>VZSE01005694.1:721310-940899 GCA_013398275.1 Promerops cafer
ACAACAAAAAATTATTATTAACTTTATAATATTCAATTTTTTTAGTAAAATAAATTATATTATTTTTATAAAAGCCACAAAAAATCTGCATGTCTACAGAGTACTGAATTTCATTAAATATTCAAATGGCATTTCAATATTTAAGCAAAATCCATAGGCTAATTTCATTATTGTCACAGGCAGAATATTATATTACCTGAAAAGTGCTCAATAAGATTGATTTTTGTTGCTCTGTAAAATATAGTCTCCACTGACCACTTGCCAGGCTGGGTTACAAGAGTCTTTCAAACCACAAACTGTGCTGTGGTCTTTACAATGCATTGCCTGGAATTCTCAGACTGTGCTTTGAAACCCTACAAAATATCAATGACCACCTTACATCTAATCACTAACCAGGCAGAGGCTCTTTTCTGAAGATCTTTTGAAGTACCTATTAGTGTAAATCAAAGTTTTAGTGTGTTCTTATCTTTTTTTCCTCGCTTGCCTAGAATATTTAAAAATGATTTGTACACTTATGCAACCTACTTAAAGGAAAAGACAATAAACCTTTAAATGTTATAATTTAAACTCTTCCGCATTCTTTTATGAACCCCATCAATCCCATTCATAATTAATGAAATGCAGGATGATTCCTGGATGAAATAAGTTTTCGTCCTCATTGCTAATCAATATTTCTGACCATATCTGTTTCATTATTGACAACATCTAGCCACATTTACTCTTATAATTAAGTTATAGTTCAACTTCTAACTTTTCCTGAGTGTTTGAAATGGCCGTATGGTGTTCTTAATTTCAGTTGCTGTTTCATCTCTCTCAGTAGGTGCCTATTTTATTGTTAAAGGTCATACTCATTTGTCTGCTCCAACAAAGGCAGCCCTTAAAGTTGGCTGTGGTTTTGACAGACAGTGGTCCCTATAAGTGATGGCCTTAAGGACAGACCTGGCACTGGGAGACAGTCACCACAGCAAGGGAAATAACAGATAACAAATCATGCCACTATTTTTCCTCCTGGCATGATTGACGACATCACAGCAGGTGTAACTTTTCAGTGTCTCCAGATTAAAAACCCCTCAAACAAATGAGTTCTTAAAATACTGTCCGGGGGCGTCAAAAGGTTGCTGCTGAACTCAAATGCATTTTTAAAAACAGTCTATGTTTTCTTTTAAAAGTAAAGTGCATAATTTAAAAGTAGTGAGTGCAATTATCTAATGTTCAGATATCTTTCTGCTCTGATAGCACAAAGTTCCCTTAAAAATGGAGGAGATATTGTATTAGATGGGTAAATATTAATCTTATAAATACACCCAGAGGAAGCAGCATTTTCAGTGAGTAATAAGACACTTGTCAATATGTAATACAAATTTTTCTGTACTACAGACAGCAGAAAAACTCTTTGGGGTGGTCTTTTATTAAATTCCACCAGAGGGGAAAAAAAAAAAAAAGGAAAAAATTAATGTCGTGGCTTTGAAAGTAGCAGCGCTTGCACAGGTTTTATGAAAATGCCAAAGAGAAACAACATAAAAACTTTCCTGCTAAATGTTCTACATGTTGATTTAAACCTTGTCTTTTGTCCCAATTCTAACTCCATAAATATGAAAGCTATTTTTTGACTAGTACAGAAACTGCATAATCTCATGTAAGTGATGTTTAAACATGTTATCTAACTCTATTGATCAGTATTGTTATCAGACTTGAATTATTTTCCCTCGAAGTCTGCTATGCGTGTCTTTGAAATCTGGACTTCAATTTTTTTACAGGTTGTCATACACAGTCACCTATAGTAACTGTGAATATAAAAATTATATTATTTTGTCTGCAGCGTCTAGACACAAACAGCATATCCTACAAGCATATAATGCCTTTTAAGTATGAGCTAACCCTGTCTTTGCAGATGGTATGAGTAAACAAGATAGAGCAGATCCTGATTATAGCAAAAAGGGGAAAGTGTTATAGCATTTCATGGCACAGAGCACTAGGCTTACAAAAGGTGAAATATAGCTAGCTAGACTCATTGCAAAACAAAATATGCATGTGTGCATGCTCATCTAATAACCTAAACAACATGGCAAGTGCATGTATCAGTCACTCAAGGGCATCTCCTTGGCAATGAGCCTTAGCTGTTCTGCTAGCTACAAGCTCTGTGGAGAGGCTGTGTAGAGCAGACTCTACAAAGGGCACTGTTTTGCCCCACTGTTTTGCCCCAGTAGAAGCACATGCACTAGGTCGTCAGTAACAAACAGTTTTCACCACGATGCTAAATCTTTGTTCCGAGTTCTTCAGCATTAACAACTATTTCCTGTAGTCATATGAGTAATAATTCGGTGTAGGATGTGGTGTGCTGCAAGACCTTCAGCCATGTTCTGTGCCCTTCCAGGCCCCAGGGCACAAGAGGGTAATTAATCATAGATAACATTGGTGTAGATGCACACCAGCTTCGAATTCCCACTTAAGCTCTCTGTCTCTTCTTTTCCAAGTCTTTTCCCTGACTCTGAACACTTTCATATTTCAACTCTCTGTGCTTTCTGTTGTCCCATCATACCTCTTAACAATGTCTGCACTCTCTCTAAAATGTCTTCTGGCTCTGGTGAGACGTGTTTCCCCACACAACTGACAGTCTGGGTCTGACAGTCTAAGGAGCCCCTGGTGGCAAACTACAAGTGCTTACCAGCACAGAAAGATGTTTGAGCAGCAGCACTCTTAGCTCTGGAGACAAGATAGTTTCCAGCTGAGCTACCAGCTTTAATGCAAAGCCTTCTCTCAATGGCAAACTATCTGTAGAGCCCATTGGTAAGAAATATTGGGATGTTAAACTGTTCCTGGTGAAGACATCATGGTGATGCGGACAGGGAGGAAACATACACTCCAGAAAGAGTGTGGAGATGGAACAGCTCCTGCAGACCCATTCCACCCAGAAGAATAACAGAATAATTTTTCCTTTTTTCACCCAAAGTCTACTGCAACTTCCAGTCTGTGATGCAGAACTATACAAGAGCAATGAACATGTTTGTGTGGGCATCTGTGCATTTGTGTAAGAGATACCATCTTGGATAACTCAGTGTAGTTTATACCAGGCACCTCCAGAGCTAACAGCATGAGCTACTACAGCTTGAGAAAACAAACCAATCCCCTGTAGCTGTGGCTATAACAGACATATATTTCCTGTGGATCCAGCACAGAGGGGAACCTGTAACACATACTCGTCACTAGTTTATACATGCACATTCATGCGTGAGATTTTTGTACTTATTGGAAGGGGATTCTTTACTTAGTAGAATCCAGGAGAAGACAAATCAAAACCTTAAATAGAATAACATTTACAAAAAGATAAGCCTACTAACACAACTGAGGTTTCTAAAGACAGAGTAGGAAACCAGGTTGTAAGAATCAGCCTGTAATAACAGAAAACTACAGTCAATATTTAAAGCAGAATTTTCTAATATGAGCTGTAATTTTTGAAAGGGATTTGGAGTAGACACAGGTCAGTATTTTCAGAAAAGGAGGTATATTTGTGAAAAAAAAACAAACAAAATGAAACAAAACAAAACAGAAAACACTGCTTAAATGTGACTTACATATGAATGGCTGCTGCAGTTTGTTGACAGCCTTAAATGTATGGAGTGTACCGGTTCTTTGAATAGTTTCTAAGGATATTCACATGTAAATATTCACAGCAATATCATTGCAGCATCCGTCTATGTCTTTTTGAGATGGTCTTTAAACTTCATTTTATTGAAAATATGAGCAAAAGTTCATTTTGAGGCAATATATTATGCATTATTGCATAATAACTTTTTAAGGTTTTTAAGGGTTGAGGAAAGGAAGTTCCAAAAACTCTAGAAGAGTTTCTTATTTGTCTTGGTTACTGATTAGTGTTGATTTGTTGAAAAGGAGAACTGCTGTTTCAGATAAGGGTTTTAGTGTGGAACTGAAAGAATGACCTACTGTCTGCAGCCATTATTTTGCACAGTTGGTGTACACACAAAACAAGACAATATTAAATAACATACACTTAATGCCACACCTCTTTTTTTCTGCTTAGCTAGGAATTCTGATTATAGTGCTCTGAATATTTGTTATTTTCTGGATTGGAGCTTAGGTCAGAAGTAGACAAGAAAAATGTCATCCTTTTGTTTTATCAGTCCTGTTAAAACACACAGGACTATAGGTAAAACTCTGGAAGAAAATTAAGACAAATACTTTTAAAATATGCCTAAAATGAGTTTTTTTTTCTTATTTTCTATATGATTTATAGTCGAATATGGCCCTGATGTGAGAAGTCCAAATGTAACAAAAGTGTTCCACTGTATGAAATATAGTTATTGAGGAATTTACTTGAATCAACTCAAAATATCAGTTGCAACAGAAGTCTACCTAAGAAATGAACACTAGCTTTCCTTGGAGAAAATTGCAAGGCATAATACATCAGTTCAGTTTTGAACTGGTCATTAGAATAAGACTTAACACATGCCATTCCTCTCAACGAGAGACCTACCACATAATGCAGAATCATAGAATTGCACAGGCTGGAAAAGACTTTTAAGATCATTGAATCCTTAACACTTTCACTTAGTTTGTATAATCAATATCCTATGTACCTTTTTCATAGAATATTCACCAAAGACTTTCAAAAAATACAGTGATTTTTAGTACTTTGAAAATATTGTATTTCCTAAAGACTAGATCATGTGTTTAGCCACCATTCTGAAGTGTGCAAAGCAGACACCTGATGTATACATATGAGAAAAAGTTCCACATCAGAATTATGCTATGAATTAGGAATTTAGATACAGACATATAAAAATCTCTTGAAAACAGATGTGATTTTAGTTACAGGTTTTACTCTGTTTATTCTAAAAAGCATATGGAATATATTAGTCATGAAATTAGCTCCTAGTAAGTAGGAGAATGCATAGTAGGTTATGTCTAAAGTTAAAATCCAGCTATCTTCAGGTGACCACAAATAATTTATATTCATCTCTAACGTGGCACATTTAAAGATTACAGTATCTAGGCACTGTCACAGTTCCTTGTTAAGTGTTCCAGCAGCTGTCTTGCACCTTTGTTGTTTATTTTTATATGGTAGGCATTGGCATATCTGAAAGAAGAAATGGTTCAGTTCTGAAAGATGCTAAAATTCCTTCTGCTTTCTTTAATTTTACTGAGAATAACCAAAGTGGGAATAACTCAGTGGGGATCTAGAACTGGGTCATTAATATACATAGAAATATCTATGTTCTGCAGCTTCATTTGTAAAAGCTGTGGACTCCCATGCAAAACAAAGATACTCAATCTGCTATGAATGTTCTGGCCGATTTTTAACTTTAATTTCTGGCACCATTAAAAATAACCAGGGACTAATAATGGAAATAATGACAGTTGACAAGAATTCATAATCTTTCAGAAGACAAAATTCATCAAAATAGATTTTAGCAGGAATAGCACAATATTTTTTGTATGAATAAATAAAAATTCTTGTAAAGACACAAGAGATTATTCTATTTTGCATGATACAAATAAAACTGTCCCCACAAAATTGTAATCTTACACAATTTATGGTAGTTTCCCATAAATTACAGGACTATATTGGAAGCTTGTTAATAATTAAAAGTCTTTTACTTTTTCAACTCTCAAATAAGTATTAGAGTAAATAATTTCCAGTCTTCATCTGACATGACATCTAACCAATACAGGCATCACAAAATAAATAATTTATGAAAAATATTTATTTAAAGAGCTGTAATTTACCTTGCATTTACCATATGCCATTCATCCAAGTATCAGTATAAAATATTCATTAGAGAAACTCATTAAAACAAACTTCTATACAATGAGGTGACGGGCCAACAAAAAACATCAATCATCACAGGGGTTTAAGTTGTTATTAGTCCATATACATAAACTAGTATTTCAAAGTAAAAAAATATGAATATTTCTGCATTTACCCTGGAATCACCAGGGTTACATTAAAGCTTTTTTTTCACCTATTTCATGAGTCCCAAGAAGTCCCTGACAGAACACAGAGATCTAATTTATTAATGATGAATAAATCTGATGTAATAATTAATGGGAAATCTATAGCTAATCTTAATGGAAGAATAGCTAGGCATGTAATGATATTTAAGTCTGGCATAAAAGATCGTAGTTCAGGCATTAAAAGCAGGGCAATTACCTGTGCATGTATGCAGCTCGAGATTAACATAAGGGTACTAAGCATAAAAACAGTGCAGGACTCCCCACAGCCAAAGATATGGAGTCTCTTATAATTCATAATACATTGTTTTGAAACTGAACCTGAGGTTAGAGAGATGATATATCAGAAAAAGTAAAAGCTATCAATATCCTCCAGTCAAAAATACCTATTTTGTATCAAAATTCTTTTAGGTAAGCAAATAACATGACTTCAGGTCTGAATTCAGAAAACGCAGCATGCCACATCAGTGCATTTATGGGATGCACTGACGAAACCATGTAGCCCACTCCTCTATACAGATTCTTCCACATTAGGAAGTTCTGTTAAATATCTACTTCACACAGACTGCATTTCTATTATTCTGTTGATCTGTGATTAAATGTTCTAATAAAATTAACTGGCTTTGCTACAAACAGAACATCTGGAGCAATGTTTAATTTCATGTCAAACATATACAGGAAACACCTGTCTAGGTGAAGTAATTTTTAAAAAAATGACATTAATCCATCTGTTGTGGAAATGCATGTCACATTAAAAAGCAATATCAACAAACTGAGAAACGGTAAATGACTTTGGAAGTAAGTCTTCTAAAATTAACAAAAAATTAATTAATCCAAAGGTTACCATGTTAATCTGATTTCACACTGAATAAGATCTCCCTTTTCTCTTCAGATTAAAAATGTCTTTCAATTATTGCACCATAAAACTTTCAGATGTGAAATTAAGTTACATAACTGGAAGATTAAAAGTAAAGCCAGACTAGTCCTACACACCTGTACAAAACAGTGACTTAAATGACTCTTAATATAAACAAAATGCATTTTACAGGAAAAAAATAACACATTAAAAAAGTTAAATATAGCTGTTATTTAGAGTTGGGACCCTCACAAGTTCACACAAGAGAAAATGAGTAGAATGTTACGTTTGTATAGAAGTGTGAAAAGTACATATGGTACATGACAGAAATATTCTTATTTTATGGGATCTTTCCAATACTTACTTTCTCCAAGACATTAGTACAACGTGTACTATATGTTTTGAAATACTGTGTGGAAGATGACCAAAATCAACAAAAAAGAAATAACTCCAATACCCAAGGTTATGTGGCCTTTTTGAGACAATTCTTCTGCCTTAATATTTTTACATTACCTTACTAACTTTCAATTAATTTTTGACCTAAAAATAGTCTTTGAAGGCTATGAACTACGCTTATTCTTAATTTGAGGTCAAATTAAAGAAATAAAAAGAAAAAAAATTAATATTTAAAAAAAATGAGAGATTCCTGCTTCAACAAATACTACGAAAGGAGCTGTAAAGAAACTTCACATGAGTAAAGTTTAATAATTATGCATCACAGTGTATCAGTATGCTTCATCTGGCACTTTCCAATGTTAGAGGCAAAACAAGTGGTCAGGTAAAGATTTATTTGGTCTCTTTACCAACTTGTATGCTCTTCAGCTTCCCATTTAATCTGTTTTTGGTCATAGATAATATTAGGTGTTGTTTTGTTGAATAATTTCTTCTGTATTTAAAAACAAAATATTTTATACCTTCTTGAGTACAATCTGAATTACGCAGTCATCTCTTGGGATGGTCCTTTGACGTGGGTTAGAGAATAAAATCCATCAGCTAATGTACAAACAAAACACAAGTGTATTTTAAGTACGCAAAGCACTCTGAAAGTGATTTTGGGACTGAAGTTTCTAGATCTTCCTATATCATTACCAGCAGTGTGAAGACAAGAGAATTGGGAGTGGTTTATGAGGGCCTACTTGGACAACCAAAGTCATGTTGAGACTTAGCCAAAAGTAGGGATAAGAAGATAAATAACTGCGGAAATCTCTGCTTGCATGTCAAGGGGTCTCAAAAGAGACCATGGGGTTTATGCCTTACATGCTTCTGTTTGCAGAAGGGTGGGAGAGCTCCTTGATCTTGTGAGGGACAAACAGAAAATCATGCTGGAATCATCAGAGGAGTCAGCAGTACCATATGTGCTGGACTTCCACGGGAGTGTAAGTGGGTTTATGGCCTTAACACACCATAATAACCTTGCTGAAACATGTCAAAAGCAGAAAATCTGGTATGATTGACAAGTTAAGGCTTAGACATATGAAGTGGGGCAAAAGGTCAAAGTTCGGATCCCAGATTGGCAAGAAAACTGTAAACAGACTAGGAGGGACTATTTAACAGCATTAGGCAGGTCAACAGTATTATCTATATCACAGAGCTTCCAGACAGATAGCAGAAGCACAGACTCTACAGTTTTAGGACTGTAAGTTTAAGCAAGTTCTAGCAAGGACAGGAATTTCCTTTACTAAATGTAGGCCCAGTGTGAAATGGACGTGAAATTCATAATGAATTCAAGAGAGAAGGCAAAAAAAAATACGGTGGTAGAGGGATTTCCCACTTTAATGTATATCCATGAAGGGAGTTCAGAGGACAGTGGTTCTGTCAGATGACAGCCAAGTTCTGTCACTAGTGTGCTTCAGACAAGCTGGGGCAGAGTGCAGCAGTAAAGCCTTGGGTGAGGTTTGACTCTTCAGAGGTGCAATTACGGAGGTGTAACAGTCATGTGAAAGGGAAACGCTGTGTAACTGCATCTTGTGGGCTGGACCTAGCGTCTTAACTGTTTTTTAATTCTCATAGGTTTTCTGTGATGGCATTTAGAGCTGTTTGCTTTGCTGCAGCAAGGTTATTTGAAATAGGGACTCAGAAAAGGGAATCTTAGTTTTTATATCAAGGTCAGAAAAAGTGAAAATGATCCATTAAAGATAAAAATGATTTTACAAAAGAAAACAATCAAATAGCTCTCTCAGACTTTTCAAATGTTGGATAACCATTACAAGATTGTTATTTATATCTCTAGACTTTTCCAATTTTCCTCATGGGACCAACAAAAGAAAAACTACATAATTAATACTAAGAGTCTCAGCACATCAGAACAACAAACTCTACTTTTCTAGTGAATTCTTTCCATTCTTATTGACTTATCTTCACATATGTCAGTCTGTTATTCAGTCTGCAGCTACCACAGTGATTGGGAATGACAGTGTGACCTCAGCTGGAATTAAGAGAGACGGAAATAGGAAGAAATTGAGGGTCACACTCTTTCGAGCTGTAAAGATAAACAACTCAGAAGCAGAGAAGAAAACTACCTCTGAAGCCTTTGTGATGGCAGTGTGCTGTTCTGGTGGAATAAAGTCTGCACATTGCTTGAACCACATCTGGTGACTACACACCCCTGACGTTACCATACCTTCTCAGAAGAACAGTGCACAGCCACTGGGGCACTCCCTTCCTGCAGACGTTGCTGCTTCAAGGAAAGAGTTGAGGAACAAGGAATCATAGAATCATTTAGGTTGGAAAGGACCACTAAGATCACAGAATCATGGAATGGTTTGGGATGGAAGTGGCCTTCAAGATCATCTAGTTCCAACCCCCTTGCTTTGGGCAGGGAAACCCTTCACTCTGAACAACACTGGTTTCTCAGAGCCCCATCCAACCTGGCCTTAAATACTTCCAGAGATGGGCCAATTAGAACTTCTATGAGTATCCTGTTCCACCCTCACATTAAAGAACTTTTTTCAAACATCTAACCTAAACCTAATTTCAGTTTGAAACCATTAGCCCTTGTCATGTCACTACATGCCCTTATAAAAACTCCTCTCCATCTTTCTTAATAGACTCCCTTCAGATACTGGAAGGTTGCAATTAGGTCATTTTGAAGCCTTCTTGTTTCCAGGCTGAACAATCCCAATTATCTTAACCTTTCCTCATAGGAGAGGTGCTTTATCTCTCTAATTGACTTGGTGACACTCCTTTGGACTCTCTCCAACAAGTCCATGTCCTTCCTGGGCAGTATGTCCCAGAGCTGGATGCAGCACTGCAGGTGGGGCCTCACCAGAGCAGAGCATAAGGACAGAATCCTCTCCCTCACCCTGCTGGCCATGCTGCTTTTGATGCAGCCAGGATACATTTGGCTTTCTGAGCTGTAAGTGCATGTGGCTGGGTCATGTCCAGCCTCTCATCCACCAGCACCCCAAGTCCTTCTTAGCAGGGCTGATCTCAATCTGTTGATCCAACAGCCTGTATTGATACCAGTGGTATTGTGGTGGGGAGCTGTGCCAGAGTTAATAGAAGTCCAGATATATGGAATCTGTATCACTTGTCCACTGATATAGTCACCCCATCATAGAAGGCCACTAACTTGGTCAGGCAGGACCTGCCCTAGGTGAAGCCTTGCTGGCTGTCCCAAATCACCTCCCAGTCCTCCCTATGCCTTAGCACAACTTCTAGGAAGACATGTCCCGTGACCTTCTCAGGCACAGAGGTGAGACTGACAGGTCAGTTGTTCTCAGGGTGCAGTGGTAATGATGGAAGAGGCATGGGCAGGGAACATTCCTCAGGTTGGATCTTACTCATTGTCTCACTTTAGCATTCTCATTCCTCACAGACTCCTACTGTAGTGATGTACCTTCTGACTTGTAGTGAAATGGTTGTCAGTCTCATCTACCAAGAAAAAAGTGATAGCATGAGAGGAAGAGACCTTAAGTTGTGCCAGGGGATGTTTAGATAGGACACTAGGAAAAATTTGTTCACCAGAAGAGTTGTCAAAACATTGGAACAAGCTGCCCAGTGAAGTGGTTAATCACCATCTCTGGAGGTGTTTAATAGATTTGTAAATGTGGCACTTAGAGACATGGTTTAGTGGTGGACTTGGCAGTTTTAGGTTAACAGTGATCTTAGAGGTCTTTTCCAACAAAAATGAGTCTTTGATTCACAAACCACACTTGCAACCTCTGCAAGTGATTCCAGCAACCCAGGCAAAATATGAATGCCCCATGACTCATTTTGATTTTCTGTTCTGTCAGTGTCCATGGGCTAGAAGTGCTCATTTAATCCTAAATGTTCTTCACATGTGCTGCACAAGTCAAAGTGGTATATAGGTTGTGATCTACCTTGCTTCATTGTCTGGCCTTATAATGGTTTCTGACAGGCTAAGGAAGAGATGACCTGCAACTACAACAAGTGGGCAGAGCATGAGAGGCTGTGGATAAAGACGTGAGGGGAGGGAGAATGGCCCTACCATAGATGTGGCAAGGAAGTAAAGCTGTCATCTTGACAGGTATACCTTTGCTGAAAAGTGTGATCTTGAATTCAACTTTAAAGAGATTTTCAGAATGTGTCAGACTCCTTCAGGCAGATAGGGGCCCAAACCCCTCCAGACCTCAGGGCAGCTTGGCAAGATTGCTACTTCCCCAGTCCAGGGCGGCTACTTAGGCAGTAATGACATCTACAGGGGACTGTCCTGGGATAACAACCTCAGCAGTAGCAGACTGGGCAGCAAGAAACTTGACAAGAAACCAAGTCTGAGGAAACACACAAATATCGAAAGGAAATCAAGTATTCCAGGACTTTTCCTTGGTGTGGGGCTTTTTGTTTGTTTGTTTGGTTTTGGGTTTTTGTTTGTTTGTTTTTAGTTTTGTTTTTGTTTTGTTTTGTGGGCTTGGGGGTTTTGTGTGCTTTTGTTTTTCCTTGTTTGTTTGGATGTTTTAATTATTTTTTTGGTTCTTCTATTTGTAGGGCAGGATGACCCCTGCGTATTCTTTTTTTAAGCTACCTCTAAGTATCAGAAAAGTACTCTTTAATATTAGTTTTTGTGTGTCTGAAACTTTCCCCCAGAGTGTATCTTGAAGAAGTCATCCTGTGCATTCAATTTCAGTACAATTTTAAGCATTGCAAGCCTTGTGTTTTGCAGCTTCGGTTTCTCCATAAATTGTACTGAACTTTCTCAGTTTTTCTGACTGCACTTTTAGAATGTGTTTTGGCCTCAGAAAAAGAGATTCATAGAAATACTGTCACTTGTTTTTCAACTTTCCAGTGGGGCAGAGGGTCTTGCAATGCCATTTGCAAGGTAATTTTGAAAGTCATCTCTTGTCCCTTTGAGACATCTTTGTTCGTGTTTCATACTAGCATTTTTATGCTCAGAAACAATAAAGGATGTTGCTCTTTAGGAGAAATCTTAGCATTTTTGATCTCTCCAAATAGGAAACTGGTACTTGGTCACAAATTGTCACATTCATGCTCTGAATTTGGTTTAATGCAATCTGGTTTAACTAACAGATCATTCAGAAAGGTTATCAGATCTTTGATATTCTGGTCAGCGTAAGGTCAGTTTCATCACTTATATCCAGAGAAAACTCCCTTATAGAATCTGAGTTACAGCTGTGAGATATCATGAGGATCAATCCTGCTCCTACAAATTCTATCTGGATGCCATCTTCTGGTAATTAAAAAAAAAAAAAGCTTTTTATTCTTACAGAAAATCAGTTCATATATACCCCAATATTTCCCTATTCCCAAGTTTTTGTTTAATATACCTGTGTTTTTAAATGCAGAGAGAGAGGTATGTTGCCTTGATGCTGTTTTCTTTAAAATGTAGAATCTGTAATTATAATCCTGTAAATTTATAGATGTGCTTATAATTAAGTTTTATATAAGTTGATTTTGGTTTATAAGGTTTTTATGGCTAGGAATTTTAAGTCTATATGTCTGCATGCTCTCATGTTATGTACAAATGATAGCAGTTGTAATTTTATTTATAATAAGATTTTCAGTCTATTGAGTCTGTTCAGTTAGTAGTTTTCAGGCTGAATATTTATTGTACTTCAGAAAGACTTTACCAATGGTTGCAAGCATGTGTCTTTGTTCAAAATTATCCAGTACCAGAAAATGAGCTGTGGTATAGAAAATGATAGTTAAATTTAAAGCCTGAGATATTGTCAGGAATCTCCTGCATCTTTAAGATAGGATTCTATGCATAGAACAATGGGAGAGATCCCAGCTCTGCAAAAGTTACTGTTATTGCTCTTAGTGAATGCAGGATTCCACATCATGTCTTCCCCGAGGATAAATAGACTCACCTGGTCTTAAAATCAAAGAATCTATTCTTATTCTTCAAATTATTAGGAGTGCGAGAGCACATAGTCTCATTGTCTGAGGGCATAGCAAAGTACAAATAATATGAATTGTAGCTGTACCTTTTCTAAAAATTTATAAAATTTTAAAATATAAATAGGAACCAACATAACTTTTTATGTTCTTCAACCATCTAGAAATTGGACATGTATATTTGGTACTTGAAAAAAACACATCTTTAAATCAAAAATCTCTTTCTATATGAGTTTCTTGGAAATAGCCTGCTGGCACTCATACAGGATTAAGAGGACCTTAGGTCAAAACAAATGAGAGAGAACTGTTTGCAATGGTGATGTGAATAAATGTAAAAGATTCCTGTGTAGAATCTGTCAGCTTGCAATTTTGTGACAAACCACAGGATTATTTTGGTTCAGGAACCTGCATTATGACATAGAAACTGCTTTCCAACCTAAAAATAATATATTTTCAGCTAAGGAATCAACATTTTATATTTGGGCACAATATACTGTCACACTGTGTGATGTTACTAATGATGTGCTATGCAAAGCTGATGAGATACTGGCTATTTGCAAAAAATGTAAAGTGACATTCTATGCACCTACTTTCAGCAGGAAAAGTCCTTGTAACATATGTCATGTAGTAACAATGATACAGCCAACTGACACCAATTAAAAAGTCACAAATGGTTGCTTTTCTCTAATGTTCAAAGAGCTCACGGAATTTAGATGTGTACATTAAGGATCAGATGCTTGGTTGCATATTCTACAAACTATGTTTTAAACAAATCAGCATACAGATGGCTGTGACAATAACTACCAGGAAAAAGTGAAGGGTGAACTGTCACGAAGTTTGACAGGCCATTGCATATTGAGTCTTTCCCTATTGCTCTTTGAATAGTCAGTCCCACAGTATTTCTATCCTCTGTCTTGCAGGCAGGTGGAGGGTGGGTAAGTATTCTGATTAAGGCAAGGGACTGGAGATACGTAAAAACTGCAATAAATATTTTTATCCTTCTATAAGTACTTCCAGTTTGACCTTGGAGAAACATTTAGTCAGTCTGACTTGGTTATCTGCATCTGCAAAGCTTGGATACTACAACCTTCCAATCTGAAATTCTCTGCATGTTAGTGAGACACTGAGGTACCATGACAATTGAATTACTACTGTAGGCTCAATTTAATTTTTTTTTAGCTAATTTTGCAGTTTGGGGGTTTTTAAACGGTTTTTGAAGAAGCCTTAATTGCCAGAAACCTGTTCAGCAAATTAGAGAATCCTGAACTAGTGACACAGAACAGGAAACAGACTTTTGGGGACAAAAGGATTAATAAGTTCCCTGGAGAAGAAAAGAGGTATGAAATACACATCTGGGCTTATCCAGAAATACTGACAAAAAGGGAAAATGGCAGAAAAACACAGCATGTGATAAAATATAAAGAAAAAAAGAAGGAATAGACATGTATTAAAAGTGCCAAGGTCACTTTTTGGAAGGCTGGAGAAATTTACTTGGGATAATTAATGATGGAACTCTCCTCTGCACCCAGGTAATCAGATAGGACTGCATCTATGGATAGAGTTATCTGTAAAATTAATGGAGAGAAACACTATTCTCAACAGTTATGACACTGAGAAATTTTAATTCTCAAGGTATATGCTGGAGAACAAATGCAACTAATAGCCAAAGGAAGTCTGTATTCCTAGATGTGTTTAGCTGACATGTTTCTTAATCAACTATCCCCCAGAAGCACTTTTGGTGAAAGTAACTTTAAGTAATTAACATGGAGTTAATTAAAAAGTAGATTCAATTTAAATTAAAGGCAAAATATACAAAACTAGGACAGTCAGTAAGGTTTGGGATCTCAGAAGGATCCATCTTGATATGGGAATTAAGTTGTAAGTTTTGTTAAAAAAACCTTGAATATAGTCAACTTGAGCTTAAGAACTTGAGGTCTGAAGCTTTTCCAAGTCAAAAGTGTTAAATGTAACAGTAAGATGTGTCATGGATAAAGAGAAGAGACCTTACAAAAAGAGGATTTATATGTGCATAACCCTCTCAGAACATGTATAAGCAGAGGCGTATACATAATGGGAACAAAGTATGACAACAAAGAGGGTAACGTTTTAAAGTCAAGCTGGGATGGAGTTTGCTGGGAGATGTAAAGTGCCTGAAGTGTCTTAAAAGCAGGTTGGCTTTCATCCCACTGCTTCAACTAGAAGACTGTTCAAGATTTCCTGTGACCAAGCAATTCAAAGCTTCCCTTTTTTTTTTCTTTTTTTTTTTTTTCCCCACCAACTTGAAGACATTCAGGACCAATTTCACACTACTATTACTTGGAACAATATTTACTTTTGGTTTAACTCTCTCTTCCCCCTTTTGGATGTTCTCAGGAAAAGCAGGCCATCCCAACTGTTTTTCTTCTGCTTTTTTTTTCTTTAGTATACTTTTAGTTTCATTGAATCGTTGAATTATGGCAACAGGAGCTTTAGCCATTACCAAGGTGTACAATTATGAATAGTTGCCTATTGCTGGCTCTGACGCCTCACTTTGTAAATTTGCCTTTCCTTGTGTCCAAAAACAGTGCTGATCTCATGGTCACCAACTAATATTCCTTCTACCAACCCCTCTTGAGTTGTTTCCCTCGGATGATTTCCCAAAATAAATATGCCTATCAATAAACCATTAGTAATACTAAGACGAAAGAAAAACTAGTTCAGGTGAAATGTTATGTTGATTAGTCCCAGCTGAGGAACTGGAAATAAGTTTTCAGTTACTACATATTTCTGGAAACTGGAAGGACATTCCTAACTTACTGCTCTGTAAGACTCTGGTGTCCTTCTAACCATATTGCAGTAAAAAAATCCTAAACAGTTTTCAGATAACTGTAAAAGGCATTATATGATATGTTGTCTGTAATTTCAATAGAAGACTCAAAATGTCTTCTCCTGTTGTATGTTTTAGTTGATTCTTATTTTCTTTCCATGATTAGATTTCTCTCCATATTCCTTAAATAAAGCAGTTTTATTTCTCCTTTAGTGTTTGATTTACTTTGAAAAATACAGAAAAGCTGTCTGCCAACTTTTCTTAATATTTTTGTTTGTTTTGGTTGGTTTGTTTTGTTTTTCTAACAGAGAAAGGCCAATCCTACTGTTGATGCATTATCTCTGTTCCTCTCCTTGAATTTATGGTTCAGGTTTAAGCAGCAGTTTTGAAAAGACAATGGCATTTCCAGATTTGAACCCTGATAAAAAGCATGACACAGAGGGAGAAGGAATGAAATGCCTGGAAAATTAAGACTTATGGCAATGTAATGACCCAAGAAGAAAGCACTTCCACTATAGAGAATTCCCTACAGTAATTTTGGAAATCTCATTACGGACAGATCTTCTGTTACTTCAAGGATAGTTTCAAATACGATTTCCCCGCATTTCTATGTAATGATAAGAAGCTCTATCTGCTGCTTAAGGCCCAACTCTTGAACATCTGTAATTCAGGACATTGTGTAGAAAAAATAAAGTGTGTAGTATGCCAATTAAATCTCCCAGAAGACGGGATTACCACAGTTTTGTTTGATCATAACCTTGTTTAGTGTTTTGCAGGGTAATAAATAGCAGAGAGAGATGTAATACGCCTGTTTCTTCAAGTTCGAGTGTTACAGTTTCACTTGGAAAGCCAATATTAGCTGTTTCATGTTCTTAGGGAGGAAGAAAAAGCATAAGGAAGACCCTTGTTCAAAAATGGCTCAACAGCTGGCCTTTCCTTTTGAATGAAAATGAAGGGGAAAAAAGGAATCAAACCAAGACATTATAATCATACTCTCTGCTATATGATCCTTTCCTCAAACGTTGCTTCCTTTAGCAGCTGAAACTAGATGTCGCACCTTATTTTTAGCTTTTTAGAGATGCCTGGTGTTACCAGTTTGATGACAGAAGAGCAGAGGACAAACATCCTTCTTGATGCAAAATAGTTAAGGAAAAAAATGGCTGGTGTCTGACTGGTTTAAGCAATTTAAAATTGTCCTCACAGATGCTAAAAAAAATTATAGAGTAATTTTTCTGAAGTTGCTGCTTGGAGCACACTGCATCTGTAATTAAAAAAAAAAAAAGCCAAACCCTATTTAGAGGTTACCTGTATGTATTTAATAGTATCTCTATTATTTTTTCATTAATCTGCTTTTTTTCTTCCAAAATTATCTATTAATTTATCCATAAAAATGTTATTGCACTTTGGAAAAGATTTCTGCTGACTGGTCTGTTATTTCTCAGGATTAATTCTGGATGAAGGGAAAGCTACCACTTTCTGATTGTTTCTCTTGGGTGCATATGTCACCTTTCCTTTAAGTTAATAATTTCATAACCTGTGATATGGCTGATTTGCTCATGAAAATAAAGGCACTGTGATCCTATATGTTATTTATCATTTGGTTTCACAAAGAGAGCACGTTTTGATGTACAAATCCATTCTCAAACAAATCTGATTCCTTGCTAATCCATAGAATATTTTGATCTTTACTGGGTAATGAAGTCTTCATTTTTATGTGTAAAAAAATTCTCATGTATAATACAAACAACATTATCTCTAAAACTGTGATACATCATCATACATGCAAAACCAAAGCCTTGGGTAAGACAGACTGGCAAGTTAGATGAACCACTTCAATTTTCCATCAATCAAATTATAGTTTATTGTTCTGCTGAACTACCTCAGGCAACACAAATCTAAAAACTGTCATTTTGGAAACATTACATTTTTTTTCTGTCACATTATAACCCAAGCCACGGCCATAAAAAAGAATGTCATACCATTACTGACTGTAATATTCCTTAATTTAAGAACAGCTAATTCACCTGCAATATACACAGTGTTCCTAGGATTTGGAGCTTATAGCAGTGTTCAGTTACAGTAATCTTATCAAATCCCATTAGTACATGTATTATTTTTTAAATAACGGAGATTTTTACAAATTCAATTAAGAATAGAATGGTTGTTTATAACAGCATTTTAATGCCTACATTAGAAATAAGGTTTACATTTCAGAATCATCTAATATTTCAATTATTTGGTTACTATGAACCCTAAATTGTTGGGAGTTTAATTCAAAATTAGGCTTCTATGGCATACACTTCATGAAATAATGTGGTGTCCTTTTCCTATTTCTTCACAGCAATGAGTATCATCATTCTAAGACTCAGAAGTTAAAAATGAACCCAATAAATGTTACAGGTCTGTTTGTGTTCTGTCACCCAAATTGCACCTATGTCCTTTTTGCTATTTAGGCTATGGAATTCTCCTAACATTGAAAATCAGGAATGTAATGCTTGTACATTTTAAATGTTCTATTTGCCACTTACCCTAAATTTCTAAATGATAACTTTATGGTGTTCCTTTATTGATCAACATTGAAGTGCATATACGAGTTAAGGGTGCATATAGGAGTAAAGGGTGAGAATTACAATGAGAGGTTATATTTCTTCCCTGGTTAAAATATATAGCATTGGGAGTGTGAAAAGAAAGAGAGTTGCTTATAAAAGTATTCTTCCCTCACCATCTATATGCTTAAAAATATAATCATGTTATCCTAGGAAATCATAAACTTAATTAGGATGCCACTCTTTAAATAATATGCGATGAAATTTAAAGATAACTGAAATACTGTGAGAACATGCACTTCACTGAAAAGATATATATCATGAGGACACCTGTCCCCCCCTTAATTGACTACCTGCTAAAAGAAAAACCTGCTAAAAGAGCAGATTTACTGTGTAGTGAGGCAATGAATTTAAGAGGTCTCTGCTGAATAAAAAACTAGTTCCATTGGTTGAGCCGGGCCATGTTCTTGAGCAAGTTCAGACATATTAACTGAGCTTTTATGTGTTTTTATGCACCATTTATTTTTGAAAAATCAGGAATTTTCACTGCAACAATTACTTATGCACCAAAGTAATAAAATTCCCATGGTTGATATTCACCAAATCTATGCTAAGCATATTCCAGCAAGGATTATTGTACACAGTTTGTATGTACATGCAAAAAGGTGAGGAAAATCAGTGCAAGACTACTGAGTGTAAAGAATTTAATCATAGTGTTTGCATTTCCTTCTGTTTTTTTTTTTTTTCTTTTAATCAAATTGGGTTATTTCATGTAAGGTGCAAATTTTCCTAAGGAATATATTTCTGCTCTTGTGATTCTTATAATTGCTGGTTATATTCATGGATCCAGTTACTTTTCTATTAGTCTAATACACTGCCAAAGGTAGAGAGTAAACAAGAATCAGATCCTTACAGAGCTTTCTTTAGAGGATCACACTAAGGCTCTTGAATGCACCAGAATTTTTTGGGAACCAGAAATACCAGTCCTAAATTTTCAGAGCATATTACAATTTTAGCCACCTCATTCCCTATTCATTGAAAAGTGTCACACTGATGATTATCTTGAGAAGCAGTTAGAGAAGGTAGGCATCAGATCTTTTCTAACTAACAAATCTATTACTTCTAGTTTTATGTTTGTTCTGTAACAACAATTTTTCTATTTTATACTATGTTGTTTTTCCTCCTAAAAAAATTGTTTTTCTTTGAGCTGAAAGAGGTCTTCTAATCACTTTTCTATCTCAGATGTGAATTTTCCAGATCTAAGCGAACCCTAAGAACGTGCAATCTTTATTCACAAGGTATGTAAAAGAAAAGCAGGAAGAGAGTATCATAAAACTAGTTACAACAAAAAAATATGACTGACCCATCTAAAACTCAGTAAGATGGGTTAAAGTTGCTTCCTCTCAAGTGAAAACACAGTTTTTGTGACTCATTCCACTGACTCATGAATATATGTATATTTTCACTATGTCTATAAAAATTCTTGTTTTATCCTGTTTTACAGGAAGCTGGACTTTCTTACTGTGTTACTAGCTGCTGGCAGTGGAAGCACCCAAACCTTTGGCATATTCAGCCTTGCAATAAAATCCAGGGTGTTTCCTAGATACTGTATAATTAACTTCAAATGGTATGTTACAATTATGTTAGGGTGTGACAGACAAAATAAAGCACTTCTAAGTGAAGACTGATGTGCAGTTCTAAATGCACACTTTTTTTGTCCATAGGTACTATAAATACTTTAGAATATGATAGCACCAAATCAAAGCCGTTTATGTCCCTTAAATTCTGGATTTTAATTTTACAATATGAAATAGATTATTCTCAGTGGTATCTTTTTTCCCTTTGGTTTTATTTTTAGCTCATTTAAACTCTTGCTGTTTAAGCTATGAGTAAAGCCTAGCAAGTCATAGCCACATTTTGCCCAGTTGCACTTAAGATAATGCATTAGGATTTTTTCAGTCTTAGTAATTGTGTTGGTTTTGCACAGCCTAGTATGAGAAGCTGCTAGAAGCTTCCACCATGTCTGGCACAGCCAATCTGTGATGGCTCTGAAGATGGACATGCTACTGGCCAAAGCTGGGCCAATTCGATAGAGATGATAGTAATGCTTCTGTGATAACATATAGAAAAAGTCAAAACAAAGGTGGTTGGGTAGTTTGAACTCCAGATAGAGAAGAAAAGGAGGTGAGAACATGTGAGGGAAACAACATGGAGACACCAAGGTCAGTGGAGAAGGAGGGAGAGGAGGTGGTCCAGGAGCTGGAGCTGAGATTCCTCTGCAGGCCGTGGTGAGACCATGGTGAAGCAGCTGTGCCCCTGCAGCCCTCGGGGATCCACAGGGGATGCAGAGATCCACCTGCAGCCCCTGGGGGAGGTGTCCATGCTGGAGTGGGTGGGTGCCTGGAGGGGGCTGTGATCCAGTGGGAGACCCAGTGGAGAGAGAGGGCCCCTGCTTCCAGGCTGGAGCAGCCTGTCCTTGGAACACTGCACCTCATGGAACAGTGACCCACGTCGCAGCAGTTTGGGGAGGACTGTGTGCCCACGGAGGGACTCACATTGCAGCAGTTTTGGCAGGACTGCTGCTCGTGAGGTTTGGAGCCATGCTGGAGAAGTTCACTGAGAGCTCTCTCCCATGGGAGGGACCCCACAGTCTCACAGGGGAAAGACTCCTCTGCCTCAGCAGCAGCAGCAGAAAACCTTGGTTGACAAACTGACCAGAACCCCCATTCCCTGTCTCCATGTGCTGTTTGTGGGAAGTAGAGAGGGGTTGGGGGAAGAAAAGGTGTTTTTTAAGGTTTCATTTTACTTCTCATTATCCTTCTCTGATATCTTTACTTTGTACCTCTAAGTTGAGCCTGTTTTGCCCTTGGAGTGTTTTCTCCTGGTCCTTAACTCATGAACCCTTTGTTTAAATTTTTCTCTTCTCTGCTCAGCTGTAGCAGGGGAGGGTGAGTGAGTGGCTTTTGTGGGTGCGTGGCACTTGGCCAGTGTCAAACCATGACTGTAACTTGGAATAAAGTTTAATAAAATTAACATGGAAGCTCTCTAGAAGGCAGAATCTGACATTATAAGTGTTTGCACATACCTGCTTCAGATCCTTTATAAATGCTATCAGCCAGTACATTTACATGGATATACTCCCTTCTAGTTTGCAAGTACAGCTTCCAAAGTAATTTTTCTAGTTTCGGTCATGCCAGTGACAGAACCTCTGAAATGTGCCATGAGCTTTATGATTCTTTTCTTTAGGAAGCGTGTTCAATCAACCTATTTTTCTTTTCTTCCAACAAGTTGTAACTCGGCTGCTTCCGGGTAAGTTTATTTTCACCCATTAGTTTGTGTGGCTGTCAGGATGTGATCCAAAGTGCACAGGTTTCAGCGCCATCTCAGCCCCGAGACCTCCCCCATTGCCCTAGTACTCCATGCACAGGAGAAGGAAGATGGACACTGTGTGTCTCTACATGTTTTCAAGGAGCAGCAGCAGCAGGGCTCAGTTATTGACTTCCATTACTCATCCAGACCATACTGTACCCAACAGAGCTCCCTCCAGGGTGAAAGGCTTTGCTCTAAAACAATGGCCCTTTGTCATCATCAATCGACACACTACACTGAGAGTCACATCTCAGCCATGCCCTCTGCAATCTGCTTTCTAGAGCACTAATATTTTTTACTTTTCTCTTATTCCTTTGTTAACCACCATATATTAGGGAAAGTACAAGCAGTAGGAAACATGGATGTACCTATTGAAATGGGCAAAAACTATAGTTCAGGCATTTTCATGATGAAGGGTGTTTAGTAGTTACAGTCCAGAAAAAAGTGAACTAAAATGAAAATGTGGATGCATCTTTAATATGAACTTGTGGATGGGTTTCATTTATGATCCTATTGTAATGACATGATCTCAGACTCCCCCTTCAATTTATAAATAGTGAAAAAAATCAATAAATAGGAATTCATTCATTTTTTCATTAAGCCAATGTGTTGGTAGAGAAATATGGCAGATCCCCAGGTATTCAAATGCTGCCTACAGCTTGCCCCTCTCTGAGATCCTATTTCACCTTTGTCACATTTTAAAATGCTTTCAAAGGTGATGCTGAAACGAGGAGACAGTAAGGTTTTTAACAAGGCAGTCATTTTTAACTATAAGAGTTCTTTTCATTCTCTACAGATACATATTGAGTAAGACTAGATTTGTAAATTCAGACCATGGCATTAAACACAAAAAAAAAAAAAAACCAAAAAAGAATTGCTTGTGACATTATTATTTTGAACTGATTGGATCACTGGACAATGTTCTAAAAAATTTTTACAAGTTTGAGTCCAAACAGATCTTTTAGAGAACAGACTTACAACATTACAGGCACAAGTTAATCAAAGCAACACTTTCTCTTAGGCTGGTGAGCAGAGGAGGCATATAGGGAAAGGGAAAGAGAGGAAAAGTTTCTTTAAACAAGTGCATGCAAAGAACTAGAAAGTACTTTGATACTACTTTTTCCCCGAATAAAAATGTGCCCTCTTTTATGGGGGATGAAGCTGTAACTCAGTATCTCTGTGCTTCTGAGCGTGTTAATCCTATACAAATGATGAGTATGGAGCAGTACCAATGATGAAATCTTACAACTCTTTCATTTGTTAAGACATGGGACACTATTTTTTTACATGTGACATGAAAGATAAAGTGCTATGAAATACCAAAGAATATAAAAACTAGAAGCCAGAAAATGAGTGGTAGACTTTGAAAATATATCATATTGGGGGAAAATGTTCTAGTTTTTATGAGGGTGCTTGCTCCCCTTCTGACCTTTTTTCCAGATTTGTATTTGGAACTAGAAGGATATATTTCCCCTTTTGGATATCTCTTTAAGAAGGCCTGTGGACAACATGTGTTGGATCAAATGTTTCAGAACTTTAAGGTCTTTCAAAGGCTTTTTTTTTTTTTTTTTTTTTTTGATATTGCAGTTCTTTTCATTACTACTCATTTTGATGATGGTTGGTTGAACTGTTTGGGAAAAAATGTGAACCTGCTCAAAGATCGTTGGTTAAAAAATCTGAACCAAACTGAAGCACATATTTTTCATGGTACTTCTCTGTTTCTGTTTTAGAAGCTCAGAAGCACAAATGGTGTGTGATTTTTTGTGTGTGTACGTGTGTCTTTGTATGCTTTTGTGCCTTACACATAAAGACAAAGTTTGACTATGATATAATTAGCCTGAAGCTGACCCACACTTCGTGACCACACATGGTCACTAGGCAGAATGTGACTATCCCAAAGACACAGAAGCTCTGTCTGGATATGAAATGAATTTTTATATTCTTAGTTCATTCATAATTTTGTAATATTCTTGCCCACACTGTGGTATTTTATATATATATATATATATATATATATATATATATGCAGCAAGTGAGCAAGCGCAAAGTAAAAATTATCAACTGTGTAAATATGTATTGTATGTACTTCATAATTTCTGANTTTGTTATTTTCTCGCACACTGTGTTATTTTATATATATATATATATATATATATATATATATGCAGCAAGTGAGCAAGTGCAAAGTAAAAATTATCAACTGTGTAAATATGTATTGTATGTACTTCATAATTTCTGAAATTTTGACATATATTTCCCAAATAGTTACACTTATTGCAGAACTTTAGTGTCTCTATATTTCTCTCTTATACATATATATGCCTATAATGTAGTATCATGTAATGTGGTATCAGATTCACTGGCAAAGATCTGTGTTCATTGAAGATGACAGAGTCAAACTCTATACCAACGAGACCATTGTTATATATATGGCTACTGAAGTAATCAACAGAATTAAACAGCTGAGAAAGAACAGTAATGTTAAAAAAAGTCAAATAAATTAAACATTGTTATAAGAGTAATCAACAATTCTTCATATTTCATGGTGGTAAGAAGTGTATTTGCATGCAAAAATATTTAATTTAAAAAATGGGAAAAATATTCTTATTAGAAGAATAGGATTTGAACAGGTTACTCAGTGAGTTTGAGGAAGTCCCTGTAATGCCTGTTTTTTAAGAACATCAGACAAATATCTGCCAGTAACACTCTCTGTAACTGATCCCATACAGAGGAGGGATGTAGATTAGATGACCTCTTAAGGTCCCTTCCAACACATCTCCATGAAGTTCTGATTGAAAAAAGCCCAACACAAATATTTATCAGACTTTTTTTTTTTTGTTCACATAGTTGGTTATTTTATGATTCTATGAAAGAGCAGTGAACTGGAAGGAACTGACAGCAAATGTTTTAATTTGGCAGTTTAGGGTAAAAAGGATCTTTGCACTTAGTTTGATGTCTGTTACTGGCAAAAAACAAATGAAAAGCTGCCAAAATGTCTTTGAGACAAATTCAGCCAAGTAATTCTCTTTCAATATGAGACATATGATTAGGTCTATAGCCAATCTCTGAACTCTTTACTTGTATCTGTCACATTACCACTTTGAAAATCTATTTTGATATAGTATACGCAGAGACAGACAGGCGGATATGCGCACCCACTTTCTTTAAGCAGTCAAACTGAGGAAAATATGACTAAAATTTTATTATATTGGTGCATAAAAATGCAAAGTGACCATTAGCATCGTTAAAGAAAGCCAGAATAAGGACAATGGTCAAATCTATTTATTAGGTCTATTAAACTACTTCCAGTTATAGTTAAAACAGTACTAATACAGAATTATCTGACTGCCATTACTGGAACTGCACATCAAGTGGTCACAAAAAAAGTTGAAAAATACCAGCCTCTGCTTTGGCTTTTCTTCAGAAACAGGGTAGACAAAGGCTTGGCAATGCCAGCTACAGGGTAACTTCAACTACTTTATTTCCAGCACTTGTGTGAATGTTGGAGAGAATAGTCAACCTCATAGGCATCCTGCACTCTTCAAAATAGAAAGGCTGGGATTCTTCACCACCTTACACACATCAGATGGAAGAAAAGCTTCTATTCAATGTACATTCATAATGGCCAGGAAAATATAACCTTAGCTGCTGGCTGTGATTCTCTGCAACAGTCAGAGAGATGGACTTCCAGCTCACTTTCATAAAGTTAGGGACATTCAAACACCGGTAAGATAAGACCTGAGTGCCACATTGGGTGATACCCAGATGTATTGAAATTCCAAACATAAAACCAATGCCGAAAATACCCCAAGCTTTTAGTTGTCTTTTCCAAGTAAATAAATACAGCTTTGCTTAGAGAAGAGGTTTTGAAAAATTATGGCTCTTTCAAGACTCTGTTATTAAAAAGTATGATGTCACAGATGGTGGCTGGAAAACAGGTATTTACAGCTACTTTTTTTCCTAAGGCTTAAAGTTGTCAGGAAATTATCCAAGTTACTTAAAGTATTACAATAATGCCTTAATCACTTGTACTCCTTTTCTTCCTACCATCATCATCAGCAAAACCAAAAGCAGGCATACCTAAACTTTCTCCTGAGAATCTCACAAAACTGTTTCAACACTCTTATTTTATCTATATATTCCAATCATATTTTATTGTTTCTTCAGCTTGTCCTTTTAACATCCTTTACCTAACTTGTTTTCAAAATTTTAACTTCATGCATTTAATTTGCCTTTAACTATCTTTCAGTTTTGATGAATAACTTCACATTAAAAAATCTTTGAGCAGTTATTTAGGCCAGCAGTTGATTTAAACTCCTGGATTTCAAGTGTAAACTTATTTGGCATCATAATGTATTAGCACTTAAGAAATGCAATGAAGTAGCCTTGTTATTTGGACTACTAATAACTGTTAGGTCATCTGTTAATCCTTTCTTATTTTAAAAAAGTGAGTAAAATTGTATTTAAAATATGGCAGTACCAAGCATGTTCTCATGAGGCAGGATGCTAACTGATACAGTTCAGTAAGGTTGTAAACAACTGTTACGCTGCACACAAGATTTGAAATCTCCTCAGAATCCCTTTCTTCTGCAAGCCATGCCAGGAACAATAAGAATTAAGTGTGCTGAAACCTAATATTTTGGAACTGCTCTGGCGTGGGCGTAAGGCAAAAGCAAGAAGTTTTTGACAAATTCAGGACAAGTAGTTTGCATACAAATGAACAATTTGTTCCTGAAAATGTTCTTTCCATCTTGTTTTACTATTAAGCACAGTCAGGGACAATTGTTGGTATAAATTTTGATGATTATCATGAAAACTTTGGCAGTGAAAACCAGTGAGAACTTACTGTGGGAGGATGTCAGCCCTTCCAGCTTTCTGGTCAACATCCGGTAGCAACTGAAAAAAAAAAACCAAAAAATTAACTCCCAGACTTTTACCCTATATATGGCAAAGGACAGAATTTTTAGGATCTCACACTGCATAGTCTTACTCATATTACTAGTACTGAGCCCTATGTGGTAGCACTTGTAGATTCAAAATTTTAGGAAGCTCCATTAGATAGAACAAAGAACAAATTTTAGGTCGAGTCTTCAACATATGACTTTTCAGTACTTCTAGCAATTTCAGATATTTTGGAATACCCTTGCGCAGGAATTTTTTTTTTTTTTTTTTCTGGCTGCAATTTCATCTCCATTTATACTATATTTTTGCACTATCTGATGCTATCTTGATTTTGTTCAGATATCAATATGCCATTGCATTACTGCTGAACTGGTCAAAGGATACAGTATAGCATTTATATAATCTTTCTTCTCTTGTAGGGGTTTCAAGTCACCTGTAGGAGGAAAAACGACACCTGATCCAACAAAATGTTGGCGGTACAAGCACCATAATGATTGTGTACCAAATGAGTGCTTTGCATCACGTGGCTGTGGCATTTCCAGTCTTAGAGCAAGAGCTCTGAAGAAAGATTTACTGTGTTGTCAAGCCATGGCCCGAGGGTTTTAAGCAGCTTGATTAGAAGATTCATACTGTCACATACGAGGATCTGTTGAGTGCGATGAAAGGTTAGTATTTCACACAATGATTTGCAAACCTTCAGCTGAAATCCAGTTGGTTTTGGTTTTCTTTCCTTTTTTTGATTTTTTTTTTTCCTTTTTCTCTTAGGGGAAGTGGACTGTGTGTATTTTTTCTCCAAGTTTCACTATGTCATTTGCAATTG
The DNA here is from genome assembly GCA_013398275.1 of Promerops cafer. Classification (NCBI taxonomy): domain Eukaryota; kingdom Metazoa; phylum Chordata; class Aves; order Passeriformes; family Nectariniidae; genus Promerops; species Promerops cafer. The sequence goes on from VZSE01005694.1 coordinate 748,895, forward strand.
ATACCACAGCAATTTCTGGTCAACATGTGATACATCCTTTTCTAAGAAAACAAAGACATACTATCTCATACTAAACTTGTTCCTAGTATGTCTAGAGTAAGAGTACTAAATCTTTATCTTCAAGGTAAACTTTTAGTGAAATAAGAATTATAAATAAGGACAGGTCTCTGAATGTTTCATATAAATTGAAACTAGAAGCTGTAGTCAGATATTTCACCCCTTTACAAATGGTGTAGCCCTGCTTCAAGATAAAAGTGGATTTCAGAAAAGGTTATTCAAATAGGAAAAAATAGTCAGGTCCAGATAAAAGGAAGGTTGTTTCTAAATCAAAAATGCAAGCTGTCTTTCAGGACTCACTCTTGTTTAGCACTTAATGTTCCCCCAATCCTGTTTACTGTTAGATGCTACGTATTCCTACAGAAGTTACAGAGATATATTGCTAAAATCATTAATGTATATAAAAAAATTGAGGAGATTTTACCTTTATGGTATTTTTTACTATTTTTTAATTTTCTTTTTTTTTATTTTCTCCATTTTTGGTAAGGCACTTAGGTGAAGTATCAGGACTGTAACTATCAATAAACATTTTTTATTCTGCCCCTCCCCCCCCATTCCCTCCAAAAAGTAATTTTTCTGAGTAAAAATCTATCCCATTTGACATGGGAAGTGTGACTACTATCAAGTGGCAGGGTATCAAATGATTTCCCTCCTTATCTATTCTTGATCTTCACTTTTCCATTGCTTTACTTACAATGTAAGATATGCTGAATGTTTTGAGAGCTAAATTCTTGGAGATGCAGTATAAAAATTAATGCTTAATTATCTAGAAATAGTTGCTTGACTTAGCAGTTATTAACAGTTTTTGACTTAGCAATTTTTAACAGTTTTACCAAGTAGAGTATTAATGCTATGTCATATTATGAGTGAGACATTCAAAAGCAGATCCCCACTCTAAAATGTTGTTGGGTATTTTTTTCTCTGTAAGTCAGCACCTTCATTAAAAAAAAAAAATTATAGGGTTTTCCACCATGTTTTGAAGATCTACAGAGGCAGGCATGCTTGTAAGTTGCAAATCTTAGGGCTGAGAGCTATCACCAAATACAAACCAAATAACCTTCACAGATAAAGCCTTAAACTAAATAGTGGTGCAAATAAGAAGCCAACACAGTCTTTAGAATAGTCACATGAAGCAGTCTGACTGTCTAATAAGCTGCATGGCTGGCCAAGAATACCACTAGAAAAAAAAAAAATCACACTTCAAAGAACCAGGAGGGTGTCTTCAACAAGTCAGAAATTGGTTTTTGACCTTTCTGACTCATGTAAGCTTTCAGGATTCCCACCTGTGGTTTCTTTTCTAAATGATTTGATGATAAAAAGATAATATTTTTTCTTCTTTTGAATTGAAGAAACTCCTCCCTTTTTGTATTGGCTATAACACTGCTGAAGCCAGCTCTCTCTAGTATTGCCCTTTCAGGGGTAGAAATAAGAACTGTCTCTGCTACATTTCTCTGCATTGCATTTCCTACAGTATTAACAGCCTGAGTAGCAGAAATCTTCACTGTAATTGCACATCAATACTGCAAAAATGAACAATATAACCAGTTTAAGGGTTGGGGGGGGGGGGTTGGGGGGGTTGGTATTAGTTATGGTTTGAGTGATAGCTTTTTGGCATGAGTGATGGTTTGTTTTTTAAAGAAATAAGACATGAAGTTTAAAGTGCAGCATTGACTGAAGTTGTTATTTTTAAAAGGCAAGTTAAAGTTTGGAGACTGCCATTTTCAACAGCTGGGACAGAGGCCTGATTTTTGGAAATGCTGTCAGTCATGACTCTTTTAAATGGGCACTACCAATCTGAATAAAAAATCTCAAATATCTGGCCAGACTCAAAATCTTGGATTTAGCTCATTTAGGGATTTATTTTTGCTTTAATCCAAAATACCAATAAAAGCAAAACACAGGAATAACTGTCATTGTACTCTGTTTTTAATTATATGGAAAATGCTAACTGAGTCTTCAAAAAGTACAAAGGTACTCTACGCAAAGCTTATGTGGTGCTCAGGTCAGAGGATCTGCATATGCTTAAGATGCTTAACACTTCACAAAACTAAACATCTGGAAGTGTCCTGCTGTAGAAATAGATTAAAACATAAATTGGAAAGAAAATGCAAGTAATAAGAAACACCAGAACTTAGACTCATTTGGAACAAAATGACTGAACAAAAGATTGGAATCCATAACTGAGATAAAACTAGAGGGTGACTTGTTAAAACCCCCAAAGGATGCTAAGCAATTTTTTTTTTTCACAATCCTTCATTTTTATTGAGAACAAGATAACCTTCTCCCTCAGTTTGTGATCTCCCTGAAAATAATCAAGAAGATTACAACTTCTTTCTGTTTTTAACTTCCATCCTGCTGAGAAACTCTGAAACACTTTCAGCGGGTTGTCCAGACAGTACTAGTCATTATGTATAAGAAGAAGCGCTCTCGAAGTAGTATGTATGAGAAATGGAAAACAATTTTGATGGTAGGAGCTTAAAAATCATAAAGAATATTGTTGAAAGTGCAATACAAATAGTACTGAGAAAATTTGTGAAGCTGTGGAAACAGAGCAAAATCTCAGTTGTTGATTCCAGGAAGTACTTCGTACTTTTTCTTTCTAAAATACTTGCACTGCTTAACAATGTACATAATGTTTTCCTGTACCATAAAGCATTTTCATAATACTTTCCTAAAAGACTGCTGTCTCCTTCTACCTGTGGTATCTAAGTGGACCTATAAAGAAAATTTATTTTGCTAGGACTCCCCACTTCATTTTCTGTAATGCAACAACACGGGTGGGTCTGCTCAGCTTCACTTTTCTCCTTTACCCCCAGACTCAGATTTCTTACAAACAGCTTCAACATATCCTGCCCCTCTATCTTTTGGTGTACTAGGTGTGTTAATTGTCAACAAGAGTCTGAAAGGCATCAGTGGGATACCAGCTCATCCCCATGTTTTTACTGTGGCTTGAACATTCACTAGGATCATTCTGGCTGCAAGGGTTTTCAGGGGGGAATTTACTGGCTTGCTGGAACACAAATGCAAGGAAAATCTAATTTGAATTTGAAAAATGTAAGATGAAGAAGACACATTTCATAGCTGGATCCTTTTTAACCTCTATTTTGCAGCATTTTATTTATATTTTGTAAATGCTTTAGAGGAAATTATATTCGTTATCTAGACAATTCATATGCAAAAACTTCAAATTTTTGAAAGAAAAAGCAAATACTTTTATGAACTGCAGGGATAAACTTCTATGCTAACTATTAATAAGAAAATGCTTAGGTCAGGATGGAAAAACTTTAAATTGAATGTGGTTTCAGAATATTTCAGATATTTAAAATGCCCTATTCAGTGTTTATGGCTGTGGCATAGTACAACAAAAGTTACTTCAGTGTATTGTGAATAAGCCCAAATACAGCTCCCAGTGTAGTTCACAGAAAAACTCCCACTTACATTACTGAGAGCAGAAGCAGGCAGCCCTAAAGCAGTAATAGCTGATGTGTCATTAGATTTATCTTCTGCAGCCTAGAACCACTTCTACGTGCCATGAGTCATTGCAGGTTCCAACTTATGGATCCAGGAGAAACTGGTAGTTATACATTGCAAGTTGCAATGACTGGAATTTGTGATCTGCATCTTGTTCTTTCTTTTAACTATGGACATCAGGTTAACAGTAAAAATACTGTTTAAATTCCCATCTCCTTGCACTTGTTTTATCAGTGTCCAGTATTGTTCCTCCATTGCACAGAAACTTTCTCCCGTCTCTAACCAATGCACTGTAATAACCCAAAATTCAAAAATTAGATTCTCCTTTCCTCAGCCTTCCCCTGTGCTCAGTTGGTGAGTTTTGTTACCAAAGTGTTGAATTCATCCCTAGAGCTGGCCAAGTTCAGTGCAGAGTAAAGTGATTTCCGTGTTGCTTGTTCTATGACTCACTGGGACAATAATGAAGCGTGGGTTGGTATGGTTTTCAGAGAGCTGACCTTGCATCAAAATCTGTTCTCATTAAGCAAAGTTCCCAATGAAATTCAAAGCACAATTAACGACCACAGAATTTTGCCAAAAGCAGTAACCACTAAACTAAACGAGACAGTGTTGATTATGCAAATAAACAGCCACCCTGGAAAGCTTGTCTATTGTCTAAAACAATGCATTTCTAGGGTTATTTATGTTATGATACTGATCAGAACTGGAATCTTATTATGCTAGATCCTATATAAACACAAATTACAGGATTGCAGTGTGATTTGATATAAGACTCAATAAGTAACAAACCACAAAAAAGGGTCTCAGGTCTGAGGGAATTTTGTGCATATCCAGTTTATTCATTATCTAACAATATTCATAGTCTTTAAAATTCTGTCTCTAGTAATTGAAGGACAGCTTGAAACTGAAGATAGTTAACTCTGTTCTGGCAATTAAATAAAAAGCTTTGCCATGTGAAAGCTGTTGATACTGAGAATATATTTATTTTGTTAAGGAAAACATGAACTTCTTATTGGATGCCAAAGTAGGGCATACAGCACATTTCAGTGGATTTCACTTTCACACCAAAGTCTTTAGCAAAACTAGAAAATCTTGCACAAAGCATTCAATTGATAGTCGTAAATTACTGCAATGTGCACAGAGATTACAGATTTGCTGTCCCAAAAGACATACCACTGAGGGAACCATAAAGCAGGAGAACAGGTGTTTCACCTCGGAAAGAAAGATTTAACTCTAATTATTTACAAAAAGAAAGTGCAAAAGCCACTTCTGAGTCTCAATCTGTTATCTCTTCTACTCTCTGGTTTGGATATATACCTATTTGTTTATTTTAGAAGTTGTTTCTGTTTACTTTCTGTCTAGGAAACCAACAAAACAAACTTGGAGTGGAAATGTTTCACTGGCTATATAAAAGAAACAGTTAAATTCCCCAAGTTCAAAATGCTATTTCATGCACAAAGTAATCTGAAAAATGGTATTTAAGAAACTACATTCCTGCAGATGCAGAAAACTTACAGTTCAGTCCCAAGAAAAAGTCCACACCAATGAGAGAAACAGACAACCAAGCTGCCAGTAAGAAATAAAACACTTGAGTGATACTCATCACAACAGTAGGTTACACAAAAGGATCTTTGATCAGAAGACTAATGGTAAAAAATTATAGCTTCCCTTTAAATGCTATGGGCCAGCGGATCTGACCCTTACTATATGTAGTGAGCTCTGTATTGCTGGAATCTTAAATTCTTTAGCAACACAATGAGCTAGACTGAAATACTGTAACAGGCCTTGAGCTTTCCTTCTAAAACATCCACATGCTATGCCTGGACTGACTGCCTGACGTCACTCTGTCCAGTGATGGCAAATACACATCACACACTAAAGTTTTAACATATGTAGCACTCCAGTATTTTACTCAACAACACTGTACACATAAAAGGCCAGACAACAGATTGGAGTTTCTCCCAGGAAATATTAGCTTCACACCTTCCTTATTTTCTCCAGGTGTTTTTATCTTTTTGTCAGTGAATATGATAAATTTTTTGGAGCTTAAAGTACTTTACATTAATCTCTCCTTTCTTTGAGCTCTATAGTCAGGGAGCAAGAAATTGGGGAATTTTTTATGGGGACAAAGAAACCCCAAAAGGAATTAATTTTTCAAAGGATTCACTTAGTGAATGACTATTCCAAATGCTTGTCTAACAAAATCGTTGCAGTCTATTAAGCTGTTATTCCTTATAAATTTGTAACTTAAATATATTTTCAATTTTCTTTTCTATAAAAGCTACTGAGATATTGTTTTGTTTTTCCTTTCTCATAGAAGGACACTTTTTTAGCTGTTTTAGGGTAAATTTTCAAAACAATTAATTGGAGGTACATATTGGAGCCCAAACAACAAAGTTTAATATAATTTCATCAAGATGACATCATAAGGAAGCAAAGTATGGAAACATACCTTATAAGTTCCACCTTTCGCTTCTGCCTTAAGCCCCATTTTGGAAATGTAGCTCAGAATACTCTTTCAAAGGAAGGAAACATCATATTCCATGTTTTCACCCATAATGAAAGAATATTGTTATAAAGCTTCTCAAAAAAACCCAAACAAGTAATTATGCATGGTTGCTTTTGCTTGCCATAGGTTTCTGTTCTACATGGACAGAGTATCATCTTCCTCCCTTAGTGAACACTGCATTACCACAGACCATTTCCTTCATGATCAATTATTATTATAGTGTAAAAACAAAATTAAAGTAAATCCAAACAGTACTAGGGTTTTGTGTATTTTTATAGAAAACAAAGCTGATACAGCTTTCTCAGCTGAAACTGTAGCCAATACTTATACAGTATAATATTGTTTACAACAGGTTCTGCCATTGCATTGCTCTTTTTTTTCAATGGATTAGCTAAATGACCATCAGCAGATTAAGTTTTTAAAGTCTGTCCTTTAACTTGTTTAGAAAGAACTGGAACAAGTTCCAGGATTTTTTTCTCTATGATAGTACATCTTTAACACAGAAGCCAACTATAAATTGTGAAAACACACAATGTAGACTGTACTAAAATTCTTGTTAGTTCTGTAGTTATGGATGTGGTAGAAAGGGGATGCATACAAGAAAAGAAGAGACTGGAAGTATTTCCTGCATGCCTGATCATTTTCTGCATTGCCTAATTCAGTGACACTCTTTAAGTTCTCTCCAGAGGACTTTGTTGAAGTCCTGAGACAAATACTTGACAATCTATGGATAGCAAAAGTGAGTCTCGGAGCATTTTTAGCACTTGTTGACTGAGCACTGACTGTCACTGCTTCTGAAACAAATTACTTTCAATTACACAAAGTTAAACAGGAGAATGATAAAGTAAACACTCCATTTTTGCAGTTATTAATTCTGAAAGAGGTTCATCCAGAAAGAGAAGAAAGGAATTCTTGAGGAAATGGATCATGTAGGACCAAGTTTTCTTCAGCAAATATCAGTGAAGGAAAAGATTTGATGTCCAGCTCTGGAACAGAAGGGCCAACTTAGCCCTTGCACATACTACTGTAAAGCTGGAGACAGTCCAACCAAACCAAAGTGAAGAGCAGCTGATGGCTGGTGCACCAAGGCCAACGTTTTTCATGGAAACATACATGCATATATGCAGCACCACAACAAATAAAACTGTAATGCAGCAGGTAGGTTCAACACCACCTCAGAGTTTTTGCTTTGGACTGCACATGCAGTGAAATCAAACCTCCAGCTGATGCAAAAGATCTGTGTGATTTTGCAATAGTGTTTATCTATTTGTTTAAGGAATTCTTTCACACAGTCTCTAGAAAAGAGAGTAAATTCATATGTCACACCGTATCTTCAGCTAAAATGCTTACTACTTGTGTATTCCTGCTTCATTTTGCATAAACTGACATCATAAACTGAAAGAGAAAGAGGGCCAATGTGCTTCTCAGAAACCAAGTAGTCATGAGACTTTACCTGCCACTGCAGATATGCACATGCACACACATGTACACACATGCACACATACACATACACACACATACGCACACACATACACACACATGCATGCAAAAAATAGGAAAAACGACTCAGCAATTGCAAGAGTCGCAATTTACCATGGAAGCCTCTACTTAATATTCCGCTTGATCTGCCAAGTTTATAGCCTGGCAAATCTGAATACAAATGTCGATGCAAATGAGGATTCATTATTCTTACATCGTCTTTGTGTTGAAGCTTAATGTAACTTGGTTCCTGTGGTTGCTCAGGGAATGTAGATTGCAAGACAGGAGGAAAAAAAAGCCTCGACAAAACCCAGAGAAGCAAATAGGGAAAAGAAAAGTAACAGAAATGGAAGTAAATGGGGAAAAAAATATGCTAAGGTTTCAGGCTAGCAAAACATCAAACCAGTGGATTACATTCTCCCCCTATTTTCTTATATAAAGTACATTTGCTTACCATTATCAGCATAGAAGGAGTTAACTAACCAAGACCATTCTCCACAGAGTCAAAACATAACAATCGTCCTTTTACTGATTATACAATATTGTGCCCATTGTAAAGTCAGTGCCCCATTTATCTGAAAATTTTAACATTCTTTCATAATTATAGAGCTCATCAGCTGGTAGAACCTGTACATTTAGATCTGTGAGAAGATTATAAATGAATTTAAAACCACCTCACCATTTCTGCTTCTTTCATTATAAATTACTGCTGAATAATTCAAAAACACGTTAAGAAAACTACAGTACGATTAATAAACTATACAATGAAAATCACAATAGTTTAAATCATACATTTATTGTCCCATTTATAGCCCATCACAAGCAAGAGTTGAAAAGTACCGAATTAGAGAAAACATGAAATGCTGCAAAATTATAATTAGATCCTCGGTGCCACACAGTACATTGTTCTGATGAATCTTTTGTACGGCTAGCTTATTCTTACATATAAATACCTTCTCAGTAAATAAAAATGTACTGTAGGCTTGACTTTTAGAGAAGCTGTAAAGCTTAGCATATGCGATGATCCCAAAGTCAATGCTGTAAGGCTTGCTTCTTCATCCATAAATAAAGCACATTTGCATCCATTCAGTCAAATTAGCTCCATATAAAAAGGTGGTTATAATTAGCTCCTCTTTCAGGTTCACGGTTAAAACTCAAGCGTGCCTGCCGTCTTGATTAAATCCACCATCGTCTTCCAATAGCTAGTGCTAATTCTTCCAAGGAAATATTCAGTTGAGGTGTTATTTTATTCTGCACTGCTGTTAGTTGTCTAATTTACGCCAAGTCCCTGCAGTGCTTTCCTTAAGCCATCCTCTTTGTCTTGCCTTTGAAATTTACCAAATCTTACAAGAAATCAATACTTAATTGATTATTCACTTTTCTGCAGCTTCAAACAGCAAGCACGCATAAGATCCTGGAGTAGTCACCCGATTTCCAATGCAGGAGGTTGCTTGGTGGCAGGGATCTGCAAGTATCCAACAGCAGGCATTCCACGGAGCTGTGCAGTGGCGTACAGTGCCAGCATCCAATAAAGAAAACGAAGATACTCTAACGAAGCAGGAAAAGTTCCCATGTGAGACAGATCCATATCAATGCTTTAAATAAAAAGCGGAGGCACTGGCTTTCAGATAGAAGAGCACCATTCTCTTTGCAGCTATCCCTCTGTTCTTTCATTACCCTTTTCTTCCTATGGCACTGGAGTGGAATATCCAAAGTGCCACCGAACTCACAGAACTCCACGTCGGAACGGGGGTGAGGCTCGTGCTGTACCTCTGACATAGAATAAGGATGGCAAGCACGTAACATTACGAAATGTAGGACAAATTCAGGCGAGAGAGAGAGAGGGAGAGCAAGAGACAGATGGCGGATCTGGCTGGGAGCCAAAGCCAGTGAAATGAATTACATTGCTGAATAACTGTACACCATTGATTCTGCCACTTGTTGCTGCATGGCAAAAAAGGGCCCTGACGTTGGCAGGAATCTCCTCGCGTGTCACGCATGCCGCAGATAACTTTTCACACGTAACTCGCTGCACCGACAACGACACGCTACGTGTGTGTGTGTGTGTGTGTGTGTGTGTGTGTGCATGTGTGTGTGCGTGTGCATGAGAGAGAAAAGGAGAGAGAGCCAGAGTGCGTGTGGGGGGTGTGTGGGTATGTGCCTGCGTGCGTGGTGTGTGTGCCTGCGCGCGCGCGCGCGCGTGGAGGGGAAAACAATCACTGCAATCCAGCCATTTTGTTTAATGAAGAATGGAAGGCTGGCATTCAGGGACGTGGTTATGTGCCGCATATTAATGTGTGCTCTGTAGACATCCTCCCCCTTTTTAGATGAGTGGCACAGGAATGAAGCCCTCTATAGAGCAGCTACCGTGGGAGCAGGAGCTCGCAAGGTAACATATCATCGCCGAACCTATGGACGTGGCACCCGCTGCTCTGCAGAAGAACAAGTTGCTGTCGGATGGGGAGGAAAACCTGGTCCCATGGTTATGATGTTTGGGTGCTTTCGAAAAGATAGCCAGAGTCAAAGCAGATTGTTCAATAAATGCTTCGTACCCAGGATGAAGGGAGACATTATGGGATGCCCAGGGGGCTTTGGAAATCAAATACAATGTTTGAGTAGCACAATTTGAGGTACATTATAAAAAAGCAATTTGAATTGCCAATGAGGCGACACATATCTGCATGCTAATTAGACCTGTGTCAAGCTTAGTCTGCCGGGTTGTGTTGATGGCTAGGAATGCGCTTGTAACTCTGCTGAGAGATTGTTTCTGCATAAATTATCAGCTTTGTCCTACTGATCATTTTCTGCAAACAAACATGAAATGTAAGATCAAAAGGCAATTCTGAAATTAAAATTATTGATTGATAAAGCCTAGATTTCAGAATCTAATTAGAGGAGGCACAAACAAAAGCTGATATTATTACAGATTGTGCCTGAGCTAGCAGCCAGATTGTGCAAGGCTTGTAATTTATCTTTGTTTATGCAGCCAGGATATTAAAAATGTAATTAAAATGGTAAAATGATCTGATCAGAAATAGCCACCTAGTGGCAAGTATATTATTTTAAATGGATTATAAAAACATTGATCTGTGCAAATAAAAGGTTTTTTTCATGACAAACATAGCAGCTCATTGAAATTTGCTGAGCAATTTGTCTTTTGCTAATAAGTTGTCTTTTGTGTTTTGTTCCATAGATAAGCAGCATCATTTATAACCCTCATTTGCACACTAATAAACATTCTGTTATTACAGGTGGTGTTGGGAACATCTTTCATAAATTATGGCATATGAAAATGGAAGAAAACAATAAACCCTTTTCTAGACATGCACTATATACATTTTGTAAAATTAAAATATTCATCTGACAGCAGCAGTAGAAGTTGCTTACTAAATCACTCTATTGCTCTATTTAAACTATGAAATGGTAGAAACATTGTCAATATGTAATTCAGCTTCTTGCCTATTTTGGCTACTTAAAAATGCTATACAAAACACAGAGGGCCTAATTTACTAAGTTTGTGCAGATTCAATTACTAAATTTCATGGCTAAAAAGAGGTCTTTGTGACTTACACGTTTTTACCCTCATTTAGTACCTTTCTAGAGTTGCCAAGTGGATTAAGCATTAAAAGAACAGACTGTTTAATTGCACACGGTATAGAAATGAGTTTTGAAATTTCTCTGCAATCACAAGCTATGGACAGTGAAACTGCCAAAGGAAGTTCTGTCATATGTTAATGAAGCCAGATTACAAAAAAACCCCAGATTATTAACAGTTTTTCAAGAAAATATATTCAGAAGCTTGTAAGTTCATGAGCAGGGTTTAAGTCATGTATTTCTTCTTGTTTCAGATTTCCACATGAAACCACTATGGAAATGCTCAATTCCTTTTAAAGAAATTCACAATTTAGGGTCCTGTCAGCAGCTCTGGGGTCTTTTGTTAGGTGCACTTAAAATGCCAGATTAAATATTAATATGTGGTTAGAGTTGTGCTATTTTGCAAGCCCTGAAACCCTATTAGTAAATCATGATCTGGTGACTGATGCAAGAAATTTCAAGGCACCAAGAGTGCAGATTGCCCATCAATCTGATGGATCGCTAATTTTTACTAAATCAGGCCCTTGGACTTTTAGCTGTAAGCAGATGTATGTTTCATTGTGATGGGAAAAGCAGTCCAAATAACAGAGCAATTTTCTGCACTGAATGTGTATCGTAACAGGCAGAGTTGTTTTGCATAATCAGTAAGTTATTTGAATACAAGTGTTCATTTAACTGGCTGTGCATGACTGATGCTGTTCTTGAAAAAAAAACCAAACCCACATTTTGAGCTGGAAGAGAAAGTTGCATTATTTTCATAGTGTAGTACTAGGATCTGAAAACAATGTAGTAGAGCTCCAGAACGTTGCTGAAGAGGAATGTCCAGGCAAAAGCAGTCACAAATTCTCACCCGTCCCAAGGAGCTTTATCCCTTCAATAAGCGTCATCAACTACTGACAGTAAGTCATAGATGCACAGATGAAGAAATATCAGGAAGGATCCTGAAGGATCAAGCAAAGGAAAACGGAACCCAGAAGAAGGGGTGGGAAACAATCTGAGTAAAAATACTGGAAATACTATTAGATTATAAACTACTGATTTAGTGAAAACATATTCATCATGACATATGGCACACTTAGATGCATAGCTGAGTTGCAGCCTTCCTAACCTCTTTAGAAATAAGAAACCACCTCTGAAGCCAAATGACACAGTCTTTATTGGCAATCTTTATGTCATACAGATGAATCTTGACTTCTAGTTCCTTATAATATGGATTTAAGCAACTGACTTAAGTATTTAATAATTATGAAGAGTTTCATGCATGCAGATATTAGCATAGCATATATTGCCTTCCAATTAATATCTGTCTTTTTTGCTTTTGTATCTCCTCTCTCTTTGACTTTTTAAGCAGTCTGCTTACACTCATATGGAACTCAACATTAGAAAGAGACCTCTTCATATCTTCTCTTTTTACTGCTGTTTGACCAACATTGAGTAGTACAGGTCTGAAAGACTGATGAGCCTTGCATGTGTCTGTACCTTTCTCAGGTCACCCTCTTTTAACACGTATACACACTGCTTAAAAGAAATCCCAACCTTAACCTAAAATAAAACACAATTAATAAATCCAAGTTTTATTTTTTAGATGAAGTCTACAATTTTGTCTTTACAATTAATATGTTGAAATCACAACACATAGTATATGGTTTTGAAAAATAAATACAGTGTACAATAATTCAAGGATTTCCCAAGCTGATGCACAGCCTAAGGAAGTAGTCGTATTTTTGCTCTGGTAGCCATTTTTACTATTTTCAAATACTAAAGAATTTCTTTCCTTTAAAGAAAGCTATCCAAATCAATAGGCCTTCTGGTATTGACATTGTGAAGTAATATGCAGCAACACCAACCATCCCGAAACATTCCAGTGGGCTTTTAATGTGAGTGAGAGTCTGCTGGGAGCAGCCTCCCTGACTGAGGCACATGGAGGGTGTTCTAATTTCCACTAAGCCCTGATCAATGGGAATTTATTACCACTTAGACAAATAGAACGCCAGACTGTGCAAAACTGAACTGCCTTGAATGTGCAGCCCACATCAGAAAGATACATAAACATTAGAAGTAAAGCAAAATAGTAAAACAATATGTGGATGTCTTTTTAGACCACCTTTTCCACAAAGCCAATGCTTTGCTACTGCATCCTGTGAAAATACAAATGCTGACAGAAGAAAGCTTACACGTACTTAATGGCGTTCCAGAGTAATGTACATATCATTGTTTCTGAACTGTAGTTCCTATTGTGCTCTGTGTCGTGCTCATGTGTTTACCAAATGTCAGAAACCTCCTCTACAGGCTATTAATACTATTGTGGTCCCTCCAACATGCACACAAATACACCCACTCCTCTCACCACACACACTTTCTCACTGTCCGTCAATATGTTGCAAAGTCTGTGTTTCATTACCATATCATATGGAGTATTGATTCCTGTTCCAAGCTAAATAATGTTGTTTTTTAAAAGATCTTTTGCCCTTTAAGTGGGGTTTGCTAACCGAACCACAGACTGGTAACAAAGATGTATTATAGTATTTGATACCCTATATACTTTGGCAAATGCCAAAACCAGTAACTTAGGCAGAAATTTCAATGCTTAATTCAAGTTTTACAAACAGGAAAATCGTGCACAATATCCAGTTACATACATTCCATGTTAAAAAGGGAAACATTCCTAATAGACCTTTCAACATAATAAGATTCAGGCCTAAGCAGTAAAGAAAATGATTACCAGTTTTATTAGGCTTCAACTAGTTTCCATACCAGATCTAAAAAGTCACCTTGCACCTATATAGAGGATTATTTATGTATTTATCTGTACATGTGTCCTCATCAGCCACTGTATACAATCATTTCATGGCATTCAGATTCAGCACAAAAACATCAAGGCCTAAGTACAAATATTATTACTATAATGGGTTTTCATTTCTAGAGGTCATCAGGGGAAGGGATTAATTTTGCTTGCTTTATTGTACACAAAGAACAGCACACAGGGTCATATTACAATGCCTTTATCTGGAAAATCACATTCAGCTGTAATGAGAAAGGCTCTTCTTAAAACAATTTTACAATTTTGGGTGTATTAGCTGTATTTTATTTCATTTCTATATTGCTTTCCTTTATGCACATCTATTTCAGATATCATTAATTGATTGTTAGTGATATTTACAATAATGATTTTAGGTCTCTTTTCAGTTTGTTGAGAACTCTTTTCTTTTCCTTTTTAAGACTCCTTTTATCAGTAGTGATATGAAAACATTTTGTATCTCTAGGTTGCTGCAGAAATTTTTTGAAAATTGTATAGAGACCTTAAGATCTGCTTACCTTGACAAAAGTACTCCAAATATAATGCATTTCATTACAGTATCTATATATCATACAGAAAACAGTCTTTGGCTAATAATTTACAGACAAAACTTTATTTTCCCCTTGCTTCCTCAGAGAACATCTTATTAAGAGGTATTATTTAAATGAGACAGCATTCTCATCCATCCTGCATGAAACTGGTATTCTGCTACACAAGGAACTTCGTTTTTGCTCACATCAGATGATGTTGTGAAACGGGTTTTGTAAAGGCAAGGTCAGAGGTAGCAGGAAAGCAAAACCAAAAGGTCATGTCATGCAATGTCCAGGTATAAACAGATGCAAACAGTATCCATTCAATGCATATGGAACCAACAGTCACATTTTAGCCAGGAACAGATGATATTTTTAGTCCATTTTCAACCAGTTTCAAAGCTCTGTGAGTGAAAGTCCAACAGAGTCAGGATGGGCTGCAGATTCTTAATAGGACAAGACAAGAAAAAGAGAAAATAAATTTTTAAAGAAAATATGGAGAAAAGTGAGATGAGAAACAAAATTAGTAACTGAATAGAACCATTGAATAAAGACACAAATAATGGAACCAAAATTAAGAAAAGGGAAAATGTATATGCCTATAGCATTTCCTATATGTCTTACAGAGATTATTCACTTGCATGGACAAAACTTGTCCTTCATTTACTATGGTTGTTAAGACCTAGATTTTGCTCAAGTTAGAAAACTTATTTTTCCCTTGGCTTTGTCAACAGGGATAAAAGAAGTAGATTTTAGACTACTGGGAAAATAGATTGACCAACCTGAAGAAGTTCCATGAATATTCCCAGTCTCAGCATTAATATTCTTTTGATTTATTTTGTCTTGGCAAAGGGGCTGAGAAGCAGCAGTGTCTGGAGACATCTTGATTTCAGAGGCCAAAACTGTCCATAAACCTTACAAAAGCACTGGAAAACTGCACAGAGCAATGACATTATTGGCAGGATAAAACACATGCTTCCTTTCCCTAATGCACCCTCTTTCTGGCTCTTCAAATTAGCAAGGAACTCATTCTCCCAGCCACTGTCATTTTGAGGCATCAAAGACACTCCTCATCACTCGAGGAACACAAGTGGAAGCATGCTGGCCACTGGAATCATGAGCACAACTGAAGGAACGATGCGTCCTTGCCCGTTATAGCAAGGACATCTCAGGGACTCTATTGACTCTCATGCATTGAGACTATTTCTCACTCTGGCAAGGTTTCATTAAACATGCAGCATTTTTTTGCCATAATATAGCCAGACAAAATTCCTGTTGCTGTGTCAGACTCCACATTGTGTAAGAGGCACACAACAAAGTGCCTCAGGAGTACCTGCTTTCAGATATAACTATAACTATCGTTTATTCAGAACTTGCAGCCTACATATTTGTTGCTAGCTTTTTTAGAACATATGTGTTATAGAAGTACAGTCTGTTGTAGACCAACATAGGGTTAAGACTGTAAAGACTTTTTATGATCCTGAGCAAAATATGCATCAGAAGGAAAAGATGATAAATAATTGCATTCTACATTCACGTAAAACAATGTCAAAGGCTCAAATTCTGTCATACTTGAAGAGATTAAATCCTGCCATTGAAGTAAATTGTATGAACCCATTGTAAAGAACCCCCTGAATCGTCCCTTGCTTCTCCAAATAGACATATTTAACATCAAGAGAAGAAACAAATACTGATACATTAGAAAAAATTAATAAAAGTAACTTTATTGCAGAATATACAATTTTCTTTACTGGAGTTTTTATGCACAATAACACACACATGCATAGAGAGAGCTTCTATATGACTCTTACCTTTCGTAATGCTTAAAAAGTTCTTTAAAATTCAAGACAAGTTTCTGAATAAGTCAAAATCAAAACCATTTAAGATCAGAAAAATAAAAAAAAAATAAATACAATACAAAGAAGTGGAGTTAAGTCCAGAGTTTTTAGGGATTTTTAATATTTGGCTTCAAATATATTGTTTTTCCAAGCTAAAGGGATATGGACCCCAATCTTCTGGGTATTCAAAAGTACCACTTCAAATTTAAAAGGTCTGATCCCATTTGACCCTGGACCTTAGCGTACAACAGTGCATTGGCACCAGTCCTCAGCCTCACACTGAGACCCCAAATACCATCTTGTGAAGTCACAGAAGATTACTACAGTGGGCTGGAGGCTACTGGTTCCTCAGCCGTTGATTCTTTTAAGCCAGGGCCTTACTCTCCCCTCTCCACTTATTGGTCTTGGATGAGTTAGTGGAATTGTGTACTTTTTTAACTAGAAATTCTACACTAATTTGGACTGGAAGGGACATTCTGATGAAGAATTTCTTATGATCAAAATAAGCCTCTGACGCATTCTATTCAAACACAGCCTTATGCAAGGAAGTCAATACAGTGCAAGGCTGTGAGAACACAGGAAAACCCAGCACCCCAAACTTGCTGCTTTAGACATTGTGAGTACTCAGAAAGGGATATGAAGGCCAATTAACACAGTCCCACACTATTACGACTTAACTCTTTTACCTTCCTGAAGAAGGTGGTTCCATCCAAGGTGTCTGTTCAAGATTTTCACATGCTCATGCTAACTCCTGATCTACCAGGAATATGGCACCTAAAAACTGGCTGGCGCAGGCCCAAGGCAGGCTGAGGAGCATACTAATACTTGAACAGTAGAAAGAGTAGTATTCCAGAGCTAGGGAATGTTCCTAGTCTCTGTTTAACTTTAGGGTATACATTTAGACTGTAAGTCTTTCCATTAATGAAAGTGAGCTTAGAACAAGATCCTCAGAGGGCCAGTGACATTTGAAGGATTGGAGAGGGATACAATCAATTTAAATATGCATTTGCAAATTTACAAAATATTATAAACATGTAAGTTAGTGCATCTATCTTCATCAGACTCTAAAGCTGTAAATACCAGATGTCATTTATAGATTAAATGATTTTCCTAAATCTAATTTTATATTAATACAAACCATTTGTCAATTCTATATGAAGGCTTCTATTTTAAACATTCAAAAGTCATGGCATGCAAATGTTAGGGTTATCCCAGTGATTCATTGCACAAAATGTAAATTAAGGTATAAACTGAACAGAAAAATTAGTTTGCCTGAGAGGTGTTGAAATATATCTGTAACTGACCTGCTCACAGCATTTTCACTTCTGGTAAAAAACCTTTCAATAACCTGATCTCCTGCAGATGCAAAATCGTAGCTCACGGTAAACAGAAATTCATGTGCAAGAGGTCTTTGACATGTGAATTCATAAGGAAAAAAATCTGCTTTTTAAGAGGAAAATTTCTTTTCATGCTTACCTTCACTAGTGATAATTTCCAAATCATGCAATGGTTAAACACTCTGTGCCTTTATCTTCATTATCACTCAAAGACCAATCTTTTCAAAAGATCTTCAAAGTAACTGGCAAAGATAACAAGTGTGTCAACAAGTATTTAAAGAATTTGAAGGAAACCATATCATCTATAGATAAAAAGAAAGTTCTAAAAACTAGCAAACACATGGCTGATTCCTTTCCCATCATGCTATAGGAGGGTAAGGTATCACAGAATGTAACATTATCAAAACAAATTTGAACACTTGTATTTGATGCTACTGGTTTCAAATTAGAAACTTTACAATGTCATTAAGTCTTTGATAAAATCTGAAAATCTAAAAATATAATTAAGAGCAGAGTATTGCCAACCTGTATTTCTCAGAATCCCTAATTTTGAGCTGCAAAGGAATTTCCAATACAGCTGGCAATTAAAAAGGAGTAACTCAGTTCAAAGTGACCCTTGTCATGTTCAGTCTGCATATTTGTAGCTTGACTAAGGCAACTAAACTGTCAGGCAAAAGATAATGAAGAACACCTCTGCGTCTTCCCCTGAGGCCAACGTGGATAGTCAGCTCCATGGAGCTGCATCTCAAATTCAGGAACTTTCTTGACCACCAGGATTTTCGTTCTTCACTAGTCAGTATCAACACTGCAAGAACTCAATTTTCTCAGTCCTGACTTTGAAACCAGCCTAGATCCCCTTTTTTCCCCCCTCCACTTTTAAGACAAAGCACCTTTTTATGTACATATAACTACAGGCTAGTTACGTGCCAAGAGCAATGCCAGCAACATTCTCCCCAGATAGGACTGATCACTTTTAGCATACAGTGGCAGAAGAGTTCTTCTATTATGGAAACTCGTTGTTTTGAATGAGGTATTCTAGTGAGCAGAATTCATATTTTCTCAATTTTGCTCAATTATGGCAGAAGAAGAAGACAATATGGTTGAAAGTAAAGTGAAGACAGGATGGAAGGCAGAGCAAACAGTAACCCTGAAAAACATCCATGACACAGACTGTCTGAGCTAAGCCTTGACTTCAATACACTTGGAGTTATGAAAAAAATATGTATATCTCAGCTTTATGTGTACATGGAAACGTTTTCATTTATACTTTTATTATTTGATGGCAGGTATCAAAGTGTCACTGAAATTTGGAGCTAAACCTCTTTTGTTTGTTCTTACTGAGGCTGAAGTTTGATGAGATAATCGTGCCTACAAATAAATGGATGAGCACTATTTTTCAAAATAAATACATTTTGCATCCTTTTTAGTATTAGCATATTCCAACATTTGGAGTACTTACAGAGGGCTTGGATGTCAGTAATGCATCCATCCAAAAGGAAATTCTGTTTACTTTTTAAAATATTAAGCAAAGCATAACCAGACTTTTGTGGCATAGATATTTATCCAGTGGGATCTCTCCATAGGTCAAAAATTGCAAAAATCCCTCAAACCAAAACCTGAAACATAAAACCAAGAGACAGGAGACACATCTAAATATTTCTTCCTTGAAGAACGAATGTGTTGTATCACATACCCTCATCTACAATCTATTCACTGCATAAAAAAACTCTTTGATTTTTTAAAATATCCATATGAAATTATAAAGCATTAAAAATTTTATATACAACAGAAGATGATGAAATGAAATGAAGGTCTCAACCAGCACCTGCTTTAAAGAAATATATAAATACCTTTATATTTTCATTCATAAAAATATTGGCGCAGGAGATAATAAAACCTCATTAATGTACATTGCTTTGTATTGAATCTCACATGACTTTCACAGCAAGAAACTTGCCCTACGCTTATCCAAGAATATGTGGTAATATTAAGCAGAAGGAAGTATAAAATCAAATCATTTCTACCACATCATGACATAATTTATTCTCAGTTATACATTGAGAAAGATTTTAAATATTCAATTAAGATGCAGGTGAAATTTTCCAAAGATTATTTCAGTTCTTATCACCTTTGGAAGCCTGTTCAAAATGCTTACTGCTAAGGCATTAAATGTATCCTCCCATATTGTCACATTGACTGTAGGGTAAATGAGTCTATGATGATTTCTCCCTCCAAGGCTCAGAATATTAAATTAAAATCTAAAAGAAACAACAACATTGTTTTCATATAACCAGGGGCCTCTCCAAACATAAAATAAATTTGCATAGTTCCAGATTCACTGAGGAGGAAGTAAGTTGACTTATTCACATAAAAGCTGCAGTGATGTGTTCTTATACTCTGTCAAGCTACAAATCTGAAAATTTGCCTAAAGCGAAATTGGATTTTATCTATCCATAGCATTAATATAAAACAAATCTACATAGCTTTTTATCGATATCACAGTCTTACTGTGATAAGCTTACTAAGATTACTCTGACAGCATATTGCAGATTTTTTGTTTCTTGCTTCATCTATTGCTTAAGTACAATATATTCTGTGGCCTTCTTATCTTTAAAAGGGATACCTGCTTCCAATTAACAGCATTTCAACACAAAATTTCTCAAGAGTAACTAGACAGTGTAGATCCAATCCTTAAGTCATGACTTAAGTATGTATTTCAGTGTAGGGCTTTCTATTTTTTTTTTTTTTTACTGAGTAAGGACTGCAAAGTGTTTGTTTGGAAATATTAATAGATAGCAGTTCTCTTGTTCATTAGAAAATGCTTTCCTTTTAAAGTTTACTCGATAAATTATGTGAATCCTTCTCTACCATGGCCAATGAATTAGAACCATATTGTAACATTGCATCATCTATATAGCTGTAAAATAGATTTAATACAATCAAGAATAAATCATTGACAAATAAATTCAATAAACATGGTCTGAAGACTGAGTCTTGGCGGACATCACAGTCCATTTCAGCCAAGCCAGATTCCTTGCCCTGTACAACAAATCTGTGTGCTCTTCTTGTTAAACAGTCATGAATCTGAGCTAAGTGACTTATCCTCAAGAGCATCATAGCATTATCTCCTCTAATCAGCATTCTAGAGTCAATCAAATCAAATGCTTCTGCGAAAATTACAAAATACAGTGCCAATTCTTTGATTCTATCCAATGCCTGGTCACTGGAAATATTATTATTAAAGTGCCAGATGCCAAAAACTACTCCTGGCACACATACGAAGAAATGAAAGTCAGAGATCTAAAGACTTGGGTTGAAATTCTGCCAATTAGAGGGACAGGAAGAGAAAAAGCTGGGATATTTTTATTCTTATCTACTGAGAACCAAATAAAATAAAATTAAATTACTGAAAATCACCTCAGACACAGCCTCTGGGAGTTGATCACAGCATTAAGTATCACCCAGTGTAAGGTGAAATTCTTTGCATTTAGGTAAAATAAGTTTACTCTTTCGAGAAGTATTTCAACATTCCTGATTGGCTGTCCTAAACAAGAAAGAATATATGTTTTCCTAAGACCTACCAGGTCCTTTTTTGCCATTATTCTACTACCGAAAGGGTGAAGGCATTGCCTTCATCTTTCTGTGTGGCTGAAATCACAATCAGATGTTTCTAGCTGGCCAAATAGGAAGAAAGAAAAGTACTTTTTTAATTCTTGTTTTGCACTGTAGGGAGTAGGCAGAATTTAGCTGTAACTAAGAAATTTCCAAGTAAAATTTTATAGCATTTTTTATTCTTTCCTGAGTTGCAATTTAGAATTTTTTTTATTGGAAATTGAACTATCTCACCTAGAAAATAATCACTTGAAATAATACTTAGTTCAGGGGATTATGTGTGCAATGATTCAAGGTGGGTTAAAATGGTCACAGGATTGACAATTCCTAAAGTTGAAAGGCCTGAAAAAAACATGGATTCTACAGTATCTAGAAGAAGTTAAGAAAAATAATTATGTGTTACACAAGGAGGTTTCAGTAACTTTATTTTGTAAAGAAGTATTATGCAGAATGTACCTGCATTAAAATCCATCGCTGAGAATGGAGGTTAATTCTGTCCCTTCACAGTATTTCAGTGATGATGCACTTTTAAAATGACATCAAAATTTACCTGAATGCAGAATGTTCCCATTCAGCTATCTGAAAGGCCCTGGAAATCTGTACATTGCTTCTAAAGGATCCACCAAAGAGTAACTAAAAAATTAAACTGTAGAACATGATCTGTGACACTCATATGTGACTGCAAAATATAGCAAAATTTTGCAGTTCTATTCCATTATGAAGTGATGGTAGAAGTCAGGGATGATATTTTAATGGATTATATGGTAATTGACACATAGACATTTATGGAAATAAATTGTGCATATCCTACTGGAAGACTGAAATTCAACTTTAAAAGAGTTTACAATTTCACTTATTTAGAGGTTTGCAGTTTGAAGAAAGACTTAGCAAATAAAAATAATGTCAAAATTTTTACTGTTAATTTACTTTTTTCTTCTGCCTCATTTTGAATCCTTCCTCATGCACACCTGACATTTTATCATGAAGTATGAAGCTCTTTGCATTCACTGCATATGGGAGTTGAGCACCTTGATCAGTATTGTGAATTCCTCTCCTAGATCAGTGCATGTAACTTCATTTTTCTAGTAAGTAAAATATTAATTATTTCTTTTAGTTAGACTTTAACAGCAGAGCATGGCTGGAGTGTGGGAGAGCCTCTTACCTCCTATTTCAGGATAAGATGTGGGAACCCAACACTGCAAACTTTCCCCTTCTCTCTGGCTTTTGTGTAAAAGAAAATGGTGAGATTAGGCTGTATGGAAAATACCATGAGTTACCCAGTCTGAACAACAGGTCACCAGAAGCCAAGGCAAATTTTTTGCCTTAAAATTTTTAACTACTTATTCTGTTTTTGTAATATCCAGCCTTACAACTGGAATCAGAGGCTAAATAATAGGATTCTCATATACGAAAATGTTTGTTTCATCGTATTAATGATAAAATTAAAAACATTCAGAGTCAATATTTCATGTTCTAAACTAGAATAATTTACCTTATTTCAGGAATTTGATCTCTAAGAAGCAAACTGTGGATAAATGTAACGTAATGATGAATTGTAAATTGGGAAATGGTTACGTGTGCCGGGGAGCTTATCTGATTTAAAGGGCTTACAGCAGAAAGTCATGATAACTTTTTGCAGAATGGCTTATGCTGCAAAATCTGTATTCACGTAACTGAACAAGACTGATAATTTATCAATGGCCCTACAATATACTGCAATATGTGAGTTTAAACCAACCTTATCTGAAGCTAGGAAATTATCTGACTAATGATGAACTTCATAGTCTTTGTTAAAATTTGGTTTTCTTTAGATGCACATCTTAGAGAGAAAATATAATACTCTTCAATAATGTGAACTTTTGGACCATAGATTCTTTGCTAACACCTGCTATCTTGGAGAAGGGGGATCTTGGATTACTGCTTAATTTAGAGTTTTTTCATGGAACAGGAATGCAGTATTCTGCAGTCACAGTTGCTATGTTTTATATTTCTAAGTCCACTAAACTGAAATATACATTTTACCACATCAGCAAAAGAAAACATTTGGAGTTGACTGTATGAAGTACAAAATATTACTATTATTTTTATAACGTATATTTTCAGCCAGATACCATCCTCAGATCTGAATCTGCAGCCTGAAATACCTTATGAGAAAGCACAAAATGGATTTTTAAGGTTATAAAGTAATGCATTCCACATATCTGCGGCTCAGATAGAGCCTTTTTTTTCAGATAATGATCACCAGTACAATGTTCTGTCCATAAAAATCTGTTAAAAATTTACCAGGCTATGATATTCATTATCATAGCCTTTCAATAGAAAGCTCAAATGTTAAAATGCAGCTAGATGCGTACGGGTAATATATCACTCCATTCCAGTAAGCACATATATTTTATTTTTTTTTTAGATTAGTTTCATCTTGTAAATTACAAATTGGATTAGGGAGTCTGATATGATTGGAAAACAGATTGACAGTCTATTTAGCATTTTTATTAGTTGTGTAGATTATCTATAGGCTATAGATGACCTCAGTCAACTTAACATTCTTTAGGCAGCCAGACACAAGGCAACATCAGCCAATCATAAAAACATGTACTTGATTATTAGGTCTCAAGATGTGTCAAATCAATATACTGTATCACCTTAAAGGATAGATATACGAAGGTGTCTACATCTTTTCTAACTTAGGAAGCTGAAGAAAAAATGCTAAAATAAAAACCACACTTTACATAAGTTCTCTTTTATACAGATACTTATATTATTGTCATTTCAGATTTTTTGTATAATTATAATTTTTTTACCCTTTGACTCTCTTTGAAACCTAAAGAAATATAGGTCGTAAATATATTAAATAAAAACTTAAAAGGATCGCACTAT
Organism: Promerops cafer; assembly: GCA_013398275.1. Taxonomy (NCBI): domain Eukaryota; kingdom Metazoa; phylum Chordata; class Aves; order Passeriformes; family Nectariniidae; genus Promerops; species Promerops cafer. The sequence goes on from VZSE01005694.1 coordinate 772,996, forward strand.
TTCTACCATCTCTTTGTCTCTACTATATTTGTATCCAGCACTAAATGGTCTCTTCTGCTTCTGATTGAAACAAGAAATGGTTTAATATAACCAATGTACAGTAATACATCAAAGAACTGTTTGTAATCATGCTTAACTGATGCCATTGTGCTTTGTGATCTAAAATTTAAGGGTAAAATATGTAGCCAGAGATTGTGGTTATGCTGTACTTGCACTATTCGAGTGCTGCACCCACATCTGTAGTGACATAAGGAAGGGATAATTCTTCAAAATTATTCCTTTTCTTCAATTCATTGGTTTCTAGGTATTTATTAACCTGCAGCTGACCCTTAGCACTACTTGGCTATCAACCTCACCCTATTATCTTCCTACCTTTCTATCACGTTTACCTTATTTAGGAAAACAGGCAACCACAGTTCTCAATTTTAATTCTCTCTAATTAGCTCAAGCAAAGCAGAAAGAGTAAAGAGTAAGCTTCCATGAATCTGGACCCACACCTAAGGAAGTTAATCAAAGGTAGAATCTACTCACTGTTCTGAAGCAGCATAATGGTGTTAAGCCTATCTCTTTCAGTTACCAAGACAGAATGAAGGGACACCAATTTTTCTTTTAGATCACCTTACAGGAAAACTTAATCTTTGCATGTTATGGCTATATCTACAGACTGGATCTCACTTCCACTGTATATTTCCTATGAATGAACTGCAACCTTGAAGCTGCAATAAAGATGAAAAAAACACACATCTGTTCCATAGTCATGATCATAATATGAAAGGCTACTCTATCACACCTTTAATATCTATGAATTTAGTTTTATGTGGTTTGTCAGATGTTTCAGTGATTTTTATGTATATTTTTCCATTTAACTTATCAGAAGATATTTTTCTGACTTCGATAACATTTTTCACTTTAAAAATTAAAATTGATTTGGAGGATAAAATTGCAAACAGTATATTCATAAAAGCAGTAGATAACTTTATCTTAACAGAGAAAGTTTCTGAGCCACATAAAGATTTGTTCTGATCAAGTTACTTGAGTGAGAAAATATTTGCCTGATATATCTACATATATCTATATTGATTCATCAGACAGATATTTTTCTCCTGAAGTGAAAGGACATACCAAAGTCACCTGGAATATCTATCTATCTATATCTATCTATCTATCTATCTATCTATCTATCTATCTATCTATCTATCTATCTATCTATCATCTATCTATCTATCTATCTCTATCCAAATGCAAAAATACTTCATCCATTGACACAGGTTAAAAACTGGCCATGTTTTTCTTTACAAGGACTTTATTCAAGAAATAATATTTTGAAATTGTTTCTTCTTGTCAAAACACAGCTTTATCCAGTCTTCATTCTTAGTGGATTCTCACTAGCAGATGGAAGATAGCCTAATATTTAGATGTGTTTTTAATACCTGCGCACTGAAAACATTTAGAAACTGAAGTTTCTGCATGCAAAATCACCCAGTCAGAAAATCTTGGAAATTGTTTGCTTGTTTTATGGGACACTACCTGAATTAAAGGACATGAGTAAAATTATTTTCTGCTTCATACTTCAAAAAGCCCAGGTAAGTCAACTTCAATATTTTTCTTCTTGTTTGCTATACAGATTCTCAAGCCAACATATTCCACTATTTCTAACAAACTAACTGCTATTTGCATAGAAATACATGTTACAACACAAGATGATGTTCGAGAACTTTCTTCTTCATCCTGTTTAATTAAGTCCCGTAACTCCTAATTAACAGTTCCTAAAGCTTTAGTTTGTCTAAGATAGTAAGCCGTAGAATTTTAAGGGTAAAAGGTGCTACGCTAATTTCATGGATGGTTACAAATGAGTTGCCAAGGGATTAGCCCAAGAACAGTGAAATACATCTAGAAAGGGTTTGTGGTAGTTTTCAATATAGAAAGATCCAAAGAATCTTAACTGACTAAAAACTGAAAATCAAGCAGAAATTACCTTTAAAACTTTTACACCTGGCTCTTACTAATGTGCATGCCTTCCTTCTCCACTCTCACCGAATATGCTGGAAAAACAAACATATATGTCATAATTAACTAGATTTACAAATGTGAGGTTTAACTTCTGCAGCCTTTAGTGAGTCTTGTTGCTTGATCTGCTCTGTCCAGATATAAGGGTCTAGAATATTATTTTTTCTGGTAGATAGAGGTTTCTGCTAACTAGACAGGTTGCTCCTTGTCACAAGTCTTAGGGTAATTTCTCTTTGCTCCCTGAACCCAGAGGTATATAAATATATATGCATACACTGAAAAAGATTGTTTTTTCAAAGTGATCCTGGATGCCCGGACACTCTGTAGGATTGTGTAGTTCATTGACAGTGTCCCAGCACAGTTTTCCAGTGTCCTACAAAAATGCACTGAAATATATAGCATAGCAACAATGGTCCAGTGCACAGATCTAAGGGGCTCTATACTTCTGGAAATATCTTACGGTATTGAAGATCATTCCAATTATTTAATTAGCAGTAAATTTCCTAAAACTAATCCCTGTATTGCCATATGATTTTTTATAACATTTCATGTTGTTTGTTTGTTTGTTTTTACTTTCCTGTACTTAAGGTCTCCTGCTTAATGTTCTGTTGGATGTCAAAATTAGTGCTCTGGATTCAGGCTTCCTTGTGCACCATTTTATAAAAGATATTATATGAATGGCCTCATTCATAAGACCACCTAAATTACACACCAAATTGTACTGCTACTTTTGCTCTTTCTTCTCCATCATCAGACGTCTTCATTATGCTGCACATTCAATGATTTTTGCATTTGGATGTAGATATGTTGCCTTAATACACTATCACAAACTACTTTTTTGTGCTTGGAGGTAAAACCATTACTTTTGGTGATGTACTTAAAGCTCATACTATCCCTACCCCATTCCTCCTTCATCCTTGGCTCCACTGATTAAAAAATATCAATTAGTCAAGGAATGAGACTAGTTTGGCCTGATTGGCATTTTGCTAGACAATTTATTTTCTCTGGTAAACTCCTACCTTAGCTTTCTTCTTCTAGCAATTTCTTTTCTGGATACTGATCCCAGTTTCTTTATTTATTTTTATTAAGAAAACCACAATAAGGTCTCCTCAAAGCCCTCTCTTCTGCAGGCTAAACAACCTCAACTCAGCCTTTCTTCATAGGAGTGGTGTTCCAGCACTCTGATCTTTTTTGTGACCCTCCTCTGGACTGTTCTGTGAGATCAATATCTTTGTTTGCACTGGGATGCCCAGAGCTGGATGCAATATTCCAGGTGGGATCTTGTTAGAGTGGAGGGGGAGAGTCACCTCCTTCAACCTGCTGGCCACTCTTCTCTTTTTGCAGCTGAGAAAATGGTTGACTTTCTGGGCTGCTGGTGCACACTGCTGGCTCATGCCAAATTTTTCACCTACTGTTATTCCCAAAGCCTTCTCTGCAGGGCTGTGCACAAGTCATTCACCCCTCTGTTTTTCCTGATAATTCAGATTGTCTGAATCCAGGTGAAGGACTTTGCACTTGGCTTTGCTGAACTTCATGAGGTTCACCTGGGCCCACTTCTGAAGCCTGTCAAGGTACCTCTTGATGGCATTCTCCCTTAAGCATATCAAATAGATTGGTGTCACCCATAAACTGGGACATCTGAAAAAAATGGTACAGTAGGATTAACACTGAGAAAAGATCTCCTCTTGAAGATATTGTATGACCTAAGATGAATTCTGTCAGGAAAAAATAAACTGTTTTATCACTCTGTCCTTATCATTCACAGTCTGTCCCATAAGCCCCTGGGAGCCCTGAAGACCCACACATTTCCACACATACCTCCTGTTTCTTTCATACTTAAGCAACACATTATTCGCTTTTTAGGCTCTGGATATGTGATTTTTTTTTTTTTGTATTCTAAGTCTCTTATTCTATTTTAAATGTTTGTCTGACGGAATTTATTATTCTTTCTACATGGAAAGATAGGATTTAGCAGCTTGACTCAAGTAATCTTGCAGGTTTTGCCATTTACAGATACTGACTTTTGTCTTACATTTTCTGCTGTAGTAAGTTATGCTCTCAATAATTCTGTTATAACACAGTCAACATATGTCTATCCTGAGTAAAAATTTAATTTTCCCCATGTTTGATATTAAGGTCACTTTGACTAGTTATGCTATTAAAAGAAACAACAAAACCCAATGAAAAAATCCTTTCTGTAATTTGATGTCACAGTACTTGTTTTTTTTGTTTGAGTCTTATTCCTGCAATTTTGGAATAATTTATATTGCAGTCACTTCTGTTTAGTGGCCCCAATATTTTCAAACAATTCCTGTATATTATCACTTCCAATTTAGTTCTCCTGTGTGCTTTTAGAATTCATAATTCTAGAAAGAAATGGCTTAAAGGACACACATCTTTAAAAGTGGCTTGTTAAGGCACTGCACTGGTTTAAGAGAATCAGACTATTGTTACTATTTAATTATCAGAAATTCTGATTAACAGTAATAGCAAATTAGTAACATCTTTGATCTTCTTTTTTGCTAAGCATTCAGTATTTTTTTTCTAACCCTAAAGTCAGTAATGCAATACAGCTTGCATACACTTATTTTAGTGAAGTAACCTTTAAATATACAGATTTTCGTCATCAGAACCCCCCTCACTGACACCTTTCCTTGACATATATTTTATGGGAAGAAGACTCTCTCCTTTTTCTGATTTCTGTAAACTACACAGCATAATTTGTTCTTTTGGTGCCATGATGTTCCAGCAATCATTATAATTCATAAAGGATATTATGTATGTTATCCTCTGTTGCTTGATTCTTTGTTTTCCACTAGACCCTCTTTCAACTCACCTTTTTGTCCCAATTTGTTGCCCATACTGAAAGCAATAAGTAAAGCCTTCACCTCTAACTTTGAAGTATTTTGCCTGGTTCTTGATTGGAACCCACACTTTACACAAGTGCAATTGGTAATACTGCCTTAATTTTATTACTAAAGCTCTGGCCTATTCAGCTTTGATCATAAATATCACATCTGCATCAGTCTCTGATAGTATCTGCCTTTGGAAAAAGGGAATACTTTAGAATATCTTCCTAATACTTTGCATATTTTAAAATTCATTTTTATGGTATTCATAACTAAGGCAAACCAAAACTTTTATTAGTTGAAGCTATTATATTTCAGCACGTATTATGATATGCTTATAGGGAGATAGATTTATAATTTGTTAAAAATAACTGTATCATTACTATTCTACAGTAACCATAAGGAATTATTAAGTGTATTAAGGAGTTTCTTCCAATTAAAAAAGAAATTTAGTATTTAGCAACTGCTTTGTGGTTAGACTCTAAAGTATTCTGGGATGCAAGTATTACAGATCAAGAACAAGACATATTTTAATGTGTTATTCAGTATAAGATCCCTTTACTACTGATACTTAACATTTGAAATGCAGTTTTTGGCTGATAGACACACTGTAAAGACCAAGTTGCTTCAGATGATTTTCAGACAGGCAGAGGCCAAAATCCTCCATCAGTTGCTACAGACATTAAAAAGTTTCTCAAGCAGCTGCTTTGCTTACGACTCTCTAACAGTTTATCATGTTCCTGTTTTTTTTAAATGTAAATAATTTCTGAGTGTACTCATAATTCAGTGTGGGAAAATAGACACGTACAGGTTCTGATTTAGGAAGAAGGATACATATAGTAATGTAAGAATTTCCACCTACCATCTCAGCTTCCCAACAAGTTGAATGGACACTGCATAAGCAAGCAACATTGTTTGAAAGTCCTATTAATATTTTAGAAGTCTTAAGAATTAATGAACTCTCTTATGGTGAATGCCATCTTCATTTATTTTGCAGTATTGATACCTATAGCCACTATGATGAGGTTTTGCTGGGAGTATTTCTATGCTGAGAAGGAACTTTTCAAAAGCTACCTGCAAAAAAACCCTTCAGAAAGCCTTTTCCTTTTGCTTCTTCCCTTTTTTAAAGAGGCTTGAAATATGCCTAAATGTTCTTTTTGTGAAATTGATTAAGCTTTTTTGAAAACAATGTTAATAACTTTATTATCAATTTACATCAACAAATCTTACTAAACAGTAATGTTTTGTTAGTATAAATTATTATTGTTAGAAATACAGTTATGTTAGGTACTATGAGTAAAACTTTTACTATTTAGGCATACACATTTTTATTACTACATGCTGGGGCATTTCTACTTGTTTTAAAAATACAGTGTCGTTTTTTTCTCCACCACCATTAAAGGAAACTCGAAATCAATTTTATTCTATGTGGAAAATGTATATCCCTTGACATTTAACTTAAGACATAGCCAGTAAGTTCACATTTTTTGTGACAGCATAGTTCAAATTGATGAAAACAATGTATTCCTTGTGTCATTGTAAATTTGATAAAAATCTGAGCATAATAAACAAAAATGGGGAGGTGTGTTCCTGCAAGCACTAGCAAAGGTTTGCTGTTCTGCTTTTCAAGAAAGAATTTTTTTTCTTCAATTGGTTAATGAAATTTATTATTTTTACTGTATAAGTCATTATTAGTGCTTAAGGTAGTAGCTGGAAAAACCCAAAGCCAAATAAAAAAAAAAAAAAACTCAGAAGGAAATGAGACATGGATATTTCAGCCAGATATAACACCTGTGTTATGCTGACATGCCTTATAAATTGGAATAGATCAGTAAACATGCAAATAAAGCAAACAGTTGCTCATTTGAAATACTTAAGACATAGAGGTATCCTAATCTTGAGATATATATTTCAACTAGGACTTAATTTAGGCAACAGCAGCTATGGGCATTCAATGCCTTTGATGATGTGCCCTCCTGAAACCACAAAACCAGACAAATCAACAAGTTATACCTGAAAAATGAAAAGGAGCAATAGGAATAATTTAGCATAAAACTAGAGATTTTAATAGAAGATTGTCCTATTTTTTACACTGAGCACTATTTAAAAATTCCACCTGTAGGCCAAATCAGTCTTCTATGATCCTAGTAGGATTGACACTTAAACATTACTTTAGGATTTTGCTTAGAACAAAAAAATAAAAGCTATTTTAATCAACTCTTCTTCTTTTTAATCAGTGCAACATGCGTTTCATGAACAATTTATGGCACTCGACAAAAACATGGGACTTCTTTCAGATTTGTGAAAAACAAAAGAAAAAGGTGTCCTTAAAGAGAACACCACCACTACGGATAGAAAACAGGCAGAATACGGTAGGATATGAGCAGGCATAATTGCATGCTTTGATATTTATGATGAAAGACCTGAGCTGAAAGAAAAATGACAAAAATGCTATCTTAGCCTTTTATGAAACAAAGAAAACCTGAAGGTCGTGCAATAGTAATTTTCATCATTCCTTCCAAAGCCTTGGCAAGCTTTGAAAATTCATATGTAATAGCAGCTAGCTTTTCTAAGAGAAAGTGCTTTGAAATCATCCTGGGATACACAGTATATAAAAGAAACCTTCATTTTTCAACTGCAACAAAAGCAAAATTATATTTCTGAATCTTAAGCTATTTTAAATTATGTTGTCTTAGCTCTTGAAAAATCATTCATTATTTTGTACAGTTAATTTTCTTAAACTCAAAATGTTCTGGTCTATCTATTAATTTGAAAAAAATTACTTCTGTAAATTAGGGGGAAAAAGCTTCTAAAATTTACAATTTATTCACTAAATAAAGAAAATATGTCTGGAAAAATTCACTGACGAGCACAAAAAATGCAAGCTAAGAATACAGAATAAAAAAAGGATGTATTCTGTGAGATTCTTACAGCTGGATAGCATTCTGAATTTAATTTCAATCCAAATTCTGCTACATACAAAGAAAATGGTTAGATTTAGAGTTTCTACCATCTCAACTTTAAGGAAATTGAAATTGCCTTTAAAGAAAAAGCATATTCTTCCTACTAATATTAATTTCTCATTTCTGAGTGGGAGGGATTTATTTTACTAATAAATCATTCTTTAGGAGTTTCTGCGCTTGTTTGGACTATTTGGTCTTTTTTCTGTTTGTCCCTGAAACAGAGGTTGAACACTTTTTAAGCTGTAACTTGACCTCAATGCCTGCTTCCTCCAGATGAGAGTGAATCCCCAACAGCAGGAAAAAATATGAAAGAATAAGAGAATCGGAGAAAAAATAAATCAAAAAGCAAACAAACAAAGAAACCCCCCAAAAACCAAAGGAGTATCCAATGGAGATACTGCATGGAGTATCCAATGGATATCCAAAGGAGTATCCAAAAACCAGTGGAGAACTAGGAGAAAAAATATCAAAATGTCTGATTTTCATTCAGTTTTACCCATTCTGCACCAATTTCCTTTTTCTTTTATTTTTCTTTTTTTTTTCCTTCGTGGTGGTTCAGGAAGTTTACTTTTTGAAAATGTGGAAAGGCACAAAACCTACATCTAATATCCCAAACAAATTAAGCTACTTAATTAATTACTTAACAAATTAACCTACTGCCTTCCCTAGAAAATTCAAAAGGAAATGCATTATTTCAATTAAAANATCCAAAGGAGTATCCAAAAACCAGTGGAGAACTAGGAGAAAAAATATCAAAATGTCTGATTTTCATTCAGTTTTACCCATTCTGCACCAATTTCCTTCGTGGTGGTTCAGGAAGTTTACTTTTTGAAAATGTGGAAAGGCACAAAACCTACATCTAATATCCCAAACAAATTAAGCTACTTAATTAATTACTTAACAAATTAACCTACTGCCTTCCCTAGAAAATTCAAAAGGAAATGCATTATTTCAATTAAAACAATCTTTTAGAGCTGCCAAAAGCAAAGTATAAGACATTGTGATGTCTGGCACAGTTTTTTTTGAGAAGACACTTTACATGTTCCCTTCTAGACTATCCCTGTTTGCACATGTGAGCAAAGTAGTCCTGCACTGTGAAGCATCCAAAATGTTCTTTACTTCTTCAGTATTTCCTGGTCATACAGATGAATAGTGTTTAGTTTCAAGACATTCACATACTTTCTTTTATTTTGATGTAATTTTGCCTTTCAGAACTGAGAGGCCACATACTATAAGTTATCTGCTACATTCAGTTAATATTAGGTACAAACCCACATTGTGCTTAGCTGAGTGCAATTGCACAATTGGATGTGCAGGGTGAACAATAAAGTGCAGCTTAGATCCTTCTGCTAAATCACCAAAAAAGGGTGCTTGCAAAAGAACAGTGGTGGGAATACTGCAACACTCTCATTAAAAAAAAAAAAAAAAAAAAAAAAAAAAAGGGTCTGTGATGGCATTCTGTGTGTTTTAAGGTTCAGAGAGGTGAAACAGTTAGGTAGGTTCAACACCTTAAGGCAGTGAGACTTATATACAAATTCTTATCCTGGAAACTCTACATTTAGATTACCAGGAGTAGGATCAGATGCAAAGAACTAATTTTTTTATTGGTTTTAGAACTGATATTTTAGGCATTTAAAACCAAAAAGTGGGAAACCTATCAGGTTTCCAAGGAGAAAAAAAACTGCATGAAGATATCCAATGATTTTGATTACAATAAATATAGAATCTGACACTATTAGAAAATTAAGACAATGGTCTTCATGCTGAGATACCAAAGGTACTTAAAAATCACTTCAGTAGCAGAGGTCACTGAGATTTGTTCTTTTAAGTCTGAAGGTGCCATGTTTTAATTCTCAGCATCTGCAGGAGAATTTCAGGTTTTGACTGCCTTCTGGAAGACAAAGGTTTCTCAGCAGATGTGGAGGTGTGACTTCTGCTGTTATCTTGGTTACATTTTCTGGTCACACTGCTCAGAACAGGAAGGAGTAGCTGCCCTTAAGAATCAGCCTGCTTCCTTTGTCTATGCATTTTCAGTTTTCTATGAACACAGACTTTTCAGAGGAAGTCATATCATTCTGATCATGCAATTTTTAACATTTTTAAAAGTACTATTTCTTAAAAAAAAAAAAAAAACAACCTTGACAAGTTGTTAAAAGATTATCTCATTAAGAATTAAGAGAACTTGTTATTCTTATCATTACTAATAATATTTTTATCATTGTTAATAAATACAATAAATCCTATTTGTGCCATTGTCACTATTTACCATGGTAGTTGTGTTGAAGCCTGTGTTGGGGGTACCGAGGGTTTACAAGATAATGCTCTGTTGTATTAGAATCTGTATAACTCTACCAATATTCTGAGGAGCTTGCCAGTGAAATATCAGACTGCTAACAACAATTGGCTACAATAAATGGATTGGAGTAGCATAGTGGAGTGAATAGATGTTATTTAAATGTCTCTCCCAATACAGAGCTCTGGAATTGTCCTCAGGAGGCAGTTATTTCTCTTCATTGGTTACATTACATCACAGAACTTTGCACTATGTCACTCCTAACCACTGTCATTATACTAGAATAACATCTTACACAGGGATATGTAAGGATGTGATGTTTCTACTGCTCGAATATATTCCAAAACTGAATGAAACTGAAGATTGGCCCATTGCATCATTGACTCAGTGTGACACTGATCTTTATTTTACCATGTTTTTAAAAAGTGCTAAAAACTCAAATAAGATATTCTGGAATCTTCCAAAATCCTCAGGCACCATGCTTTTGGAAGATAAATTTAAAGGGCCATACTGTCTACATTTTCAGCTGGTTAAATAGTATCAGTGATGTAGCACTAGTTCCCTGAAGAAAATATCCCTTGCTCCTTGATACAGAATCCAGTTGACCAGTCAGGATGAACCCCAATCTCTGCTGATTTTTGCTCACCTTCATTTGGTTTTCCCTAAAAATCATAAGCATAGAAAATCATTCTGCTATAGGATATCATAAAAATGTTTGGAGGTTTTTTAATACGTATTTTATAATTTTCAGTGAGTGTACACTTTCCTCTGTACTTGTCTAATGAGTTAAGTTTTTCCTTATTTTTCCATGGTCAAATACTTTCTGTAGCAGTTAGGGGAAATTTTGTAAGTTTTTAAAAGGAGTTTACAACCAGTGTGTAAACACCTTCATCTGATGTAACTGTGACTATGCTATATGATTGCATTATTTCAGCCAGTTTTATCTGCAAATAGCTTCAGAAGAAGTGGTGAAAACTAAATGTAAAAGGGTTCTTGAAACAGAACAGAGAAGCTTGTTCAAAGCTTTCATCAAAATTGTGTATAGATGTGCTAAGTATGAATTTGTAAATCTCGCCTAAATTGCTAAGAGACTCTTCAAAACCGATAACAGAATCAGAAATTACACAGGGATAAAATGCAGTGAAAGTTCCAGTTATGTCCCTGAGATAAACAGGACACAATACCTTATTTCTGTCCAAAGAGTTTTGTATATGGATGGGATAGGCAGTGTCCACCTACTGCTTGAACTCAGAATTATAAGCATTTTTCCTTGGGTGTCAAATTTTCTTGAATAGGTCAAAGACTTCCAAAGTTATTGGCATGATTGAGAGATGCACAGGCAATTTGATCACATTATTCTTATGTCAGATTAAAAAATGGGGATGAAGCTTCACAAAGCTTAATGAGACCAATACACACTGCTAAAAAACACAAGGGTTTTTTTTTTCAAAATCTTATGTTTCCTATTTTGCTTTTCATTGAGAATATATAGGCTCAAAATGTGAGCTGCGTGTAGGTGATAAAAGAATCTGGGGAGATCTTGGAACAACAGCTCTGGGCAGTTTAAGCTGTCCCTCTTTCTCTTTGAAAAGGAGACACATAATCACCTGAGACTACAGGATAAATCATTACCACAGGTAAAGAGGACTGGAGAGAAAGGGATACAAGAGAGCCTTGACTTCACCTACAGACTGGCAAATCTTGGACACAAGTGGAGTGAAATAATCTTCAATCATTTTTCAGATACTTGCATCTAACAGATCACTCTGCAAAAATAAAGTAATTACATGTACGAACTGCTCTTCCTAAGCTTTGGGTGTTTCTGTCAGGGTTGTACTTGAAGCTAATAGACACTTCAGCCACTCTGGGTTCCTGGAGAATCTTATACAGGTGAGAGAAGGTCTGTGGAATAGGGGTCTTGTACCTTAGAAGATACTTGCAGCACAATTATCATTTAGGATTTATCCCAAATAAGTTTAGGATTAATCAGCTGAGGTTACCTCAGCTACCATCTATATTAAATAAAACAAAAAGTCTCTCCAAAGAGTAATTCAGTTCACCTAGGACTCAAGCACTCTGAAGGTTCTTATCTTCCTTCACTGATTACTTCCCTGCCTAGAGTGGCTGGGGCACTAATTTAGTAACCACAGTTAGGTGAATACAATAGGTCTTAATATCCTATTTACATTGTTCCCCCTAAATGCATTCATAAAATGGATAATATTATGGGGGAAATAAAAACGTAGTGGTTAACTTTTTGCATGTGTCTGTCTAAAGAGAGACAAAATCATGCATAATTTTTCAAATCAGACACCATTCACAAAGTGGGGGTGGGAAGAGGAAGTCTGTGATGAGACCATTGAAAGAGAAATCCAGTGTAAGTTTTAAAATGACAAACTTTTCTCTTTTACAAAGAGACAGAATAAATAATTTGAAAAGGTTTACAAGTATAATTCTCATAAAGACATATTTTTGTATTCATCAGTGTCTAGGTCAAAAAGTCCAACAACAATATAACAAACAAAAATCAAAATAAAAAAAATAGATGTCCTTTTCAGCAAAAAAAAGGAAAAAGAAAAAGCAAACACAAAAAAGAAAAAAGAAAAAAAAAGAGAAGAAAGAAAGAAAACAAGGAAAAAAAGGTATCACTGCTGAGAATTCTTGGTTGTTTACAAACTCAAAATTCAAATGTTTTCATCAAAAGCTTATTCCAGGCAGCAAATGAAGTAATCTTTTTGGAAAGTAATAGGATTTTATTCTCCTGAGATCCCCCCACAGAGAGGTGGCCACTGCCTTAAATCAGTCAGTCAGGTATGATGATACCTCAAATCCCAACTGCTTGGAGCAAATAAATAATAAATGAAGATGGCATTTGAGTCTGAAAAATCATCCGTGAGGTCGAGATCCTTCCTTTTGGTGAACTCTGTAAGATGTGTAGTGTGGAAGCAGAAGCTAAAGGTTAGGAGCTTGACCATGCACTGCACTTCGGCTTGTAAGTTCAAAAGTGGCTACTAACCATGAACCAAACACATCATTGAAGGCTGGGGTTTTTGTGTTTCTTTTTTTTTTTTTCACCCTTCGGTCCTTATAGTCTAAGGTTTGCTTTCACTCCAGGGGAGTAGAGAGTCAGAAAATGCAGGAAAGAAAAGTTAGCATTCTTTCTGAGCACAAACCTGCTGCTAAGCTGGTATTTTGTATTGATTTTTCCTGAAGCCTGTAATCTTGAAAGCTTGTAACAGAGGATGAGGTAAATATCATTTTATTTGCTCAAATAGGTTTAGATTAGATTGAGATGAAAAACTAGAGACAAGCCAAATTAGGACTGAAAGCAGCAATTACAGATTATTGTTTCCAGCAGTAACTAGAATAGGTTATTTCACTGATAAAAAGGGCTTGCTGAAAGAAAGAATAGGTGATTTTCCTTAGAGCCTTAAAATAATATCAAGAAAAGAATAGACAAGGAAAATATAAACAGAAATTCATAAAAAATTCGTTATGTCCCATGTTAAAAAAGTGTGAGTACCTGTAGAGTAAATTAGCATGTGGTTTATTGAACTTATAATACACAGCTTAACAATATATACTCAGAATACATACTTCTGAATATAAAAAATGTGTGTGCTTAGAAAACTAGTAATATACTTTTCATTGTGTACATTTTTTCTCGTCTTGTTGAAAAACAAAGCACACCATACAGCCTGGAGGATAATAATAAAAATCAGCTCTTAAAAGTAATTCCTTCGATAAAATAGTTTCTGAGGGGAAAAAAATGTGTACAAAAGCGTTCAAATGATGCTGACAATAAGGCATGGAATTTAAAAGGCTTAACCATGTCTTATCTTAGAGTCTGTTTTATTTCTTCATCTTCTGAGCACTTCAAACATATGAGCTGTTATTCCATCTTTAGATCAGTAACTTTGAATTGTTCTACCTGTCATTCTGCAGTGACTAGCACAGCTAGATGTCATACAATGATTGTTTGCACTTTCATTCTTTCACATTAAATGGCAATCATCCGGTCCTTTTGATTTGTTTCTTTTATTTAGCCCTGAAGTTTTTACACTAGAATCTCATTAAAGCTGAACTAGTATATTCCTGTCAAAAAACTAATGGAAAAAGTTTAAAAGAGAAATATTTCACCTATATTGTCACTTACTGGTGGAGTTGCATTTATCAAGATTTGCAGAGTTTACTTCTTTAGTATATGTTCTTCTGGCCTTGTTCACCTCTTTCTGCTTCCACACTCCCCCCTCTTCTATTGCACAAAATTAGGATGATATGCTCTAATAAACCAGACACCTTAATAAAATAACAGCAAAAAGAACAACAAATATTATCTCCTGGAAACATTCTTTTCTCTTCATAGGACAGATATCTCCTGTTAGTCAAGGATGTTGTCAGAGAATTTTCCTATGTAAAGAACTAAGCACTTCATTGAACAAACATTGTTTACAGAAGTATAACTCTATGTCTGAGTTACAGGAACAAATAAATTAAACAAATCCTCTGCTGCTGATATTTCCAGGCATATATGATAATCTTTGTCATCCCTGCAGACAACTAAGTCCCACCCTTGAAAATAACTCTACAACCTATTTCCCCTCCAGCAACATTTAGTTTTTGATCCAGGTAAGGCCACTAATTACAGCATCTAAAAAAAATTGATTACTGAGCTCTTCATAAGAGTTCTCAAATTACACAAAAGTTATTTATGCAGAAGTATGGCTTGCTGTATCAGGAAAAGAAAAATCATACAAGACCCATTTAATCTATGGTATGAAGGACAATGAAAAATATATCCATTCAATAAAGAATCTTCTTTTATCTTATGCTGCTGCACTGACAGATAAGAGAAATATATCATGTGGATTCTGATCCCTCTATGAGTTCCAGAAAATAAGATAAGGGTCTGCAAAATGCTGGCAAATTAATCCCAGTGAAATTACTAACCATTTTGTCTAAAGATCCAGTAGTCAGGAGGGATAACTTAGAGGTCACCTTTACTATTAACGTTAAGGGTTTTCTAGCTGGTATTGTGGCATACATACATTGTACATCTAAATGCCCGATCTAAAAATGAATTCCTCAGCATTTCTGAATATGCTCCATAGATTTAACTCAAACGATGCAAGGATTTTTTCCTCCCATGTAAAACGTGCTGTTTTAAGCCCTCTGTCTCCCATTTGCCTGTGCATAAATGACGACCTCTTCCTTAGAAACTTAAATGATGTGCAAGCTGCTAGATGTCAAAGGATCCCTGTGGCTTGAACACAAAGATAAGATAGTACTTATTAATAAAAAATATGAAATTACTCTGACATGCAATTGTTGCAGAAAATGCCTATTTAAGAAATGCATATATAAGAAATAATGACCAAAAGGGAGGGCATTTCTCAGCAGTTAATGACTAGATAGAAAAGTTAATGGCTCCAGGTGAAGTCAAGGTCGCATAACTCAGCCTGTCATTAATAGCTTGGAAATGCCCAGCCAGGAGGTCATCACTGTTATTATGAGCCATAGGAATATAAAAATATAATGAAAAAAAATAATTACCCTTTTGTGTTTTGAAGAGTTAGAAGTAAAACTGTAGGTTGCCATGGATATGTTGTTCTGTTTACTAGAGTTATATCCTCTTAGCAGTTAAAGGCCAGGGTTGCAATTCAGCATGGTGCTAGCCAAAACAATTAAAGCACAGAGCCCAAAAAGCAAACCTCAGCATACTGCAAGATCAAGGATCAGGCTTATAATAAGTGGAAAAGCATTCCCTCAGGTTTATTTTCAGCAATGAGTACTTCTGAAGCAATAATTCTAAGGTAAAACCTGTCTCCTAATAAATTTGTTTCCTAATTTTCTCCATTTAAATTATATCTGGTTTGTAACTATATCGTTACAGTTTTGCAAAAGACATAGATAATATACCACTACATTTTGAAATTCCACCTTAGTTTCAAGTTTCTTTTCCCTATTGATTTTCATAAGAAGTTGTCATTTGTTTATTCACTCTTAATATTTTTAATTAAGTGAAATATATCATAGGTACTTATCTGTGTTTCAAATCCTGTCAAAATCAGCAGTCAGATATCTTTTGGATGGAGTTCCAAAGATTAAGAATGACATAAAATATGGGTTTTTTTGTGGTTTTTTCCTGTTTTCTTTATATCTGTTGCTTCTCTTCTGGTCTTAACTGTTAGAAGTAGATAAATAGCCTTATCCAGCTTTGTTCATTATAATGCATACTGTGCATGTCTCAATCATGTCCTCCTTTTGCCTTCCATATTGGCCTACATAGTATCAAATAGAGAAGAGAACTATAGACAAAGACGTGCCAAACAATCCTTGAGTTTTCTAGACCTTGTAACTAAAAACATGGAATGGGTGCAAGTAGGTACATTTAAAATGCAACCTAGAGTAGCTAATTAATCTGTTCAACATAGAGTTCTGAAAAATACTTTCAAAACATCTAAGGAAATAATAAAATAAAAAAACTTTAAAAAAGGTCTGATTTTCATAGAATTCATATGCATAATTCTGCTATCATGCAGCAAGATGTAGTTTTTTTGTCTGAATAGTTTTGAGTCTACTTGACCCGAATGTCTTTTGCACTTGCTGATGGTAATAAACAGAAATATGCATACCAAGAAAACTTCCTAGAATAAGCACAATAATAATAAAAAATTAGGCTGATTAGTGTTACTCTAAGTATTTCAGAAACGTATCATTCTGGAGTGGAAAACTATCTCCAGTATTCATATTAAAACATGCTTATTCAAAGACATTTTTCTCTGGATTTATGTAAGATCAATTAAATTACCAAGAAAGACCAAGAATTAGAGAATTATAGATAGACTGCCCCCAGGAATCATAACATTCTGTAACTGAGACCAGAGTTGGATATTTGAGAACTGAATATATTTACACAGTAATCAATGATATGATTCTCATTGATCCTAGAATGACTTGGATCAAATTATTTCTCTTTACTGAGGGGAATCATGGTAAAAAAACCCAACTAAATCTAAAGATACATATGTGTAGACACACACAGATACTATGTAAAAACCACTTGAAAGAGAACCAAGGACATCGAGAAGCACCTCTTAATATTTCTAAATCCTATATGTTCAGACATTCAGAGAGATTTCAAATTACAAAGGTGAATATAATCCACAAATCCTGTTTACCATCGAAACTATTGTGCAATAATACAGATAGTTCAATGCAGATTTTGAACCTCTATTATGTATCCAGCAAAAAAATGCTTACTACCACTCTCATGTCCTTCCTACCCAAAAGAGGTTTGCAAAACAGATAAGCCTCATGATTTGCATATCCAGGGGTTCTCAGTAGAAAAATGGAAATAAAGAAGTTCTAAGAAAGAGAGCCCCCAGTATTAGTCTTTTTGCTTTTTTTTTAAACCCTTGAGGTAAGCAGACCAAAGGTCTCCAAAATCTATGTATCCACTGCAGGCAGGAGTGTAAGCCTCATAAGTATTCCTAAGGTCAAAATCAGCACTAAGTATTCACTTGAAAAGCAACTGGCATCTCAGAACCTAATAGGCTCAAGATCCTACAGGCTTTTCTATAGAGACAATGTTTATTCCCAGGAAAATGTCAATAGCTTCATTTGTGTAAAAGTGTGCTTCTAAAGAAAGAACCATTACTAAAATAAGTTTCAAGGTCTCAATTCAGTTTCAAGGACTGTTGTGGTTCAAAACCAGAGGACAGCTAAGTACTCTGTAGCTGCTCTTTCACTTTCTCCCACCCATGGCCCAAGTGGGATGGAAAGAGAATCAGAAAATGGTAAAGCCTGCAGGCTTTAACAAATGATATGAAGTAAAATAACGGTAATGACAATAATTATTGTAATGAGAAGGAGAGAGGAAGAAATAAAACACAAGAAAGACAAGTGATGCACACTGCAATAGCTCACCTCCTGCTGACCAGTATCCAGTCTGTCCCATAGCAGCAACCAATGTCTTCTGGCCAACTCCCCCAGTTTATATATTGGGCATCACACTCTGTGGTATGGAATATCTATCTGGCCACTTTGGGTCAGCTGTCCTGGCTGTGATCCCTCCCAGCATCTTGTGAATCTGCTCACAGGCAGAGCACGAGACAGAGAAGTCCTTGATTTAGAGTAAGCACCACTTAGCAACATCTAAAACATTAATGTGCTATCCACATTATTCTCAATACTAAATCCCAAAACCACAGTACTGTACCACTTACTAAAGCACAATATTAATGCTATCCCAGACAAATCTAGGGCACAAGATTTTGAGGAGCTCATTCCATTGGAGGGGATACAGAGGAGGTTGATGTCAGTCATTTGGAAATGAATGGAAAGGAAGTTAATTTTTCATTGTTGAAAGAGCCCCCTCAAAAAAAGTACACACCAGCAAGACCTGTTTGATTCTATGAAGACAGATGCAAGTCCAAGTAAAGGTTTGTGTTAGACTGAAAATGGATTTTAAGTTCATTCAGAAGACATTCATCTTAGTGCATGTCCAAACAAAGTAATCATTTACTCAATCTGTATTTTTCACAAGTGGATTAGGATAAGACTACAGAAAGTCTTGAATATGGGATGAGCTAATAAATCTGTATATTAAACTGACATTCCAAAACATAGTTAACAGAAATAAAGCTGCTATCTCAAATCAAGGAGAAAATGAGAAAGGCAAATAAATTTAAAAACCATCTAGAACACTGACATTATTTGCATTTTAAAGAGTTATATTGTTGAGATTAATATTTGTAATGTATTTGTGCAGTACATTGCCCAGAAAGAGTGTCCTATAAAAAGGTTTATCTGGGACTATTGATCTGAATAAGGAAAAAAGTGTTTTGGCCAGTTTGCTTAGTATCCTTTAGTAGCAGATATATCTCAATCCTCCAGTCAGTATGTGAGATAATTTAAAAATGGTAAGGCACATCATGATGTGACTGCACAAACCTGAACCCTGAAGCAGAAGTGTTTTACCCTCTTACAAATGCATGTTCCAGAAAATTTCAAAAATAGAGACTCTCTGTTAGTAACAGAAAAAAAATAAAAATAAGTTTTAAAAAATAAATAAATGAAACAGAAAAAAGAATTGAAAACAATCATTCTCCATAATTTAGAGAGAAAACTTGAATCATTTTGGTAAGAGATTAAATGAAAGCTCTTGAGCTAACCTGCTTATCTGGTCATTGCAGGTAGCCCTTTTTTCTAGTCTCGTTTTCTGGTTCAGCTTACATTAACACCCTGAATTTCTTAAGTCTACAATCTCAATCTCTAGAAAAACTCCCACTTTCCAGAAGAGTTTATGAAAATTTTGTTCTACCTTTTTTCATAACTTGCAGTGTTCTTAAAGTCACAGCTTCTGGACATTTGATTATTACATGTCTTTCAGAGGTTTCCTAAAAAAAAAAAAAACATACTTGCTCTCACCAAAAAAAAAAAAAAAAAAAAACAAAAAAACAAACCTAAACAAACAAAAAAGCCAACTAACAAGCCAAAAACCACCCCCACGCCCCACTGTCCCCCTCCAAAAAAAAGCCTCTCTTACAAAATTCCTCTCCTCTCCTCTCTCTATTCTGGCAGCTCCTGGACATAAACAGCCTTGATGCATAATAAGGTCAGCACAGGAATGTTCCTCATAAATACCCCTCCTCATATGCCCATTTCTGTAACATCAAACTGTTGAAGTATGGTTTCTTACGGTGAAAATTATTTCACAATCAAAGCATATGAAGCATTGTTTTTTTTCTCTCTCACAAAGATTGTTATATGCTTCACCTGCAAAGACAGTGAAAAGGATTTTAAATACTTGATATTTATTTGATGAGTTATTATATTTGAAAAGGGACATTTTCACTCACAAATTTGAATTTTACATGTAGCTCACATTTTATTTAGGGGGTGGAGATAAAATTAAAAAGGTGAAATAAAATGCTGCGGAAGGGTGTTCCTCAGGTCTATGTTTCATGAAATAAACTCTCCTATTTTTTTCATTGCTTTTAACAGGTCGTTGCTAAGATTTGCATCTTCTCTCTCAGCTGACCTCTTTCAAGATACTCTGGCATTTGCTGCATTTCTGGAAGAATAGCTTTGTGAAATCAGAAGTCTGTGTGATCAGACAAAGCTTTCCAGCCATGCAGTTCTGTTGCTCTAATCCACACCTACTGACATGCCAACTTACCTTGATATGATTCCTGTACGGGAATTTAATCAGTCAGAAAGATGCAGAAAGAAAGGACTTAGAAGCTGAATTCTACCTAACAGTCAGGCAAAAGGAAGAATTACAGAGCAGACTAACATTTTTTGTTCCGTATTAAAGTAACTAAATGAATTGGGCAATTCCTTTCAAGGCACCTAGAAACATTTCTTAACCCAGTCTTCACAATACCTTAGTAAGTTTATTTATTATCAGAGAAAAACACAAAATGCATTTTGTTTTTAATTAATGACAGCTCTTGCCCCTAATAAAAAAAAAGAAAGAAGGAAAACCACCTGTACAGCGTCTCTTGAATTTTACAAAGCAGAGAAGCAAGATTAAATCTGTACAGCAGATCTAAAGAAAAAGGAATAAATAACCTGGGGTAAGACCTCTGGAGACCAATTTAAATGGAAACTGAAAAGCAAAGGGTTCAATTGGCCTCCTATACATAAACATATCTTTGGATTTATTATAATTACTTTTAAAGCCAGAGAGGATCCCAAACTGATTTATGAACAGTGTAATAGCTGGGATTGAAATATCAGGATGGGTTATAAAGAGAAGAATATCATCCACATACAGTATTCATTTATGTTCCTGTTTGTGTGCATCAGTAATGATACAGTAAGTTTACGACATTTCTAAAAGCCTCAGGAAGTGTTTTGAAAGCTAATGCAGAGAAATCAGGAAAAGATGGACAACGAAGCATAAGTACAAAACTCAGGGAAAAAAAGATTCAGAAAAGACTGTGGAAATTTTATTTGATTTTATTTTTTCACTATGAATATTAAAGTTCATAACCAAATCTCCAAATAGATGTCTATGCAGTCCAGTTTCAGCAACACCCAGAAAGTGCAGCCTTTTTATTCACATCAAATGCTACCATTGCATCTAGGGAGACTGCAAGGGCATTATTCTTAACCTTGTCTGACCAATGCATTAGATTACTCTCATAAAAATCTCAGAAATACTGGACCTTTATGTAACAGCCTGCTTAAAAGCTGTTTCCATCTTATGGCAAGCTGAGTTTGAATAATCCTGTTTACAATGCATTTCCAATTGCCTATTTTTATTTCAAGTATAGTAAAAATGTGATTTATTCTCTTTTTTCTTTTTTTTTTGTTACATTGTAAAACACAATGACCCTTGTAAAAATGCATTAGAGGTGCTTCTAAAAGAATTCAGTCATCTGCATGTACCCCGAGTCTCGATTAATATTCTAGGAAATCTAGCTCCTCATAATAAGGTTGCATTTTATTTTTGAAAAGTTCTGGGAAAAGAAAGCAGCACAAGAACTTCAAATTTATTTCTATTTTCTTCTCTCCCCCATCTCCCCCATTCATTTAACTGCTTCTTTGTAATTTTCATATCTCCGCTATAAGAGTATCCATGTCTGGCAAGATTGGCCTTAATCTTGGGCAGATGGAGAGAAAAAGAGAGAAAGGTAAAGAGGAACATGTGTGAGCATGTGTGTGAGAGAAAAGCCACTGCAAAATTTCAAATCAGTATGGGCTATTCAAATGGATTTTCGGCACCTGCAGCTACCATTGAAGTAAATAGGAGTTCTGGGAATTGATAGGAAAAAAATCCTTTAAAAACTGGAAACCCACAAGAACACAAGTCCTAACATGTTTCATATTAAATGACAATCTTCATAATTACTCACAGATATATTCTAATGTTTTATTAAAATAATTGCTTTCTAAGAATCTGTGGTCTATACTTTAGGCCTCTGGACTGGCCCTTTATTTTTCTTCATATTGAGGAAAGAATACAGAATATAATTTCTGAGAAAAATAAAGAAGGTTAAGGAGCAATAATCATCCATCCTTAAAGCAGAGATGGCTGAGCTTCAGAAGCTAGTTTTCTTGTTGATGGTATCTATCTATCTATCTCTCTATGTCTGTGTGTGTGTGTGTATATATATATATATATATATATATATATATATATATATATATATATATATATATATATATATATATATATATATATATATATATATATATATATATATATATATAAATCCCCATTCTCATTTTTCCTTATATATGTTTTTCATCTGCAGATAACACAAATGCTATTCTGGAAGAAGAGGCTAAATGAATTAGAGGTTCTGTGATGTTAGTTGATCTAATTTAAACCCATGAAATACAGAAGTTCTGAAATTATCTAAAAAAAAAGAATTATGAAACATGCTTCTCTATTTCTCACAGAGACAGTGATAAAGTCTCCCTAAATTTTTCTTGCCATGTAATGGGCAACTAGAGACAACTCTGAAATAGCAATTTTCTGTTATTTATAGTAAATATTTAAAGTTATCAATTTTTATATGATTATATGGTGACAATTTAAGGGACTGATGCCCTTTCTTATTTTTGACGTATTAAAATCTGTCCAATTCAAAATATATATTTACAAGTCATTACCTATTTCTATCAAGTCATTAAACCCTTCACAAATTTCCAAAAATTCCTCTTCAGCATTTTGCATCTGCTTTGGAAGACAGTGTCTTATTCTCAATTACATAAAGTCTAAAAACTTACTTGGCTTTCACAAATCAGAGAAAGCTCTCTCCTCTGCCCTGTATATACTTTGTCTTCATTGACATGGGTGGCCACTGTTGCTCTCTCTCTCTCTGAGACTTGGAAATACACATCTAGCAAGGCAGTTGGCCCTTGGACTTCCCTTGAAAAAGGGGGTTCCAAGGAGCAAGCCCTTTAAAAACTAGAAACCCACAAAAACACGAATCCTAACGTGTTTCATATTAAATTACACTCTTCATAATTACACCCATTTGCAACTCCAAGTGATAATTGTATGCTGTGACTCTTTTTGCTGGGATACACCTCATGAAGGTATAGCCACTTGAAAAACTTGCACAATTTCTGCTTCCAATGGTGTGGTACAGGCATTGAATATATTTCTCTGTGTGGACTGATACTCTTATTTGAAGGAAAGAAAGAGCATTTATAACATCCTGACCAGGGACACTGGAATTTTATTACACTTACTGATCTCTAGGGTTTGTCTCTGGATGAAAGTACAATATAAGCATTTTAGTTAATGTGCTCTTATCCTTTCCTATAACTACACATGAAAATGAACTCTCAAAATATGTGTTTGTTTTTTATACTATGATGTTCATTAAAAGACAGCTTGTGACTATTGCAGTACTTAGGTGGTAGAAGGGAGTTGAGTGAAGGGGAAGTGCAAGTTTTGTTGAGTATTAAGAGAATAAAGATGGAAATACTTGTCCCTCATAGTGTATGATTTGAATATAATCATACATTTACTTTCACATTGGGAAAACAGCCTTTGTTACAACAGTGAATTCAGAAGATGGGAAAGGGCAACTAACAGGGCAGTATGTAATTTCTGTGTCTTTGGTATAGCTGTGTATGTAGAATTCCAGATGGAAAATTATAAGGAAGGAACATTTGTCTCCAGCCTTTCTGTAAGAGTATAAACCTAGACATGCACTAAGCACTGACATTTCCCCACATTCTGTAACCACTTTTAAAACAGCATCTGAACTGGAGCAAGTTGAGCCTCTACTGAACTATCTACCTGTATGTAGGTGGAACAACTTTGAACTAGTTATTGTGAGAACAGCAGTTTTTTTACTGTTATCTCTATCAATAACTATGCTCCATCTCCTACTTTATAATTTTTATCATCACAGGCATTTCTAGAGTGCTAATGACCACAGTGTCTGCTCATTCTTTCTTTGCCATCCTGTGATATGATCCATTTCTCACAGTTTTGAGATGATGAATGGATCCAAAATCCTTTCAGATTTCCAGACATAATGAATAACAAATATTTTTCTTGACATTAGAAGTGTTGAAAGCACAAAACCAAATTCTTTGTTTTTTTCTCTTGTAGCTGCTTGGTCTGGATAACCTAGTGAACTATAATTAGCATTCATGAGTTCAACATGTTCTCCTTGCCTTTTTATCATTTTGTCCTTCCTATTTTATTTTGCAGTCTGCACTGGCAGAGTCAGTCCATATAAGTTGTCTTCTTGCTCCATATTAGATCACAGCAGGTGGATAGGAAATTAGGAAAGATAAAGACTGGAAGATGTAAGATTTTTCCACACAGTAATTAAGCATAGAATAAAAAGAAATAATGGTTTAATTTTTTTTTTTAAAAGGGCTTATTTAAAGATTTTCTGTAAATAATTCAGCTTAAATATGACTATAGAACTATACAAATAGTGGGAAGTAATGTTGTGGAATATGCTTTCTGATTGAAACCAAAATTAATAAATTCAATCTGTTCTAGATTTCTAACTTTTTCCACATTCCATTATCTTTGACCTTGCAAAAACACTGTCTTTTGTTTAACTTAAAGCATAATACTAATTCAGTTGATTTACTCATGATCTTCAGGTTGAGAAATGTATAAACATACAGAGAATTAGAAATTTAATTTATTTTCCTGGAAACCAATTAAGTTGTAGATAAATGAACAAGTCAAAAAAAAAAAAAAAGCCCTTTATGAAAAACTATTTTCAAATTTGAAATGGTCTTCTGTAGAAATTCCATTTAGAAGTAGTCTATACCAATGTAATTTTGTTTCATGTTATAATATAATTCTTTTTTTCCACTACTTATGAAAATTGTTCCAGTTTTCTCATACAAAATTTTGCTAATCTCTATATACATGGATACCAACATTTTTCTCCCAACATTTTTCTCCTTATTGTGTAAGAAAATTTATCTATCATATAAAATAAAACAAGCACTTACCCCATTCTGATTATACGGTTTCTGGATCATCCAAGTTTAGCTAAATTATAACATACAGTTAAGAATGCATTATTTTGATTATGGAGAGAGGGTAAATATTTTCCTAGCCATCCAAACCAGCATGCAATGTGATGACATGCATGGTGATATTTCTATCATCTGAAGTCCACAAAGTACGTCGTGTTATTCGCCTTACATGGTAGCCCTTAAAGTATTCTTGGACAAATACTAAATAATATTTAAAAGAACATATATTAAGGCTGTTCCCTATGGCATTCCTACATTAGTGTATAAGCTGCAAACTGTATGAGTTTCTTCCTTTGCCTTAGCTGACTCTCAGAAGACAGAAAATTAACACTAAATGTAGTTCTTGAACCCAAAAAGTATTTTTGAGCTATGTGTAGTTTTTGAAGAATTTTAGTGCACTTATCTAATATCCTTTATGGTGGGGGAACTGCACTGCAGTTCATGATTGTTCTTTTGAATGTTATTTATGCATATGTACCATAAGTACCACAGTAAAGACAGGAATGTTTTCCTGGGAAGGACAGATAAAATGGACAAGATATTAAACACCAAAAACCAGGAGTATATCCAAATTATACTTGAAAAAAATCAAAGGAAATAAAAAGAAGAGAAAAGCTATTACAGCATTAGAAAGAGTTCCCTATATGTTATAATTGCCCACTTAAAATTTACTTCACATGAGTTACACTCAGGAAAGCAGTTTACAAAAAGAGGGAAATAAAAAAAAAGAAAAGAGAAACAACCCAAACTCTATTAAATTAACTGTTAAAAATCTCTTCAAGATTACACAGAAGTGTAAAGATTTTCTCAAAGACAAAAACTAAGTGCCCTGCTAACAGAAGCTCCCTAAATTGTATCAAAACTCAGTTTATATTCCCACAGATGTCTAACAAGCTGTGTATATGGTCTTGGATTATAGACTGGGAAAAATCAATAGCTTGCTGTCTCAAAGGCACCAATATAGATTATGAATCACAGCCAGGAAGTTGTCAGTGATCTAGGCTGCCAACACTGCTTCAGTAAAGATATTTGCTAGCTCATATTCTTTTAATGTACACCTTTCATATATGAAACAGAACAGGTCAGTTTTTTATGAGAAAAAAGAAAAAGAGAATTTTAGGCAAAGATTTAGTATATTACAAAATTATAAGTATCCAGTCTTATCTAAATAATGGCCTTTTACCCAAAAGTTGAGGGGTTTTTGTTTGTGGGGTTGTTTGTTTGTTTTTTTTTTCTTGTTTTTTGGGGGGGTTTTGTTTGTTTGGTTGGTTGGTTTGGTTTGGTTTGTTTTTTTTCCTCCCAGAACAAAGATATACATATACCCATACCCACCCCATTTTTCTCTATTTGGGCTATAAATTATTTCTATCAGTTGAAAGTTCATAAGTTGAAAGTAACAAAAGAACAAAGAGGAATGAAGTTTTTTTATCATATTTATCTATAGGAATATATAAGACCAACTCAAGGAATGCAGAGTTTTTAATGTGTGGAAACCTCTTGCACTGCATCTGCACAAATTGTCCGTGAAAATAATACACTGTCTCTGCTTTTCAAAGTACTATATTTAGTAAAATTATAGAGCCTGTAAATAGAGAGGATTTTGCCCCATTTCATTTCTTCCAGATACATTTCAATTAAATAATAGGTGCAGAAGGAATAATCATGCTTCTTGTAGTAAAAGTATATTTTGAGGTATTCCTAATATGCAGTTAGGCATCTAACCTACATGCACAAACTACACTCCACTAGTTATGTAGAGAATGGAGTCTGTAAGTTCTAAGCCTTCAATAGAATAAAGTAACTATTTCTGCGGCCAAAATAATAATAATAAAAAAACTCAACAAAAATCCTACCAAACAACCAAAAGAAAAGAAGAAAACCTACCCAAAACCTATCTCTCCAGCACGTGGCCATTTGTTGCTACACTAGAGTGCTATTTTGAGTGAAGGCTCTGGGGTTTGTCAAGTTATGACAGCTGTAAGAACTTGAATATACCAATAAATCAACCCTTGGACGATACACTAAGTTAAGAGAAATCAGCTGCAGCATTTTAAATTGCATGAGGAACAGTATCCAACCCAGAACAAGCGATCATATTGAGATAAAAATTTTCCCATAGGCTTCCTTATTTGGAAATTATATAGATCTGGAGTGAGCATGTGGGGAGGCACATACTTCCTGTGCTATCCATATTTCTTCTAGTTTTTCTTTCTCCTGGATACTACGTTACACCTGAACCTTTTCTACTATGTTGAGGGGTAGAGATCATGAGGCTTGAGGAAAAAGACAGAGAAGAATATTTAAATCCACGGGTACTGCATTTTTCTTTGATATATTTGCTGATCACAAATTGAATATTTTTTAACAGGATCAATAGCATGAGGACTTCCTTGTGGTTGATATTATGTGTTGCAAAGTGACATCTCATAGGAGCCTTCTGGTACTTAAAAGGGGCCTACAAAAAGGCTGGAAAGGAACTTTTTACAATGGCATGTTATGATAGGACAAAGGGCATGGTCTTAAGCTGAAGGAGAGTAGGTTTAGATTAGACATTAGGAAGAAATTATTTACTGTGAGGGTGGCAAGACACTGGAACAGGTTGCCCAGAGAAGTTGTGGATGCCCTATCCCTACAAGTGTTCAAGAACAGGTTGGACAGGGCTCTGAGCAACCTGGTTTAGGGAAAAGTATCCCTGCCCCGACAGAGTAGTAAGAACTAGATGATTTTTAAGGTCCCTTCCAAACCAAACAATTTTATGTTTTTTATGATTCTATGAAACATTGACAGCATTGATTTCCAGAGTAAATCTATCAGTAAAAGGTAAGGGACCATTGAAAGAGGATGACATAGAATTGATTAATCCACATGTAAGAAAAATATTTCAGGAATAGTTGCACTGTGTTTAACCAGTTCTCTCCTCTAAATACAGCTATGGCAAACTTCACAGATGTTCAACTCCACGTACAAATGGATCAAAACTAAAAATAATTTTTGATGTGCCTGTTTGAATAGGACAGAAAATTGATGGCAAAAACTGGACATATCAGCATAATTTTTGCACTACAGAAGATGGAAGCAAAAAGAGTGAGAATAATTATTGTTATGCAAATAAGATAACTTTTCTGAAAGAGGAATTCAGACTAATTTTCTGCATGAGCAACGCTCCTCAGGATCCTGGCCATCTTGTGTTTTGCATCAACTGGCTTATCCAAGGGCTTATTTCAGCATCTTCTATGCTTTTATACTGTATAAAATTGGGAGGGTAAAAATCGTTCTAAATAAGATTTAGTTATTGGTCTGTGTATGAGCAACTTCTATCTTTAATTCTTAGGACTTTTTAATCCTAAACATGTGATCTTAGAATTCCCAAAATTATTTGGTTTAAGGACAAGTTTAATTAAGAGATTAGGCTGAAAAATGCTGTGGAATAAATCAGAAGAGATGAAAACTGACTTCAAGAATTTCTTGAAGAAAACAGAAAGTTCTTTAGATGAAAGTGACAAGTAAACTATTCATTTTCCACTTGGGAATAAGAGCATTGATCACGGAAATTAGGCTTTTTGCTTCAAGTAAAATAAAAACAATTGGTGTTAAATTGTATTCTTTTTCTAATCTTCCTGAAGCAACAATTTTTAAATCTTTAGACTACAAGCAGCATTCTTAGTAAAAATTGTAAGTATTTAAGGTAAAAAATTAGTCCTCTTTTTGCTTTATTACAAGCTTCTAGGATGCACAAAACCTCTGTTAACAAATCCTTATGGAACTGTTACTGCACTTCTTAGCTAATGAAACAGTTGATTATACAGCTCTGTAGCAGCTGTAGAATGATTTCAGTAGGAAAAGACCCCTAAGAAAACTCAGTCTAACAGTTGACCTAACACTGCTGAGTCCACCACTAAACTGTGCCCCAGGTGCCATGTCCACGTGCCTTTTAAATATCTCCAGGGCTGGCGACTCACAGCACTTGTGACTGGGCACCAGCTGGATGTAACTCAATTCACCACCGCTCTCTGGCCCTGGCTACCCAGTCAGTTTTTTACCCGGTGAAGAGTGCACCCATCCAAGCTAAGAGCAGCCAGTTTCTACAGGAGAATGCTGTGGGACACAGTGTCAAAGGCTTTACTGAAGTCCAGGTAGACAACATCCACTGCCTTTTCTCATTCACTAAGCAGGTCACGTCACAGAGGGAGATCAGGTTAGTCAAGCAGGACCTGCCTTGTACAAACCCAGGCTGGCTGGACCTGATCACCCCATTTCCAGTCCACTCCAGGCTCCTCCGTCCATGTCTGCACTCACAGTTGGGTGATTGCACATGTCAGGCACTCCCTTGGACTACGGGTTTGTTCCTCTCTTGGACGATGAAGGCCCAAATGTGGGCTAGTAGGGCAGGGTGTGATGGACACCTTTCTGGGGACTGGGACAGCCAAGGCTGCCAGTCTGAACGTGGGAGTTGGGATCAGTCCCAGCAAGGGGAACCAGGGTCAGACATACACCCAGGATGACCAGAAAAGACTAAAAAAACCTCATGGAGGATAATCAGATAGGTTCTCTGTGATTAACAGGCCTTTAACTTTTCAGGCATCACAGTACAATTACACTATTTAAGATTTTTGCTGAGCTTGGGAAAAGTCTTGCTGAAAGGCTTTCACTTGTATAAGACTCTACATTTTGTTGGAACATGAAAGGTAGTAACTACCTTTTATACATTTTATACCATTTATACATTTACCTTTTATACATTTTCCTATGTATAAAAATAACAAGACTTTCAAGTACAGGAGCACTGCTGGATCATCATTACTAGAGCTAATTAATGCAGAAGAGGCACCAGTGATGACTCAGCTGGACTGAATTTCCTTCCCAAGGAGCTAACAGTCTATGCTACTGCCATTGACAGGGATTCCCTCCCTTGATCATTGCAGAGCTGCTCACGATGCATGTGGCAGTAGAAGATTATCCACCCTTCAAGCACTCACTAAATGAACCTGAAATATGTCCTGCAGCCTAGGAAAGACTAACTCCGTTGTGCTCAAGTTTCTGGATCTAGTACCCATGTGAGTGCTTTGGATAAGCCAATGCCTCTTAGTCTTGATAACACACCTTTCTCTTCATTTTTTAGGACTTTCATCTTCAGGTCCCTTGCCGTGAATGAACAGATTGTATGGTAAAGGAGTAGGTGGATTTTGGTAGAGCATATGAATGTCTTCAAATAAGTTACTAGGAAATGTGTTCCACTATGAGGCTTAATATTTTACTTCATTCAATATCAAAAAATTAATAATATACATATTTAGATTTACATTTTTCATTTGATCAGGTATAGCATTTTTATGTTTATATTTTAACACAGTGATAATGTTACCCACTGGCTTTAATTTCTATTTGTTCATCATAGTCCAGTCTCTTTCATGTGGTAAGAAATACACATTTCTCTAGAACTCTTCTTTTTTCCTGAATGAAATGCAAAAACTGGAATAATTTTTTTTTTTTTTTTGTCCAGGTGATTTTTCTCTCTAACCCTTATTTTATATGTATTCTGGTTTTGGTTTTTGTGTTGGGCTTTTGTGTTGGTTTTCAAAGGGGGGGTTTTTGTGATGTCTCCAAGCTGGTTCACCAGCTTTCCATTAAAGAAGATATTAAAGTCTTTAGATCTATGATGTGGTACAGGCTCCATTTCCAAATGCCTAATTTATTTTCTTTGTGTTTGGCTATTTTTATTTCTCCAGAGTAGTGACTTTAGAACATTTAAGTGTGCTAAATAAAGAATCTGCCTTACAGAGCATGGGATCTAGACACCTTGTGTGAATCAACACAGGCAAGTGACCAGAACAACAAAACTAAGGCTGAAACACAAAGAGTAAATTTATTTAATTTCCTTGCTGACTGGAGGATCCTGAAGCAACACCTGGGCAGCAGAGAGACACAAAACGAGGGAGCAGGCACCGTCAGTCCTGGTCCCGTCCCAGTGGGTGGCAGGGCTGCTGTTTGCACCCATTTATCAGGGGCCCATGCACGTGTAGGGTGCCACCATGCTGTGATTGCCCCTGAGCTTTTTATGATCTCTGAGCTTTGATCTCTCTCCCAACAGGGAGCTCAAGCATGTCCGTGAGAGTGCCTCTGAGTTTCTGTAAACACTTATGTTATCTCTGCACAGAAATTCTACTTCTCAAAACAGACAGAGGATAAACAGCAGTAGGCATAATATATGGTTCCCCACACTGATATTCTCCAGGCCTTGGTATTCCCAGCTGCCAGGTCATTTGAGTGGATCACCCCCTCCTTGCCAGTCTTCACTTTTAACCCTTTCTTCCCAGGAGAGCTGATGTGGTGAAGTGGATAATACACTGAATATTGTATTATACTACTTGTACAAATTTTAGGTGAAATGTTTTTTGTTCTGTTGGTTTATGTGGTATCAAACATAACCAGTGTATATGCATACTACTTTTTAAAAGTAGGGAAGAGAAGAATGAACATTATAGAGGGAAAGAGCACAGAGCACGGGAAGATTTATGTTTATCTTACAATATAGGAAACTCATTCCGCATCATCCGATAGTGAATTTTCTGTCATATTAAATTGTGACATAAACACCAGATATGCTTTCTAGATATAATTTTAGCTGAAATTGAAATTACTTGCCTGATTTTAGAATTTCTGTGTAAAAAATATTATGCTGTTATGTACAATAATACTTTATTATTGGTCCACAGGTATAAAACCCTATGGACCAAAAGATGTTTCTACTTCATCCAGTTTCATTAAAGATTAAATATATCTTAGACAGTACTTTCCAAAACTGATGCTTTTTCTGCAGGAAAATAGTGTCATTAGTATCTTTAGGTTTCACTCTGAGTTGATATTTTCTGCATTTTAATTGTGCCTCTCTGTATTTCAAATATCTATCTAAAAATAACGAGACAATTTTATCCAAAGATAGGTAAGAGACAGATTAGGGCAATTCTTCACTAGCATAATACGGATGGATTTGGCATGACCACATCTTCACTAAACATCTCACTGCTGCTGGTCACACTGATGGGAATGGAACAGAGGGTGTGATACTGTTTAATCCCCCCCAAAAAAAGGCTTCACAGAAGTCTTTATACCTACCTTATTTAATATAAGATAGAGTTATTTCTTTGTAACTTGTAATGCAGGAAATTTCAAGAGACTAGGAGGTCACATGAAGCTTTGAAAGACTGCCTTCACTGCATCCACAGGTTAGCTGTAGCTGAGTATCTGACCCATTTACCTTTTTCCCCCAAGTGCTTCATGCACTATTTTTGTTGGTTTCCTACTAAAAGAGCTGGTTTTCTGACATCACTGATGATGGACGGAAAGATAATTCACACAAGTGTCTTAAGAAGTAGACTTCCTATTTCCAAGGAAGGAATATGTTGGCAATAATTGAAGATAGCTTATTCTCTTTAGCTAAAGCCTTTACTTTGTTAAAAATTGAAAGGAAAAATAGTATTAAAAAAATTCTCCAAGATTGCTTAGAAACAAATGAACAGCAAATAAAATAAAATTCCATTGAACTAAGCTTTTGTACAGCTAAATACAGAAATAATTTTTTTTCATCCAGAAAGTAGGCATAGTAATTTTCCCTTCTAGCTTTCAGATGACTGGAATGAAAAAAATGTTCGCAATATTTGTTATTATTCAAATATATAATTTTCTTTCCTCCTTGCTGAATCTATTTTTTAGAGGTCAGAGCAATTTGAGGAGCTCTTCTTTGTCCTTCCTTCAGCTGCCTTTCTAGAGCTTTTTTTTCTGATGTATTCTGTGGTGTAGTCAGGAACAACTCTGTCAGTTGTTCTGTAAAATATGTAACATTAAAAGCATATAAGGTGCGGACAGTATAGTGCAGCAATCCTTGCAGGTAGCAACAAAATAACTCTGCATGGGAATGCCAAAAGCTTTTTTGAGTATGAACTTTAAAGTTCTTTTTTTCAGGTTCATTGAAATATCTGTGGAATAACTGCATAAACAAGAGTTTAAATTAGTGATGCTATGCATTTTTCAGGGAACTCTGATTCTCATTGTTAAAATAGCTGCTAAACATTTACTAAAAGAGAATAAATTTGGTGGTTTTGCCTGTCATAAATTATTTAATTGTCTATAACTTTCTTAATTTGGAGTCAAGATAATGAAAGTGAGTTACTCTCAAGCACAATATGATGTCATCCATCTGTTTCAGAAGTATGAGCATGACAATACAACTTGCACCACCACAGACATTTACAAGCCATCTCTTGTCTTTCGACGTTATATTTTTTGTATACAGGTGGAAGACAATAGCTAAAAATATAGATAATTCTTAATTTTTACTTTTAATATTCAAAGGTTTCCTTTTAAAATTAAAAAAAAAATGAGAATTTATTGTTTTGTCGATTAGCTCCTAAATCCCCTATGTGTTGAAATTCAGTTCTTGATAGATGCTTTCACATTAGCATTTTATGACATGCTTTTGAACCAAATTTCCTAATTGTCCATACTTACTATACATGTATTCATACCACAGACAGTTCTCATGTACCATAAACTGGAATTGTTTTGGATAAAATCCAGCTGTAAGATAGAGTCCATAAAGCACCTGGCAGACTACAACACCAGTCCCTGTAACCAACAGGGTTTTTTTGAAATCAAATTCACTGAAATCTTGTGCAGTATGAAAACTAGGTCCTTCACATCACTGTTCATCTGTTCATACTAGAGGTTTTCTGCAAGAATTAAGAACAAAAGAGCACCCCAAAAAAGCCACAAGAAAGCTTCCCCTTTCTGATGGTATGTTTGGGGTTTATTCACTGCAGTAAAAAAAAAAGAATTCTCTAGTAGAAAATTTTCACTTGTATGCAAGGGAAAAATGTTGGATTTCTTAACTCATTTGAACTCATGTTCTGCATTGTAATGAACTTTACATTTAACTTTCACATTTAGCTACATTCCAGAGGGAGAAAAACACTCTGTTCCTCCTGACACTATTACTCAAGCTCAAACTAGACAGCCTATGTTGTGGAATCTGGATGACTCCTTAGGGTGATAATGAAAGCAACACCTAAGACAGAGACATCAGACATTCTTCAGTACTATGAACATTCTTTGTACTGTGAACAAATGATTTTTTTTTTTTTGACAAAACTCGACAGAAAAGCCCAAAGTACCATATTAATGAAGTAATAAACATTAAAAAATATTTTTAAAAATAAATAAATAAAAAAGGGAAAGACAGATTGTTCTCTTTAAGATAACAAGGGGCAGTATTCTCAGAAATCTGAAAAAACAATTCCANAGGTCATATATATATATAAATATATATATATATATATATATATAGCAATCTCTCCACTGTACCATGCAGGCTTACCTTGAATGATAAAGGGCAATATTAGCATAGGATTTCTCTTCACTGCCTCACTTGACTTAGATAGTGTGTTTGAATTACTCAGGCTGAACTTCCCTTGAGTGAAACAACAAAAAGAAGAAAAACCCAACACTTTTAGTTGTACAGACTGACCTCAGGAGAAACACAAGTAAGTCAACAGCTAGGAACACAATGGCAGGTTATTTACACTGATGCATCCTGGGACGACAAGGAAAAATCAGGGTAAACAGAAAAAAGAGAAGCTCATATTGGCCATGAGGAAAAATTTTTCTTTGTGTGTAGAGCCAGCACTGCAACTGACTTGAGCAGTCTCCATCCTTGGAGGTTTAGATCTGACTAAATAAAGACATGAGCAACCTGATCTGATCTCACAACTGACCCTGCTTTGGCAAAAAGGGTGGACTAGGTATTTCTTGAGGTCCCTTCCATCCTAAAATATCCTATGAACCTATGATTCCATACAATACTGTTTTATCTCAAATGGCTAAATCCCTATTGAATTACAAGTTCTATGTCACAGCAGTGCTTGTTGTTCCATCTGTCTACTCCACTGCAACAGTCCAAAAACATCCAATTAAATAAACACTTATGATAAATAACATACTTTTATAACTGTGAATTTATAAACTTGTGCAAGATATTTTTGTGGGTGCACTGAATCATCCATCACGAGCAGTCATTCCTACTCATCAGCCAGTGCTGTTAGCTGCATGCTTATTTTTATGAATACTCTTATGTGGAAAGAGAAGGCCCATTCATACAAGTTTAAATATTACTACAAAATTTTACAGACTCATAGCCAAAAAAAAAGAGCTTGCAAAGAATGCACCAATGAAAATTATATCTGGATGGGGTTTTTTATTTCTAAAATATAAGTATTTTCTGTTAGCCCATTAATAATGTCAGTCTTTTAGTATCTTAACTCACCAGAATATTTTTGTGAGTCTTTAAATATTATAAAGGCTACTTATTATCTATTTGTAATATTTAACATTGTGTTCCTCAAGGTGCAAGAAATTAAGATCTCGGGTATTTGTGCACAGTTCAGTTTTTTTTTTTTTCTATACACAAAGAGGAATCCTAAATATGAAAATTGCCCCACTACAATCTCTTTTGTGCTTCCTCTTATTAGGTCAAAACTTGCACTTTTACTATGGTAAGAGAAATACAAAAGAGACCTAGGTCTTACCACAACAGAAACGACTGTTTCTGTTCATAATGCAGCTGTATGTGCTATGCATACATATGTCCAAGTCTATGTGTATATGTATGTATACATAACCATGCAGTTTGCAATATTGATCCATTTCTGTAATGGTCTTATGCTGTTTTCTACTAAAATGATGAGCATGATAATTTAGTATGCCACACATAGTCTGCCTCCTACCTTTGCTAAGTTTTAGAGGACTTTGTGCAATTTTCTTTGACACAAATTCAAAGGACTGTACAGTAAAAAGCATCAGGAAAATCAGGTACAGAAACATCAGACAATAATGTATTAAGTCTGGTTTCTTCCTAAAAGTAAGCACACACTGTTTTTCAAATGAAGATGTTTCAAAGGGAATGGAAGGGTATATAAAAGAACTAAAAACTTTATAATAGCATGGATATAACTGGCCAGTTTCAAATTTATTATAGAATAGACTGTTTGCTATTATTTTAATTATATTGCAGATGTAAATAAAAGAGACTGGAAAAAAAATTATTTATTTTTCAGACCAATAGTGTGACTTCTAAGGTTGAATTTTTCTCCCGATTTTAGGGAAATTAGATGTGTTCTGAGCATCTGAAGATTTGGTTCTTGATCTAAAATAGTAAGACTTCAGAAAAATAATGCTGTTTAAAATGGACACTTAAACATTGCATATAATGAAGGTATAAAATTAAGTGTATATTGTCTTCCAAAATTATCCTAGCTAACACAGCTAACACAGCTCTTATTCTTAATTACAATGCCTTCCACTCTGTATTCTATAATGGCAAGTGAGACTGACATGGATGTCTTTGCTATTAATATCCCAAAATGGATAATTTGGCCATGGCATACAGCTTTTCCCAAATGGAGACCTTTGCTTTTCCAGTCTGACAGGATTTTAGGAATATTTATTTCATACTTTACTTTTAAAAATTTTCCCCCTGCTTTTTGCCATGGTGATTGTATAAAAACACTCATGGCAGGTGTTACTGCGTCACACAATTTGCCCATAGATCAGACTTCCTCTATACCTTTTAAAGGAGTACATTGAAAATTAATATGAGATCTTTCAGAAATATTCAAACAATTTCTACACCAGTTTTCATCACCTGACCTGTAACAATGACCATTCTAAAGGTTTATATGCTAACAATTGGCAGTATGCATGATGTTAATTATAAATTTTTTCATAAATTTCTTGTCATAATTTATTTGGAATGTGCCATGTTTCTGAAATGATTCTGGTGGCTAAACACACAAGCTCACTGTGAGAGCTTGTCTGGACTGAGAGCATGAACATAACGTAGTAGATTTGACATGAAACCTATGGACATCTGCACTTTTCAGAACAGCTGCTAGAGGCAAGCCAGAATTCACTAGTGAGTCTAAAATGCCATGAGGCATCTATGCTCTGTACCTGAATCACTCTCCTCACTTCCAGAATCATGAGAAAACAAACAAACAAACTTTCCTATGTAGCTTTTCTTTTGATTAAGAATACTTCAGTAAGCATGAGTAAGCACTCCAAAATAGGGAAAATTCACAACCAGGTTAACTATGAGCAATTATATTCTTTATTTTGAGATCTTTATATGCCCAAGTAAGAAGACTCCCATAAACACAATAAAAATTTTTATTTCAACTTCACATATATTTGTCTTTTTGTGGTATCTTAAAGGTTTTATATTTCTTCAGTAAATTAATATCATATGCAAGTCATGAGTCACAAAAGCAATGTGACATATTCAAGAGATACTTTTTTATAGTCAAAGATACATGCTATATGTTTACACTGTTAGTGAGTTTATTCTTCAGTGTACTTCAAGGTGTAAGTCAGTTAACTATGAAACTAATTGAAGTGCACATCATGTCCAATGTAACTTTCTATTAATAACTAGGAGAGGAAGTAGATTGGAAAATAGGATAGAATGCATCTTGGGTTCATCAAAGACAGATCATGCCAGACTAACCCAATAGCTTTCTTGATAAGATAGCTGATTCTCCAGACAAGGGAAAATCAGTAGATCTAATCTGTCATGACTTCAGAACAGCTTTTGGTACAGTGCCACTTTCAAAATTATTTGTTAAGATGGTAAGGATTGGAGTTAGTCCAGGAGTTGTAAAGTGGAAGTAGTCAGGTAGGAAATAAGGAAATAAAGGATGAACTGTTCTAAAAGGAAGGGTGTTGTGCTGAAAGGAGTTCTGCTGAAAATAGTACTGGGTTCAGTCTTTCCATTGCTGATCTTGATGCAAAAAGCTCTGCAAGCACTTGTATACATTATCAATAATCATCATCATCAAAAAGAAAAAAAAAGGAGGCATTTCTAAGGTAAAGATGGAGGGGCTGAACTGCATTTGTCATTGAATTTTTGAAGTGTTCCCACATCACAAATGGGGACTCAAGGCTCAGGAAAGGTTCAAAAGATCCAGAAGAGGAGGCCAAAGGCGAAGATCCATGAGTTGAAAATCTAGTTAGAGACAAGAATGACAAGTTGTTTACTTTAAAACTGTGCAAGAAGTTACCTGTATTAATTTTACATGATTTAATTAATACTAATTTTCAGCAGTAGAAATATAAGAACATATTTAAGTAGAGAGCACAAACCTTGTGGCTCAGCATTTCCCCCTGTTTTCCAACTGCAGCAAGTTGCTCCTTAGCTGTTTTGTATGCCCAGACAGTCTCTTACTACCTTCTCATGAATCTGTTGTCTATTCATTTTTTTATCTCTTTTTTTTTTTTTTTGTATCTGCTGGATCTCTGCCTCCACAATCACCTGTGGCAGGAGGTTCTGAAACTTACTACTTGCTTTGAAAAAAAAACATTATTTTCTACTTGTTTAGAGGTATCTCCCAAGCTTCATTGTATGCAGCTTATTTGTAGTATACTGGGATTTTGTGAACAGCATTTATGCATTCAGCCTTTGTAATTTCATAAAATAAAGCTAGATACATTCAGAGGTTTTGTGAAGTTTTAAGATCAATCTCCTGGAAGAAAAGAAATTAATTCTGTTTTTTTCTTGCTATTATTTTAATAAATGACAATGCAAAATAGTAATTATTGAAATTTATGGGTCAGATAAATATAAAATATTCCTGGGTTTCCATTTAATATTGTCATGGTTTAATCCCAGCTGGCAACTAAGCACCACACAACCTCTTACTCAGTTCCCTGTCACTCAGATTGGGAAGAGAATGAGAAGAGTGAAAGTGAAAAGTCTCATGGGTTGAGATGAAGTCAGCTTAACAGGGAAAGCAGAAGTTGTACGTGCAAGCAAAGCAAAACAAGGAGTTCATTTGCCACTTCCCATGTGCAGGCCAGTGTTCAGCCACCTCCAGGAAAGCGGGACCCCACCACACAAAGCGGTGACTGGGGAAGACAAACGCCGCCACTGCGAGCATCCCCTCCCTCATCCTTCCTTCACCCCGCTTCGTGGGTGCAGCCTGCTGGCTGGTGGGTGGTGTGAGAGGCAGAAAAGGCCTTCACTCTGTGTGACAATGGCTCAGCAAAAAGGAAATCACCCTTGAATTATCAACAGCGTTTCCAGCACAAATCCAAAACACAGCCACATATTAGCTACGGGGGAGAAGATTAACTCTTTCCCAGCCAAAACTAGCATGAGCATATTTCAGGAGTACGGAGCTTGCTTTGTGTTCTCATACCTCTTCTGTAGTGCTACATTATACAGCGTCAGTTTTTATGTGACAAGTGAAAAAGACACATCAGTATAGTTGGTAAAACTATTTGTAACTGTGCAAAGATACAGATTGATTCTTTTTTGCCTTTATTGAATCTTTATGGAATAGTAAGTTGGTTATTAGATAATTGCCAGCTTCCATTTCTATGACTAAATTCCCTATGAAATCATAGATAAATACTAGCTTAATAGACCCAAACAAATCATGGCTGTACCCATGCACAATGCTACAACTGCCATTCCACAATGCCCCACTTCTTGTTATCATAACAATTGCTATTGATTTATTGAACTTTTTCATAGCCAAGTGCTAGCCTTTTAAACCATGCAAACAAAAATTGTGCTTACATGCACTACAGCAGAAAGAAAGGTCACTGAAACAAAAATCTCATAATGAAATATATAATTTCATAGTTTTTCCTCTCTATGAATACATTTTTCTAGGGCTCATATTAATCCAGTATGGTACTTCTCACTGTTTAAAATGCATCCTCAGCAGCTCTCAAATGTTTGTTGTAACCTCATTCCTATTATTTCTTCTAAAATGATTCAAAAATTATTTGCTATTATCATCAGTCGGGACAACTCAATAAAGAAATGTGATATTTGTTTTCAGTATTCAAACATAGCATAATTTACTCTAAGTATTCTACTTTTTTTTTTTTTAATTTGAGGGATGAA
The DNA here is from genome assembly GCA_013398275.1 of Promerops cafer. NCBI lineage: Eukaryota > Metazoa > Chordata > Aves > Passeriformes > Nectariniidae > Promerops > Promerops cafer. The sequence goes on from VZSE01005694.1 coordinate 813,052, forward strand.
CAAATCTTTAATTTCTCGATAAACATTTTAGAGATTAAAACTGTTCACTGGGATGTTTCTATTTTTAGGTGGGGCAGTGTTTGCTATCTTTGTACAGTGTCTAAGGTATGCAATGTGTTTCACAAAAATCTGGAAAGAAAATGCCCCTGTCCTCAGAATTTTGCAGCCTTTCATGCACAGTCTAATAAAATCAGGCACTGAGCAGTAGAGGAAACAAAAATTTACAAAATTATACATTTGGAACAAGAAACGTGTCTTTTAAACATTAACAAAACAACAGGAAAAAAAGGTCAACAATATTGGCATTTAGAAATTTTCACCATTTACTGCAGCACCAAATTTGGTGACTTGATTTCTCTGGTATTTATTAATATAAATATGGGACACAGCAAAACAACATGAGACAGTCAGGTTATCTTCAGTGTTGAATCCTAACAGAATGTTAAAGATGACCACTAAACACACAACATGCTGACAGACCAATACCTCAATATAAAAGAGATTGTACTGGTTGTGGTGTTTGTGGAAGATATGAACAGAAAGCCATGAAAAAGTAGCTAATTTAGAAGGAGTAAAAGATGTCCTCCTAGTCTGACAGCAAAGTAACTTTACTGAAAGAAAGGTAGGGAAGCTTACAACAGTACCAACAGCCTATCTAGTATTTAAATAAATATAATTTCCAGCACTTTAACCATTCTAATATGAAAACATTACACAGTGTAACACCAGAGTAATGTCTTACCAGCCTGGGGCAAAACACAGCAACACTTCCATTTCTAAATCTTCAAAAATCTCAGAAGTTCATTTAGAGCATCAGTGCATTTTTCAAATATTTTAACATTTCTGCCCCAGATATCTAAAGGTCTAACTCTTTATTTCCATCAAATAATGAATAGAAAAAAAGAAAAAAAAGAAATGGATCAGTCACCCTACTACTCCTAAAACCAACAAATCTACTACTCAGAGAATTTTTGTTCCTATTAAAGAAAGAAAACAAACAAAAAAGCCTATGAACTCCTGGAAATAACTAGCTGTTGAAGAAAATATTAATTTCAATCACACATACATTGTTCATTGTGGAAAATGCATATTGAGCATATTTTTATGATATTATATAGAAATTTATATTATATAGAAATATATATGTGTATCCTACTCAACATGGCTAAGTTAGAGCAGTCATAACAAATCGATTAATATTTAAAATAGACACATGTCATTGTCTTGGGCTTACATGGCAAGGTGTTGGTAGAAAGGAACTGTCCACAACTCTCATTCCTCATCCTAGCTGCAGCACTTGGAGTAGGCAGTGGGGAAGGAGGTGGAATAATTGGAATAAAGGAGTGAAGTTTAACCTGGGAAGATGGGAGAAGGCATCTTTATTTCTGTCTTTCTTTCCCACCACCCAATGATATTTTTAATTAACAATACATTAATATTCTCCTAGTGTGTTTTGACAGTAATTGATAACTGGGCTTCCTGTTTTTATTTTGACCCATGATCTTTCCTCCTCGCATCCTGTTGAGGAGGAGAAGTGAGTGTGCAGCTCAGTGGGTGTTTGGCAGCCACTCAAGATTAATCAACCACAACTACTCGGATTAATTCCATTGAACGAGATATTGTGACTTCCAAATACAACAGTGATACTAAACCACATAAGGGTGTGAGCTCTGTAAGGAGCTCTGCAGTTGTAACAAGCTGCTTAAGTTACTTCCTTTTATGAATTTAATTTTAGAGCCTTGGATAAAATGCATAAAAATTAGGGGGGGTCTACAACATCGCCTTGACCATTTTCATTGCCTTTTCTCAAATTAACAAATTGCATTTTCTATTTTGCATTAAAATGGTAGAGTTGTTACTTGATAGATTTATTTTAAAGATTTAATGCAAGTTCTCGAAATTTCATGTTAGTGCTTCCAGATTTCTACAGTTATATCACACAATCTGATTCAATTTTAGTTCATTAAACTGCTTGAATTTTCTTTAGTGTTTACTTAATTCACTTGTGAACCTGCAACATTCTTCACATTCAGCATTGATGCGGTCATTAAAAGCTGCAGCAAGATGATGACTTAGTTTGTTGGATAGATTTAGCTTTTTTTTTTCAATACAGATTACGTAAAATTACTCTTTTGTTCTCTTTTCATTCAAATAGCTAGATAACTGGGTTTCTTTGGTTGATTTTGCTTGATTTCCTATGCCAGAACCTTTGCGTACATAGGATAAGTTTTGTTAAGCTTGTGTATCCTGATGTTTAAACTTCCCTCTTATTCTTTGTTCACTGCCTACTTTCTTTTAATAACAATCTTGATACAACTGGTCTTCATTTAGCTCCAGACTTATCTCCCTTCTTTTTACCCCCTTGCTTATGACTCAGACCAAGTAGATGATGCATATTCTGCATCTGTCACACAATCCTCCATCTGAAAGTCCCTATTTTTCTCCACGAGGCAGCGTTGACACAGGACATGAAATCTGCCACTTGCTTGAATGTTTCGATTGGCTGAAACTTCCCACTCAATAAAACCCAACTGGGTCCAAATATAGAAGAACATAAGAGTAACCTGCAATGAATAAGGAAAACTGTTACTATTAACAGTAACAGGAGCTCAGGGCTTCTCTATAGTCTAAAGAATATAGAGAATATATTCCACTTATTTGCACTGCAAATCGAAGAAAATTTGCTTAAAACACTCACAATGTTAATGTTAAATCATGAATGCCTCAGGAACTGACAGAGAGGTAACATATAATAAGATATTTCCTGAACTGATTTGCAAAATGATGAACAGTATGTTAAATGCATCTGAATTTTTGTTACTCTGTCACTTTGAAAATTTTGCGTGGAACTTGAGCCCTCATACCCAACTAGTTTGCTGAGTGTTTTATATCATGTTTAGTTTGGAATATGAGGAGATTAGAGCTCTTCTTCATGCATTATAGAAGTGCCTTTTTATAACTGCAGCATTATATATTCCACAGTATGGTGGTACATTTACAAATCAAAATGCAGCCTCCAGACTGAAGAAGTAAAAGAATTTAAGAAAATTAAGTAGTATTAGAATTTTTATGCAGATTAGCAACTAAAATATTAAAGGCGAGAAGCCTTTAAAATTTAGGAACAAGGGTCTGGGAGGGATTGCTGAGATCATCAATTTCAGGCCTCTAGTATTCCAGGAAGTCACATCATATAATCTTTTTCATAACCTTATTAAACTCCATTTAAAATGCTGTTCATTATTTTTGTCAGCATTACTGTTCCAGGACCTCACTGCACTGATAGTTGGGAACTTCACTGATTGCAGCTAGAGTGTAGCTGGACTCTGGACACAGAGACACAGACAAAAAACTTCTTTCTGTATCTCTCCAAATTCCTAAATAATTGTCAGAGTTCCGTGGAACTGGGTGTGATGACTGTTAAGCATGTAGTGCCCAAAAGTCATATATGGCACAGAATATTCTCCTTGTTAGGAAGAAATAAAAAAAAAAAAAAATTAGACAGGAACTTAGCACTTTCAGAACTGTATAAATGTACTCTAAATTAATTTAAATCTGATTATAAGACTTTCGTTGCTGTTAGTTTTAAACTTTCAGACTTGGACAACATTAGAGATGAAGCTAAAATTTCCACAAAAGTTCTTTCCTGATCTGAACAATTATAATGCACAAAGCTTCTCATGCATGACTTAATCTGATTACTGAAGAGGAAGGGTCTGTCAGGAAAGAAAATCTGAGTTTTTCTTGATACTGATGGAATAAGTGAAGGACCTTATCTCCAAGTTTTCTCCAGGCTTCTTCTTCTATGGATGGGTTCAAGGGTGTAGTATTAGAAATTATATCCTATCAACTGGTCAAACAGATAAGACAACATTTTTATCAGCAAAACCCTTATTGCTCATGAAAGAGTATATCTTTCAGCACAGTTCTTCTACCACACTATTGTTCAGATTACTAAGCTCTGTGTATATTCCTTGTCTGTTTGCCCCCCCAGGACATCCTTGAAAATGAGACATGTTGTTTTAAGGCCGCAAGGGTTTTATCCGTGTGTAAAAAATTAAATAAAATAAATTCAGAACAAATACAGCATTAATATTTTATACATATATTGCTTTAATATTGCATCAGTAGCAAATTAGAAACCGAGCCTAGATTTTCATGTTTTGAATATTAACTGCTGAAGTTTCGTCAGTAGCCTTAGGAGGGTTTGTTGGATCTTAACGAATCATGACAGAAATTATGGTTGGTGTTCACACGAAGTGTGAAGTGTCGGTTTGAAAAACTGCAATAAAGTGATGTCAGAGAAGGAAACTGTCTGCCTGATCCTTGATCAACAACAGCAAATGCAGGCCTGGTACTGCACACTTACTAAATCTCCCTGTACTTTCACAGAGTGAAAAAAATAGAAGCACTAGGATGCATTAGACACACCCTTGAATGATCATTACCCTGAAGGTAACAGAGATAGGACTATCTCACATACAATCTCCACTGCTTGATATAATATTGCCTCATGTATATTGGCCGGATCTTGCAGCATGTTTATCATACAAGTAATCTACAGTCCTTCAAGCGTTCTCATTAAATGCACTAGGAAAAGTTTAGTGGATAATAATTTGCATTCAGGAACATTTGCAGGAGGAGATATCCAAATCTATAAATTGAGATTTGTATCTCTTGGCCAAGCTATCACTCCAGCAAAAGTTTTCAATGACCATCCTTGGTCTTAGGACATGGGAAAGAAAATGAATTAATTAGTTTGTACATACTGATTCCATCAGGCTGGAAATCAGCATTTGCAATAGTTTTGTTATACAACTTGAAATCAAATAGCTACATAAACAAATATATTTTTATAGAGATAAAAGCCTGGAAAATCACATATTTTTAAAGAACATCTGAAATCCAATCTTAGAATTATTCATAAACAGAACTATAATAGCAGCGGCTTCAGTTCTAACTGAAAGATGATGGATAAATCTTTCCAGTAGAGGAACTCTATCTTGTTAGGAATAAGATCACAGACCTATATTTAAAATGGTTAAATCTGGGCCTATCTTTTAATTTCTATGGAAAAATGTAAAGAAAACTTAATTTGAAAAATAATTGCTGAAAGTTACAAGCAGTGCAGTTGTAGAAATGATCGGTGTGTCTGTGATAATAGTCTGGGACAATGAAGGAACATGAGCAAGGCAGAGTAGTGGCAAAGAGGGCAAAGTCACCCAAAAGAAAAAAGACCACACCATTTAATATGTGTCTTCTGCACGTTTTTTGGTAGTTTCTCCAGTCCTTACAATGTAACATTCTGTTCTGGATTTAACATCTTGTTTTCATGGGGCAGACTGCTGAATTATCCTTGGCAGTTGTACTCTGTCCGTCTCTGGAGATCAGGGACTGAACCATGACTCAGAGAGTCACAATATAGTCCCTGATTACCCCTTGCTCCAGGAAGAAAATAAACTGCATTAGCCTTTTACCTGGTACAGATGATTTCTCCTCTCTGCACCAGACAGGCTGTGCTGGTCAGTATGTCGGGGCAAGGGTCATAGCCAGACATTACTCACTCCCCATGCATCTGCAAAGGAGTGGGAATAGCTGCCTTGTAGAGGCCATTCACCCTTTTGTAATGCAATCTCCACTCAGGGTAAATTGCACTGTGTAAGAGGGCACTTTAAGCTTCTCTCTAGGAGAGAGGTGTATATGACAAACTCCTTTCTTGTCCTGTATCTATAGTACGTGTTTAGGCAAATGACTGTGAGGCATCAAAGCTGCTTATATTGATCTTTAATCCCTGATCTACTGCAGTAGAACTTGATATAACTTCCCACATTTCCTAGACAGCTGTCTTTGCAAAGTGAGGCCAATGGAGGTATACTATTTATCACCTCACAAGGTTTAGTCCATGTATGAGCAATTGTGACATTTCTAGGGATGGCCAGCAATGATCTGAGTGTCCATTTTCCCTATATATATATATTTTAAACAAACTATTTCTTGTGGTCAGCATAGTCTTGTTAGTTTATTAGAAAAAGAAAACTAGGGCCACTAAGGAAAAAAAAGATTCTTGATCATCATGGTAAAGAAAATGGTCTCTCACCTATAAGCAGGCTAGCAAGGGAAGCATGTGAGAAAGATACTCTGTATTTGCCCCTTGTACTTTAGCATGCACAAATCAAGAGTAGTTTGAAAGGGAGAGAGAACATAATATCTATAGCTTTCAGTTCTGCAACATGAAAGGGAAACAGAGACCCAGTTCTTGACCAGTTCAAGCTGTGCCCTTTTGGTGGATTGCTTCTGGGTCCAGGAAATTGTAAATCTGGAGGATGAAAAATCAAGGCAAATGAAAAAAAAAAAATCATGCACTGTGTCAGCATCCGTTATTTCTTTGAAGTTCAGTTTGTTGTCTGCTGTCATGGGACTGCCTTCAAAGAGTGCATGGAATATTTAAAAAACAAAGTGAAAAAGCAGGCAGCACTTTCCTCTTACAGTCTGCAGATATTTTGACACTCCAAACAATAATCATGGGTTTCCCAGGTGCTTGATGTTACATAATTTGTCATGATGTCTGCTGTGAGTGCCCCTGGACTTCATGTCTTACTATCCTCTCTCTCTTTTTGTGTTACTTCAGTGGAAGTAGGTGTCATCAAGGAGGTATATGGTGGTGATAATTCAATATCAAGGAGGGATTTTGTCTAGAAAAATTGGTATTTGTTCAACTAATAAATGAATGAAGGCAAGTTTTTCTGAGTAGACTACTACTGCATAAGCAAAATCATCTTGGAAAGAGGACTTCAAGGAAAATTATAAAATTTGCCTTTGTCACAAGACTGATTCTGTGCAATGCAAAGGATTTTTAAAATGCTTTCAGATTATTGAGTTACTAGGAGTACAGTGAGATTTTTTTGTACATAAACAAAAAGGAATAATATATTGATACAGAAAGGAAAAATACAGTGTGCAAGAGATATGCAAGAGATAGGGCAAGAAGAACCTTAAAAAGAAAAGGAAAAGATGAGCTATACAGCCCTCTATTAGATACACCAGGTTTGATCATTACTCGTGTAAGTGTCTCTTATTGCCTTCAAAGAAAGATTTTGGACTCAGTAACTAAGAGAAAGATAAAGTATTCGGAAGCAACTCTCCCTGAAATGCCATATATATTGTTTTCTACTCCTGCTTTGAGAATTAGATAATGTGGAAGATCTCGACTAAAATAAACAGTGATAGATAGCTGCCTGAAGAAAATTATAATTGGAATTAGTCACAGTAAGAAAGTAAATGTCATGGAAAGCCTCCTTTTTCTGACACTAGAAAAATCTAAAACTGTGTCTTTGCTCAGGCCACATCTCCTTTGGTGCTGACATTGGGTGCAACGTATGCTGAGGAAGCACAGCTGAAGCTTCTGACACATCCAGGATATCCCAGAAAGGACTTAGTAACTGTGAAGCTAATTCTTCAGTCTAGGGAATGCTTCATATTACCCAAACAAGGGTGCATGCCACAAAAGTAGCAGTCCTGAATTTTAGGCCCAGCATTACCCTAATAAGAGTTTGAGACGTCCTATTCCTTGTTAATTTGTGTTCAAGCTTCTGTATTTTAGGCCTTAGTCTAGATAAATTAAGTAGCCAAAATAAGAAGTTTGTATTTAGCTGTCTGTATGTTGCCAAGTTCTAGGGTTTCCCTTATTAACTCTCGACCAACTCACAGTAGAGAAGTCTTTGAATTTTGAATAAAAGGAAAAATTGAGTGACATTCATTCCCCACTAAATAGAGCTGGGTCTCTCTTGGAATGAGATTTGGACTAAAAAGCAATGGCTCCACTGAAGGACTTTGGAATAGTGTTTGTCCTGGAGTCAATGTTGCAAGTTTGACTGTATTTATATGAAACCCCTTGACTTTAAGAGGAAAAATTACTGGTTCATGAACACATTATAAATCCCAGAAGGGTTACATATTTACTTAATGCCCATTTTTTCTGCTGTTTGTTCCACCACTAAAATCATAACCTTACTTATAACCTCAGTAATTTCTATAATAACCACTCATGATGTAATAAACAGAGGATTAGGACTTTGGGCTGGGAGTAATCAGTAGGAAACTACAAAAGCCTGTGGTTTTGCTGATGTTTCTTTTAACAGTGGCAGGAAAAGAAAAAATAAAAGATAAGGAGATTTATCTGTAAATAAAATGTTTTCCTAATATTTTCCCTGAGGTTCTAATCTTCTTTAGTGTGACCCAGACAACACCAGTAGAGCTTCAGCATATTGAAGGAAGAAACCTATTTCACACCTCCCCTAATCTTGGAAAGCTTCCTCAAAGTCCCTATACAGAATTAACATAACCCTTTGGGCCTGAATTCTGCATCTTGCAAAATTAATGAAATCAATGGGACATGTGTGAATGGATCTGTTTGCAAGGTCCTGGCTTTAAATTAACATTTTTTACCTGATGACTTCTTAAGAGACACCAGAGGCTGGGAACATAAGCATAGGAATCCAAATCAGAGGAACTTAACACTGTGGGATGGCTTGGCCAGTGAGACCAATTCCCCTCAAGTCCACTATAAGTGTGAAGCACCTATTTATAATACTATGATATATTTCCCATTTTTTCTTGGGGGGGGGAAACCAAACTTATTGTAAAAGTATATAAATTATACTATTAGAGTCCTAGGTCTAATCAATGGCATGCTGGTGTTTCACACTGCTGTGAAGAGATTCTAACAGGGTACATGCACCTGCTGCTGTAAATTTCCACTGTGCTACCATACAAAACCTATTCATTTATTTGTGGGACACATGAAGTAAAAGAGAGACTGCTATCCCAATTTATTGTTTTCCTCTCTTTACAGATGAGAGGAAAACCTACCAGATCAAAATAGAAAAATATAAGTATTTCCTTTCCATTAATTCATTTTCCCTTTTATATGAAATTACTTTTTAGAAGAGGCTCTGTGTTTTCACTAATGTTTGGAACTGCCAGTTCAAAAGAAATAAAATATAATGGTGATAACTGAAATATACTACCTTCCAAATTATCAAGAAACATTTCTAGTAATTTGCTGCAAAGTACACTAATGAAATCAGACAGCAAGAACAGAATATTTAAAATGTATGACTAATCGAATTCATTAAGTGATGCACATTTGATATTTTCAGTTGGCTAGCAATACACTAAACAAACTCTGCAACTGTCTACCCTGAATTATGTGCATGGGCACGTTTATATTAAAGCAAATAAACAATCCAATAGGAATACTCCCAGTCAGTATGACATACCTTTTTTGAACCTGCTAGTTTCAAAATGATAGAACTAATGACAGAACAAGTGCAGAAGCTCAGTAAATCACTTATCTTGCCCTATAGTTGCTGTAGTTCCTCTTTTCTTACTTTAATGGAGGCACACTGTCTGAGAAAACATGTAGCAGAAGGATATTTTCAATGTACTGTCAGTCCTAAATTACATCTCTGTGAAAGTAGCACTAGTCATGTCATGCCATTTTACTAAGACAAGGACTCATGAGTGCACTGCCCACAGCAGAGTCACATTTCACCTGTCCTTCTGTGGCCTGCACTATATTGACAGGATCTGTGACAAGAAGCTGAACAGATTTGTTGTTCTCAGGTTGACGGGCTTATATTTGTAGCAGTCTCATCTTCTGTTGGCAGCAGTCTCTGCCATAGATGTGGCTCTGGGAGAACACTATTATTGTCTGGTACCCCTAAGATCATGTTACCCAGGTAATCTTCTTGTCTTTCTTCTCCTGAACTGTTGGGACTGTTCCAGGAAAAGTAAGGGGTGCTGAATTACTATTTTTATTATTGTGCAGAACTGAAACCCAACTCCAAACCTCCTTCATTATCTCCTCAAACCTTCAAGCCTAATTGACAGCAACTCTTTATATCTTGATTTGTTCCCATTAGAAGTCCTTGTGCCCTTGAATAAACAGGTAAGGTAATAACTTTAATTACTCCCATAATTAGGTGTATCTGAAGCACCTGTGCTTTGGCATGAGAAAAAAGGCCTAAAGCTGAACTTCCCTTTCTGCAACATTGATACGTGTTTTTTCTTAATGCCATTGATTTGGCAGGTAAAGGCACCCAAAGTAGACAGCTCAAGTTTAGTAGCAGCTTAAGTTTAAGAAGCAGAAAAAGCTTTTTTGTTTGTTTGTTTTTGTTTATTTGTTTGTTTGAATAGCTGCTAAATGAACTTATTTATTACTATAAAATAATACTTCAAGCAAAAGGCAATAAAATTTATGGAACTGTTTTAAAAAGCCAGAGCATCTTTGTGATACAGCCATTATAGAAATAAAAAAAAAATAACTGAATCATCAGTGGAATAACACAGCAGGACAGGCCTTTTGCATTTGTTTTCTTCGCATTAGCAAGACCTTCTACTGTGTTAAGTTTATGTCAAAAAAAGCGCAAAAAAGTATATGTATATATATATATATTTATGTGTGTAAAGTTATGTGTGTAAATAAACTATATGCATATGGTTACAACTATTATTGCAACCAGTAAGTTTGGCTCTTTTATTTTCCATTTTAACCAGTGATATAGAGCAAAATAAAACCATTTTTATAGCTTATGAATATATGTGTATGAATAAACTTAGATTTTAAAAAGGAACAAAATGATTCTAGAAAACTTGAGTAAATAGATCACTTTTAACTGAAACTTTTGATACCTTTAAAATAATTTTCAAATGCTAATTGAAGTAGAAAAGCTGAGAATGCATGGTTGGCATTCATGCCATCTTAACGACAGAAAACAAAAATAGTAAGTGATAATTCATAGTCAGAGACAGTAAGCTTCACTTCAATAATGTTAGAAAATTCTTCTATTTAGAAAAGCAATGAAATTCAAGGTTAATTGTCTGAATTAATGTATCTCGGTATTTGGCACCCAAGGAAAATCAGGCTGGTTTTTGGAACTGCAAAGTGGACCCAGCATCCAGGAGGTTATATAAGCTCTACATGCACCTTTCCATACTCTGGAACTCTATTTTGGTAGTCCAGCTTTGAAAATTTGGGTTTTGTTTTTATTCACACCTAACTGGTATAGTTAATCGGAGCAACTTGGTCACAACATGTCTGACAATCACATCTCCACACTGAGAGGCCTGGAAATGCTAAAAACGGAGACTTTTCCCATGAAAAATTGCTTTAAATAACAGTATAATCATGTTCACTATTTCATTGCAACATGGGTTTTGAAAACAAAATTAAGTACCTTAAAAATTGAAGTGAAAATTTGTTAAATTGTGCAGTTTTGTTTCAATTCTGGAACTGAAAATGAATTTCTCAAGAGGTTTAGAAATACCTTACATGCACATGATAATCTGTAAGTGATGATTTTTTGAAAATGGTTACCTTTCTTCTAAAATGGGACATCACTTCTGTGTGTCAAGGTGGGAATTCCAAACCAATATTCACTTTTGAAAATTCTGAACTACACAGTTTTCCAAAATAAATTTTCACTGGGAGTGGCTAGTCTAGTTACCAAAGAACTGTCAGGAAGTCAAAAGGAAGGGAAGTGGTCTGTGACTGTGATTTGGGAGAGGTAAGACAGACGCTAAATAATCTCTCTATTAAAATATATTCCACACTATAAAAGATTGAAAACCTACCATAAAGCAAGGCACAATAGGGGGATAATCTGGGATAACTGACTTCCGACTAACCACATGGTTGTTTTTCTTTAAATAAATAGAAGACTCCTGACTCTAGTGCTGTCCAACATATACTTTCCTTGAGCATTGAATTTCCATAAAATCAGCCACTATGACCTGAAAAATAGCTGATCTGTGGGTGAGGAATATTTTCTAAAAAAATTCCTTAGGAATTTTTATTAGATGTGTAGATATATGTAACTATAAGAGATAGAGACAAACCAGTTAAATGTCTGAACTTAAAAAAAAAAAAATCCAGTGTTTGGGAAAGAGTTAAAATCCTTTGAGGATTTAGCAATTCTTTAGTTTCATTCCCTCTCACTGAGACATCTTCTTAACTGTGGGAGAGATGTGCTTAGTTCAGTTTTCACTGTTTTAAACTTGTATTTCTACTTTTGCCTGGTCATATGAGTTCCATCCATATAAGCACTTCCACAAGATGTTCATGGTCTCAACTGTACCTTGAGATTAAGTATTTTCCAAAGATGCTCATCTTTCTCCATTCACTGCAGAAGTAGTTTGGATGCCTAAATTCTGTTCAATGACTCATTTTTAGCACAAGTTGAGTGAAATAAGTTTCAGTGTGTCTAAGGAAATCCGTGAAAACAGATGAAGCGTAGGTTTGGATTTCTAAAGAAAAATGTTTGGAAACTGCAAACAAGGCCTCAGAGGAGCTTTTTCCCTTACTCCACTGAGTGAGAAAAGCAAGACTGTAAAGCATAATACAACTTAAAGTTTTGTCTATTTGTAGAACTCCTTCTCCAAATATTTCAGTGTTGTTGGGAGAAAACAAGGATGTAGAGTACATGTGATATTAGTCTGAAGCAGAGAACTAAATATTTGCCAGATTTGTGCTGATGTTCTTGGCAAACTCACATTCACTTCATTCTTTCCTTTCAAAGGAAAATATTTGTTGCTCAAAATTCCTATTGCTTTAATAGGTGTCCATTATTTCCTTTTAATTTTATTTTATATAGATTTTTGCCTTTAAATTAATTTCTAAACCAGTCCAGAGCTACAATATAAGTGGTCATCTGTTAAATGATACTGCACCACTTTTTTGTCAGAAAAATGCTGTAAAAGGGACTGAAAGTAACAGCAGGCTGCATTTCTGCAAATAATCTGATATGACACTAATAACAAAACAATGTATTAAATAGCTCCTATTTTTCTCATGTGGGAGATAAATTAATATGCACCTTTGCAGCAGAATCAGCTGGCATGACAGTTGCTGTCCATGTAAACTTCCTGCTCAGAAAATATACAAATAAGTTATTTTGATTGTGGTACAAAAGAATTACTTGAGACATGCAGGCAAAACATGATTTGGTCTATCATTAATCTGAGGCTGTGATACTCAATTATTTGGGATCCAATCTAGGCATTCCTGTTACTTTTCCAGGAATTGGCTGCCACATTATTTCAGTTCTCAAAGCTAGTGCCCTTCTGGCTACTGCATGGCAGACTAGGCATCTGAGTGAAACAAGCAGATACCCAGTCTTGAACCACTCTTATTTTTCCCATAGACATTCACAAGAATAAAACAAAAGAAAATATAATCTCAACAAAATTGAAATATTAGCAAATAGTATTCTGAAATGATGAAAAGCTTGACACACAGGATTTTGAATACAATACCTTCATCGATTCATTCTGGTTTTTTAGAGGTGTTAAAAGATGCTAGTTTAAATAATGTATGGTCAAAAATGTATTTCAAAGGCTGGTATCTGCTGTATCTTTTTAATAGCATAAGATGCAAAAGATAAGTATCGCCCTCAGCTTGAAAGATACTATTTTTCATCATTTGGGTCACCAATTTAATGTGATTTAACATTAAGCTTTCTGAATTTTGTGATCCATTGTAACAGTCTCCTTTTACAAAGAAAGGTAACTCTATCTGGCATTCACAACCCAGCATGACTCCAGCATTTTAGAAAGCAATGACTCCTAATAGCTTTTCAACTGCAAGTAGAATACAGGCTAATTGCAACAAAGCCCCTCAGTTTAGTAAAACTTGAATCTCCTGACCGGTCAGACAAATCCATTAGGATTTTATTGGGTCCTAAAAAGAGTTATGTGATTCCCTAGGATCCAATCCTTGTCAATCAGGCATGGTAAATTGGATTCTTGAATAGGGAAATCCCTAAGGGAGAGAAGATGTTATCTAGATCAGATGCAGTGATTTTTTGACTCTGTGCTCACTAGGTTCTGTTCTCTCTTTAGTGAACCAATAAAACCATAATAAGTATTGATTAACCCATTACTGAGCATTATCCACTGGCTTCTGCCTGACTGTATTTAAACACAACACAGTGCCTCTCTGCTGCCATTGTACAGCTGTTTGCCTTTACATTGGCAGCCTTGTCAAGCTCATGACAGGTTTACTTAGTTTTCAAAACATCTTCAGTCACTTCATGTTCATTTCAGATGCACTATTTAAAAAAAAAAAAAGTCTTGAAAATAGCTATATTTCCTCTGAAAGAGCAGAGAAAGTAAATAATGATCAACATTTTTATTTCACACTGTGTATTTGGAAGTGATTGTATTAGCCCTTAAAAAAATCAGATACTTCAAAATTAAAATGTTATACAGCATTCAGTCCTGCAGAAGGAATATTTGTCCTTAGGAATGGCACAAATTGTGGCTTTTTGATGACTTATGTAACTGTGAGCAATATATGACAGCTGTGTAGGTATCTTTCATTTACACCCACCTGCATCCATTAGCTGTTGAATGTGTCATAACACCCCAGACAGTGGACTACAGAATGTCTGAAGCTATGAAATTTTACTGGTGGGTGGATATGTAAGATTTGCCTCAAAATGGACTGCTCATGCATGAGCTTAAGATTACGTGGGAGCTGATCCACAGTACTTTTGAAACTTCTTACTAATCATTACCTTTTGGAGGAGCTTTCTGAATTTCTTTCTGAGTGCTACTCAATACTTGAGAGTACAGAGATCACCTAGATAAATTACCTTTGATTACAAGGGACAAGGTCAGGACCTGAATGGAAGCAGGTCGAACTGAGGCATCACAGAAAGCTCTTTTTTAAACAATTATATGAATCATTGAGCTTTTAGAAACTATTTTATTTTATCTTATGTTCAACACATGCAACATTTGCAAGAGGAAAGGAATAAATTCTTTGAAAAATTGATGTGTTTTTATGTCTTTTTTTAGGTATAGTTTTCAAGGCTATATGGTGTTTTGTGTTCATTACAGAATAGTCATTTGATCAAGTGATTTTCAATACATTGTCAAAATAAATTACATTCACTTCATTAGATGTACAGGAAGTATAGCTGAAACAGGGACAAGTATTAATTTAGGACTCTGCAGAAACTGACACTCCATCTTATGACCCTGAGGCTGTATTATTCAAGATACCCCGTGATGGAAGGAAGTCTGTCTCCATAGCAATTACCTAAATCTTTTATCAGTCATTTCTGGAAAGAAAATTAGAGCAATTGTGTCAGGATGGTCATATGGGCAGAAATTGCACACTCATTCAAACCACTTATGTCTCTGACTTTGTCCCTGCTTGATGGCTGCTTTTGTTTACTACTATGCTTTTGAAAGTTTGATTGGACATGAGCAGATGTGCCGTACTGTAACCACAAAAGGTTGTCCTTTGTTTCCTTTCCATTTCTTTTATTTTTTTTATTCCTAGAACTGTCACTGAATTACACTGTGTTTCTGTTTATTAAGCAAATTACTCTCTTACATCGAAAAAAGCCAGAGAAGAATCAACTGACATTAGTTAAAATTAACAGCGGCAAAGTTCTCATTGACATAACTTTAATTATTACAGAACGTGATAGTATTTAATGGCACAGGTTAATTTGATTGAACTCTTTAAAAGTGCTTTTAAGAGCAGTACCTATTTTTATCACATTATATCAATCATATTGCACTTGTAGAATTTTATTGACTAGATAATTAGTGCAGTAATACAGGGCTAGCTACTTTCTGTAATCGAAATCTGGCAAAATTTCAGTGTCCTATTCTTTTAAAAATTGTTAAACCAAAATAAAAGAGGAAGCCTAGTGTTGAATGTGTAGGGCTGTCTCTTTAAGAAATAGAACAAAACAAAAGATGCACCCTCTTCCTTCACATTTAGATTTTTTTTTCACTGTTGGTTTTTGAAATAAGAATAAAAAGCTTAACTGTTGATCAATAATAGTTGCAGCCTACACTGAGTGGTATGAACAACAGCCTAAGCTCTCCCTTCAAGTTCCTTGTTCAGGAAAATTTACAATTAATGGCTTTCTTACAACAGCAGAGATATCCCCTTCTTCATGGCTCAGCTAGGGACCTGCCAGACTAATCTATTCCCAGTTTGCTGGCCATGGTCCTTTACTCTATCTGTCTTAGCATATTGATTTCTGAGCTGTCTTATTGGTTCCTAACATAATTATACCAGGAGTGGGTCTCTTAGTACAGCTAATACATTTACACCATGGCATCTAGGGAAGCTTATTACAGCAGCATCCGGTAGCACCGCTACAGTTAAGGGTCAGTTGCCATTTCCATTATAAACCCCATTTTTCAGGGGTTTATACCTTAGCTGTTTTAATCTGTATCAGGCTATAACGTGGCATAGGCATTGTCAGTCTGCATAAAAATTATGTTATTAAAAAAAATGGTCAATTAAAGCTGTTAAAAAATACTTCTGTTGTTCATATGAAGATATTGTTAGATAGAAGATTGAAAGATTTTATTTCGCTCCTTTGATTCTTTAAAACTGCCAGTTTGTAAGCTGGAATATTTTGTTAGAAATGTAAACATTTACTTTACAAAATGGATCTTCTTTAAGCTTTTCAAAGAGAAAAATATCTCCATTGCATAAGGCATTGATAAAACATGATAAAAGTGTAATGATTCCTTTGACACAGCATCATATCCAAAGGACAAGTGACTCTGACGCAATGCCAATGAAAATGCCGCATACAATGTATGAATAATTGTTTTTAGAATTTTAAATCAATTTAATGCTGTGAAAGGTGTCAGATTAACAACCCTGGAAACTTAAGCCTTCTATTTATCCTCAGAGTGAGTACTCTTGGGTGTGCGGAGGCAGGGCAAACTGTGACTTAACTGGAAGTGAAGGACTAAAAGTAGGGGTAAGAGGATATTTCAGCCTCTCTTCTAATTCATCTCACTGCTGACATAATAAGCAACCAAAAAATGTACCCATTCGTGCTACTTCAGCTTACACTTTTTTTTTTTTTTTGTCTGTAAGACGATGACCAGTCCACACTCCGCTTGAATGAGACCACTGATCCCTTCCATAAATTCTCACCTCCCCGGTACAAGAAAGATATGGTCTTACTGGAGCGAGTCCAGCACAGGGCCACGAAGATGATAAGGGACAGTAGCATTTTTCATGTGAGGAGATGCTGGGAGAGATGGGACTATTCAGCCTGAAAGAGAGAAAGCTCACGGAGATCCCATCAATATGTATAAGAACTTGGTGGAAGGGAAAGAAGAAAAGGGAGCCAAACTCTTCTCAGCAGAGTCCACTGACAAGATGGAAGCAATGACAACAATTTTAAAAATTAAATTCTGGCTGACCACAAAACACTTTTTTTACTGGGGGGTGGTCATATAAAGGAACAGGGTTTCTAGAGACATTGTGGAGCCAGAGACATCTGTGGAGGTATTTAAAACACAACCAGACATGTTCCTGAACAACCTGCTCTACAGGATCCTGACTGAGCAGAGGTGTTGCATCAGACAACCTCTGGAGAGGTTTATTCCAACACCACACATTCTGTGGTCTTGTGATTCTGCATTTTCTAAAAATATCCAATTAAACACAGAGAATGAGGTAAATTAGACACTCTATAAACATGATACTTTTAGGATGTTTAATGCAACATGTGAAATGGTTAGCCAGGTGGGACTGTATTTGTTGGAGCTAAAGAAAATTCTCCAGAAGCAGTGGACAACTGTCTCTTTATAGTATGTTTTAAAATCTTTGCCTAATCATTGCCTTATTGAACCTCTTTACTGCTATCAAAAGAATTGATGAAATTCCAGATTTAATATTTGATCGAGGGAGTAAGCCACTGAAGAATTCACTATCCTGTTCTGAATGGGCCATTAGGATACTAAATTGGGCAAAAGTTCATTCAGCTGTCATAAAATGGTACAAACCACTGCCTCAGTATCTGAAGCCATGGACAGAAAAGCTCATGGTAGTTCAGGAGGCTTAAAGGATGAGGAAAAAAGTTCCCCCACGTCTGAAGGAACACAACAACCACTGTTATTTCTGTCTGCAGGATTGTAAAGCAATCCTGGGCTAGGGGCTATAGCCCAGGACCATCACCACAGTCACTAGAGATTTGTAAGTGAAAAGGTGCTAAGGTAACAAGCTGAGAGAAACAGAAGCAGATGCACCAAGAGTAGTAACACAGATATGAGCATCTGAGTTTAAAGAAGCTGACTCTAGAGTGTCTAAAAAGTGATGATATAAATGTTTAATTCACTGGTCACTGTTAAATGAGAGTTTGGTTTGGTACAAAGGGAGTTTGGACCACTTTGCATTTGTTTTCTCTCTTACCTTTCTGGGTCTGTTTCTCTCACTTTCTCCCAGAGAACTAAGAACATCTGCAGCAGTTGTGGGAGTGAAGCTGACTGCATCACATCTGGGGACAAAAACTGTAAGATTATAGAAAGAAAAGCTGCTGATCCCAGCCATGCCTCTCTCTCACTTGAAATGGGGGCAAGTTACAGATGCAGAGAGAATGAGAGCATTTGGGTGTCTCCTAATGACGCACTTTACAATTACAGAACACAGATCAAATTCCCAACACTTTTTCTAGCAGTAAAGCTTACAAGGTTAATTTCTGCCCCTGCATTTTGAAAATTGTTTCTTCCAAGTTTTTTCACTTCCACTGAATATGTGTTCTGGATTTCCCCCTCCACCTCATCCTGCCTCCACCAGCTCTGCTTTATACTTACAGTCCCAGTTTTGATTCTCCTTCCAGTACTTCAAAATTTTACAGGTTAGGACTTTTGTTTTAGGCTTTAGACCACTTGATGCTCCTTATGTGCAACTGCCAGTCTGAGTTTAGAGTTTTTTTCTGAGTATGTAAACAATACTTCAAATGGATGGATATCCAGCAGAAGGCTATAGTGCTGTCTCTGGAGCCTCAAATGTCAATATAAACTCATCTATTTACATATGTATTTTAGCTGAAGAACTTAAGAGATTTTTCTATCCCTTTTCCCTGTTCCACCAGCACACATTCATGTTCTGTTGTGTTTCTGTTCATGCACATCTATCTATATTAAATGCTTGCCATATTTTTTAACTATTGAACTGTTAAAGCACAACTTAAAATTTGCAATGGTAAGGGTTTAGGCATCTCAAATTTTAAATCCATTATCAATTGGACAAAGAAAACCTATACATCAAACTCATATTTTTCCTAAGTCTACAACATGTATGATATATTCTTTTTCTTTCCCAATTCCATGATGCTTCATAAAACTACATTCAATCTGACTGAGAGACTGTGTTAGCATTAATGCTGATTTATCCAAAACCTTTACATAGTCCACAGAAGTTTATATTTTACCAGTATTACAGACAGTATATGTGTGTCTATTTGCATACATGAAGAAAAATTAAAAAGTATGCAGAGTTATCAAGCATAATAAATCTCAAATTGTCAGTATTTGTATTTCTCTAAAGTATGCACCTCCAAAACATCATTTTCACTTCAAAGAGATGTTGAAAGTGTTGTGTCAACAGGTTCTGTAATGAGATGGCTTTTCCACATCCAAACACATTCAGGAAGTGGAAGACAAGAACTGTAAAAAATTCAATGAAACAACTAAATATTATTTTTTAACTTACAAAATCATACACTATAAATCTTGATTAAAGTTTTATGAAAACAGTACAATTGTCACCAATGGGCTATTCACATGTAAGTTTCAAGGATGCAGCCCTTGGACGTAGAAAATACCTATTAGGTTATCAATCTGTTCCCCCGTCATGGCTCTTGCATTTTTTAGTGATTTATCTGGTCTGGTTTAAGTGTCTTAATTGATGAGACATTCAAAACTTCATCAGAAAGCCTGAAGGAAAATTTTCAGACAGAGTTTTGAGTAAGTGATTTAGTTCAACAATGGAAACTACTCCAGCAAAACTTAAGGATATATTTTCATCTGTCTGTGTAAGATTTCATCAAGTCTCAGCTGAATGAGATGTGAAACAAAAAGTCATGCTGTGAAGGGGGCATAGCAGTACAGACACATACAAACTAGCAGACAAACTGTAATAACATAATTCATAGTCACAGACTGCTGTATTATTTGGCAAAAAAAGTCCAGCTTTGCATAGCCTGTCATAAAAACGAATTGCCAACTATTTATTTTAGTGTTCCTAATTGTTGTCAGAATATGACCAAGGTCTGTGACACGGAATTTTTCAAAGTCAGCCTGGGAAAAGGGGCATACATTTATCAATGTTTTTATTTTATTCACCAAAGCAGCAGCACTTGTGAAGGTCTGTTTTTATTTAATTCTCAGGATTTTGTTGTTAATGGAAAAGCTGTCTCATAAATTAGGGAAGTGCTCAATTACAGACCTGACAAAGATTGATTTAGTTCTGTGCTTGGTCACTACTGGCAAGTGAGGGCCAGTAAACACCCAGTCAAAACTAATGGTACATCACCTTAAAGGTGATCAGGGAATAAGTAGATTTAAGAGGAAATAATGGCTATATAAAAGCATGTTTTGTGAAGGCTTGTAGATATCTGAAGTCAGACTGAAACTTTTCATTGACTTTACTGTGTTTTGTCTCAGACACCACTTACAAAACTTCTTTTGCGTGGGGGCACAGAACACTGTGTCCCTCTCTGGGAGGTACAGGTAGCTTGTGTCTTACTAAAGAGGTACTTCTGGAGTAGGATCTCACATGCTTGTGAAAAAGAAGGGAAATAACTTTAAAAAATCCTTTACTGAACATGCATTGCCATTGGTAAGTCCCGTACTCTTACATTGTTTTTATAGTAGCAGTTTCGCCATCAAATTCAGGATGAGTATTATTGGTAGAAATCTAGCACTCAAGTGTCAATGCTGATAATACCAATGTGAAAAGAAAGCAAAATAATTTGAAGTAGTCATGTCTCATTGAAGGAGAACTAAATTACCTTACAACAACTAGAACTAAGGTATTAAGAACAAGTACGGATGAAAATCACATCAGATAAGAAGCTAAGATGTGAAAAAAATGTCAACAAATGTTAGCAAAACACAGTGGCAAAAACCCAAAGATGTCACCTCCTTTTCTGAGGCAGAGCAGGTAATACTTCTAGTTTTCTAATTCAAGTGTGAAGGTCTGGTGAATGATTATGTGAGCCATGAGTTCATGATAAACTATAAGATATGTATGTATAGATATTGATATAGGTTATGTGATTCAGTATGTTAGGAAATTATGTAATTAATGCTGCCCATAACAACAATATGATACTTTATTTTTTATAATCATACAGTATTTTTTTCATAGGAATGCTACCTGATTAATTTAAAAGGTAACATTAATACATTTTAATTTATATAGAAACTGTGTTTGTCCAACATATTTTTTTTAAATATGCTGCAGAAAATGGAAGATGCATATAGAAGATGTGGGTAATGAAACTACTGAATTTATCCTCCTAACTAGTTTGGGTGAATATAGCCCCGAGGAACCAGTTTGTTGTGAAACAACAAGCTCTACAGCATGCCATGCCAAAAAGTCTTTGGGTGACAGCTGGCAGGTTACTCAAATGAGTGTTTTTATAAGTAATAATGTATTGTCTTTTTGTTGGGCACTTACGAACATGTATTTCATTCCATGGATGAACTGAACCCCCAAATTTCAGCAGAATTAAATGTGCAGATGGAGAGCTAGCGAAAATATTGTGAAAGAATCAGACAGCTGATGCTTGATGTTGGACCTTTGAAAAGGATAATTCTGAATTTAATTTCTTTGTGTTTCAATCCTTCTGATCTCTACAATACTTCTTCCTCACTTCAGAAAAGTCTTCTCTAATAAATATGATGCACTTAAATACAAAAATGATGACAGATAATTAGCAGTCTGGCTTAATTAACAGATTATTCTCTTTCTGTCCAGACAAGAATATATAAATGGGAAAAAGAGTTGGTGGCTTGTGCCAAACAGAGATCCTAAAGTAACTTCTCATTGGTTAAATCCTGTTTAAGACAGACAAAAAAGAGACCAAAAAAAAAAAAAAAACAACACACCAGACGTTTTTAGCCATTTAAATTATTTAGGTTCACCCATTTGAAATGTACATAAAATTCATGTGTAACTCTAACCTTGAAAATAACCATTGCTGTTCTCAGCCATCATCCTCTCAGTCAAACAATTCACTGTGCTGTTGTATCATTAGAGGTGTATGGATCATTCTGCAGAAGTAGAAATAAGCCTGTCAACCTCCTTCCCCACTGAAGTCAATATAGTTAGTCTTGATTCGCAACGATATAATGGAGAACACAAATTGGCTTTCTTACTGTAGCAACCAACCTTACTTTCAGCCCGAGTTTTCCAACTGACACTGTTAATATTTTGTGTCTCACAGTAAATTAAAGAAAATTAAGCACAAAGTGTGCAATATAACTCGTGGCAATAGTCAAAGCCTGATGTGCTGCAGTAAACGCAGAAAACAAGACTTTCGAGTGTTTTCTTACTAAGGGAATTTGTATGACAGGCTGCTGATCTTCATGTCTAGAAAGGTGAAAATTTTAACATTCACATGAAAACAAAAGGCAAGTACAATTTTGAAAATACACTGATATTAAGAGAAAAATAGACCAGCCTTGTTATGAAGCATAAGGGAAGAGATTTGTAATTGCAGTGAAAGTAGCTACTTGGCTTAATTTCAGTCACAGAGCTACAAGAAAACCATACCTTTGCTCCACCGACACTTGCTGCCACAAAGGTGTCTCCAGCACAAAGCTCATTTTATTTCAGCTTGTAGAAGGGAGGCAGAAGTATTTGGATCTCAAACCACAAAAATTTGGTTATCATGTATTAACTCCATTTATCAATGGATTTGTATGTGAATAATGTCTGAAGAGGTTAGGATGGGTTTTGGATGGCTTGAGTCTGGTCTCTGTAGGCAGTATTCAATCCTACTCCTTGGCATGGTTACAAAAACAGACCTTCATTTGCTAAGTCTGTGGTGTAAAGAGTGAAGAAAGATGTTAAGTTCATGAAACTTCTGCATTTCACAAAAATAATTGCAAGGACCTGCTGATATGAACATTAATTTTTTAACAGAACTTGAGCTCAAATTACAACTATTAATAGCTTTGCAGAGTCACTCAAAATTTAAGTAGAAGAAAATATCCTGGAGCTTTTAACTCAAATCAAGCATGTTAGTTTTTACCAGAATTTTTCTTTCTTGGCCCTCATATTTCAAAGTTTTCAAGCTCATTCAAAACAAAAAGCATGGTTACAGAAAAAATTAAAATATTATGGAGTTTATGAAACTGGTCAATGAAGAATAAAACATACTCCTTTGCAGATCATGGATACAAGGCTTATTCATAACTGAAGACTTGGCCATGCTCTCCCTATGGGTCAGATGCACACAGGTTTTCAGGGACAGGTTTTGTGCAAAATAGAGAAGAGACAAGTTCATGGCATTTCAGATCAGAACTTTCAAAAATGCTTATTTGCTAAGTGGAGAAATTCTTTTCTCATCCCTCACTTAAAATATTCCCTTTTTAATCACAATATTTTATTTTCATGCTTCCTCTTTATTGTTACAAAGAAATAACACAACTATGATTTCCTACCACAATCAACAACAACAAAAATCATCATTACCACCTTTTCTCCTCTTGTTTAAAAGAGAGAGCATAGGATTTCAGATAAGCAAATAGAGGCCAGATGGTCAGATAGAAACATCTGCTTGTGCTTAAACCAAACTGGTCATTCCCTACACCAAGCAAAGAATTGACTTTACATGCAGTGACATCTACATAGTTTACTTAGATGTATTTCCTGCTAGTTTTCCGTAAGAGGAAAACAAAAAGGCACAAAAAAATAGCCATCAGTTTCCTCTTCTCACCAAAACCTACATTTTCTCTCAGTATCAAGCACAGCTTTCAAAGTTTGAAAACAACAAATAAACAACAATAATTGGCAAATTGAAAAAGCATGTGGTTTCATTATTACACATGTTCTGTGAAATCACTCTTAAAAAAAATTAAAGCTTTATATGGTAAATTAGTGTGTGGTTGTGTGGCTTTTAAGACTTCTGTAGCTTATAGATAACATATGTATTATATAATATGGCAGTTATTAAATAAACAGTAGGTATTCTCATGAATGGTAAAGGAATAGGCTTATAAAATGTGTACAGTGTAAATTACCAATGCATAAATATAACAGTTTTGTATAGAGTATTTAAAGAAATTGTACAACTCTTTTATAGGTTTAATTAAAATTACAGAGTTGAGTAAGAAACAAATACCAATGACAAAGAGGAATTAAGGTAAGGAAGAAAGGATATGTTCTCAGCTGACACTTAAAACATGTAGTGTGTAGAGAGGCATAAATATTGAAGATTATTCCAGGTGCTTGCAGCTGTGGAGGGAGTTCTGGCCCCAGAGGTAAAATCACCAACCATATGAAGTTCAACAAGGGAAAGTGCCGGAATCTGCACCTGGGATGGGGCAGCCCTGGATGTACTGGAGAATGAGATGCTGGAAAGCAGAGCCACACAAGGTGAATGTGAGTCAGCAGTGCCCTGGCAGCCAGGAGGGCCAGCCCTGTCCTGGGGTGCATCAGGCACAGCATCACCAGCTGGGCAAGGGAGGGGATTGTCCCCTCTGCTGTGCTCTGGGGCAGCCTCACCTCGAGTGCTGGGGGCAGTTTTGGGCACCACAATATAAGAAAGATACTAGCCAAAGGTGGGCTAGGAAGATGGTGGAGGGCCTTGAGCAAAGGAGGGCTCCCTGCCAGGATAGGTGTTGGGTTGGGAGTGTCAGTCCAGAAAGAGAGCAGAACTTTGCAGAGAGAAGGAGAGAGCTGCACTGTGGAGGATTTTCAGATCCTGGAGCTGTGGCCATAGCATAGGTTCATATCAGGGTTAGAGTGATAGAGAAAAATGGGAAGCACAAGCCTAGCAGAGACATTAAGGAGTGTGTCATGGTTTAGGAATGGCAGTCCTGCTCCCCTCTCCCCACCCCTCCTGTGAGAGAGACAAAAGGCAGAGATTATGGGCTGAGATTAAAAAAATTTACTAGAAATCAGATAAGAAAGTGCACAGCAACAATATTAATAACAACAGTGTACCAAAGATAGGGTGTTTTAACTGCAAATTGCTCACCAACCAACCCAGACCAACCAACCTGGTGCAACCCTGAGACAATGAACAAAGTGGTGTCCAGACAGCCTGTTTGCACTGTTACCGCAACTGCAAGCCACGCCCTCCTTCCCATAAGTGAGAATCCCTTCCTTCCTTCCTTCCTTCCTTCCTTCCTTCCTTCCTTCCCTCGTTCCTTCCTTCCTTCCTTCCTTCCTTCCTTCCTTCCTTCCTTCCTTCCTTCCTCCCTCCCTCCCTCCCTNTCCTTCCTTCCTTCCTTCCTTCCCTCGAGAATGATGCAATGCGCTATGGAATAACAACCTAGAGATTCACACATGCCTCCAGGCTCCACCCCCTCACAGCTAATGCAAAAAATTCACTCCCCAAGACAAGCAAAAAGATTTAAATTTCATGGTGCTCATTGTAGTAAAATCAGAAAACAAAACACCTCCGTTGCTCTCTTGACAAAATTTGACCTAAGTAGATAAGACAAAAACATTCATGGATTGTTTCCATGTGTAAATGTAACAATATTTATACTGCTGGTACTCAGGACAGAAGAGTGACAACTTATTCACAAAGTTATGAATGCACACTGAACACACCTCTGGTTGTAACAATTTAGTTAATCCTTTAGTGTGCATCTTTTCTTCTCTAAAGTTTAAGATTGAATATCTATATAAGGCTTGGATATACTTATTTTACTCTAACACTTAAAACACTCCATCCTATAATGATATGGGAAATGGCAGTCAGTACATGAGTCTATCATGCAGAATATTAGAGAGACTAATTTTTTTTTTAATTGAAAGGCAATTAAAATCAGACTGCTTTCCAGAAAATGCAGTATTTGAAGAATTCACTTCAGGGTTAAAAATGTACAAAGATACATAGTGAATTCTTTCACATCAATGACAGAGTGCAAATGTTTCATATAGGGCATGGAACTTCCACAGGTAAATAAAGCTTTAGTAATCCTAAGTTAACTTTTCTGTCCCTCTGTGCAATTTTTGCATTGAATCTTCCCTGATCTGATCACAAAAAATCCCATACACACCATATTACAGTTATGAACTTTAATAAACACTAAGAGTATAGATCAGCTCTGTCATTATTTTACCCTTTGTACCCCAAAAAAGGGCACCAAAAAGGACTGCCACTGTTTAACCCCAGCAGGCAACTGGGCCCCACCCAGACACTTGCTCACTCCCTCCAGTAAGATGGTGGAAAGAATCACAAGAGTAAAACTGAAAAAAACTTGCAGGTTGAGATAAAGACACTTTAATAAGTAATGCAAAAACTGCATGTGCAAGACCCTAAATCTTAAATGAGTAGAACGATAAAGAGCAAATTAATTCTAGTAATTGAAAGAAAAGGAACAATATTTTTCTCAGCAAAAATTTTGAGTATCGCAAGGCTTTCTTGCATCCTTTTGTGTCATTCATGTGGAACTTATTTCTGTTTTGATTCATGCCAGTCTACCTAGTCAGTACAATTATTTACAGGCATGGTTCAAATAAATTATAAACTTGGTCTTAATATTCTAAACATGATAATTAACATATTATAGATAGACAATAACTGTAAGCAGAGTAGATCTTGAGGATGTGTGAAATTACCCTCCATTAGTTCAGTTATTGAAGTACAGATACCTGCTGCCTTATTTGCTGGCAGCTTTGTTATTTTGCCTTCTGTATTGGCTTCTATCTATTGGCTAGTTCATTCAGAATTTAAGAAATCATTATTCCCTCCAGGCATCAGTCTATATTTTGTACACGACCCTTCAAAGTAGATACTCAGCTGTTGCTGACAAGTCAAAGTGAATAGCTGGTATTTTGCTAATATTTTAAAGCTCTACTGATGCATAAGTGGGTATCATACACCCCAGTTAATTACTTGAAAACTCTCAGGTTTAATGTTGAGTTGGACAGAGCGGTGTGATTCAACAAAAAGAGGTGGGTAATTATAAATAAAACTTTAGTCATTCTACATTAGTACTGAGCAGCTCTGATCTGCAAACAGTCAGTTTGCAGAACATGAGTTATCAAGCTATAGCAACCAAGAATAGCATGCTGTTCTCATCAAGCTAACTCTAAGGGTTGCACCTTGTCCAATGCGTTGGACTACACTTACTAATATTTTATCAGCTTTAATTGCAATTAAAATAATTAATTCAATAAGACAACTATTTCATAACATTTTTCCAGTGTAGTTGAGAACAGCACATGAAGTTTGATCTATAAAAACTGTGCTATGATTTATATATTTTGTTCACTGAAATTAATTTGTATTTTACAAGTGTTAATCCCTTCAGATTTTGCAAAGTTTGTATAATCAGTGAATGCATAGACATGCAAGACCTATACTCTTTTTTTCCCAAACAATCTAACAGATTGTTAACAGAGCCTTCACAAACTTTAAAGCCAATGAAACACGCTTATGAAATTGTTCTCCATGATAGTGCAATCAAAGTTACAAGATAATACAGTGTTCATTCTTTAGATTTAAGTTTCCTCTGACAACAGATTATGCTGGAATAAATTCCAGTTACATCAAAGGAATACTGAACAAGTGTGAGAGAAGAATGAGATCTTTATAACCTCATTTTGTTTTCTAATTGATCAATATGTTAAATTTCATGCCTACAAGAAAACTTTTTTTGTTTCTGTGATGTTTATTCATTCTTTTGCAATAAAATTTTGTGTTGTCATTTTGTGCATGCACCAGAATAGTGTAATTTGCTTTCATTAGCTTTCAGAAACCCTTGTAATTTAAATGCTAAAGGAAAAAAATGCCTTATTCATTCACATAAAAATCCCTAGGTCTGTTCATGACAGCAAAAGTTCAGAATGACTTGATATATTGGCCTGAATAATTAACTATATTTTGTATGGGAACTGAGCAAGGGTTTAGATAGTTGTAATCTTCTCATTTTTCCCTTAATAGACTTCTTCCTAGAAAATCTGCATCAGGAAATTCCAAGAAAATGCCTTGCTTTCTGATCTACATCAGCAAAACTTCCAGGAATGAACTTTCATACTCTCTGAATCTGCACAAGATTTTTTTTTTTTCATGTTACTCAAGCAATTTTCTTCAGCCTTGAGGTCTGAAAGGCGTTTTTTTTTTCTCTTAAGTTTCATTTTTGTTCTAATTTCACACTTTTCATTATGTTAACATATTCTTTTTTCTTTTCCTTTTATCCCTCCTGACTTTTATCCTTCACTGGTAAGTTACTGATTAATTTTATTCCCAATTGTCTGCTCTCCTCTCAGTATCCTGCCTTGACCCACAGGTTTTACTTTATAATGTACTATATTTACATTATACAACTCTAATTACTTCCTGCATTGTATGTTTGCATTCCTAGTAGAAACTCTAATGCATTACCTGAAACTTTGGCATTGTTCAAGATTTTCTAACTTACTCTGAGCTAATTCTTCTTCTAAGAAAAATAATAATAAGTTAAAGAAAAAAAAAGTTCCCCTCCTTGAAATCCATGAGTTCATTATGTGAAATCCAGATAAACATGGGAAGGTGAGACTTTATACAGGTTTTGAATGGGATGGAGTGAGTTTTCTTTGTGGCAGCCAATATGGCGCTGTTTTAGTTTATAGTTTAGTGACCAAAATAGTGGATAGGTGGGAAATTAGGAAAAAGTTTTTACAGAAAGAGTAATAAAGTACTGGAATTGTCTGCCCGGGGAGGTGGTGAAGTCACCATCCCTGGATGTGTTTAAAGATTGGATGTGGCATTCGGTACCTTGGTTTAGTTGAGGTGTTAGGGCATGGGTTGGACTCAATGGTCATGAAGGTCTCTTCCAACCCAGTGATTCTGTGATTCTGTGTGATTCTGTGTGATTCTGTGTGATTCTGTGATAACACAGGATTGTTTTAGCTAATCCAGAGCAGTACTCCTCTGTTTTTCATGCTGCCCTGACAGCAAGTAGGCTAAGGGTGCCCAAAGATTTGGGGGGCACAGCTGAGACAGCTGAGCCCAGCTGACCAAAGGGATGTTCCATACCATATGGGATCCTATCTGCGTGAACCTACACATACAGGTAACCAAGGCAACCATGAAACCACAGCAGAAATGCAAAGAGCAGATTTATTTCATTCCCTCACGTACAACGCCGGGCAGCACAGACACATGGGGACACAGGCTCCGTCTGGTTCAGTTCATCCTGGCCAGCAGCAGGGTGGGGGGCTCCCTGCCTGCCTCACTAAAACAAAAGGCTTCGGGCATGTCTGTGAGAGTGTGTTAGCTCTGCACAGGGATTCTACTTCTCAAAACAGGCAGAGGATGAGCAACACTACACGTAATAAATGGAGCTTACCCACACCAACCTTTTCAGCATTCCCAGCTGCAAGATCACTTTGAACCAAACTATTCCCTCCTCCTTGCCAAATCTTCTGGTTTTAACTCTTTCCTCCCGACGCCATCCTATGTGACAATAATACCCGAAGGAAAAAGGAGGAAGGTAGATGTTGTGAGTTATGACCTCTGTCTTCTGAAGTAACCATTGCATATGATGATCCCTATTTCCCAAAATCGGCTAAACGTTTGCCCACCAATGAGAAGTAGTGAATGAATTCCTGGTTTTGCTTAGCTTGCGTGTACAGGTTTGCTTCATCTATTAAACTGCATTTATCTCAATCCACAACTTTTCTGCTGGTGGCCTTCCAATTGTCTCCCTCATCCCACTGGGGGAGAGTGACTGTAGGGACAGCTGTCTACTGGGGTTAAGTCACAACAGGAAGTTGAAGGAGAGGCAGTCCACCACCTTTACCTCCTTGATTAATATGGTCATAAAATATTTTTTATCATGAATATGGATTTTCCATGTGAATTGGAGATCACAACAAATATTTAAGAGAAGAGATTGGTGACTTATTTTAAAATTTATTTTAAGATATAGACAAAATGAATGCTTAAGAAAGAAGCTGAGAACCTGTAGGAACTTGGAATTAGGAATCACTGCTTGCTTTTTGGTGCCCAGGAGAACACAGGAACAGTTCAAGACACTAGAGACTGGTGTCCTGCACAATCAGTACAGACATTTACAAAAAACCTAAGTAAAAAGTCACATCCATTTATACACAGTAGTTCTGCTGATTCTGTATAAGTTCTTTAGTGAAAGGCTGCATAAAACAGAATTTAAGGTAGGGGAAGAAAAGAAAAAGATAAATGTAGTCTCAAAGGAAAAACTAATACATTTCAATCCTTTATGAGAGATCAGTGGTGTTAAATTATTAATATGATGAAAGGTTAAGGAGCATCTGTTTCTGCCTGTGGTCTGTGGTCCAATAGACCCTGATTCAATGGTGATGATTCAGTTTACTTCACTTGCCTTAGTCCTGCTTTGTCCACTACAGCTACATCATTCACAATAGTCTCCAATGAAAAAAATAAAATAGTTTCTCACAATGCACTTTAGATTAAGGCTCAAGTCTATTTCCACTACAGTGAACAAGTGTTAGATGCACAGTTTCTATTAACAACAGAGAGAAATCTGTGCCTAATTCCCACATGCATCCTTAAGTGCTTGCCTGTTTGCTGTGGTTCTTAAACTCAGCTATTTCTTGAAATAGGTACACAAAAAAGGAAATAAACCAAACACAAAAACCCCCTCCTAAATCCTATTCTTTTTCCCTATCATCAAGCATAAAAATTATATCAATCAATATTGCCCAGATTTTATACAAACTGACATTGGTTTCAGGAATAAGAACTGTGTTTTCTCCCATTTAATGTTTTAAAAAATGCAAAAATATGGATTCTACTGAAGATAAAATTATTTGTCAATTGTAAAACTTTTTTTCACAATTTTCTGAGCAGTACTGAAGTGATAATTTATGATTACTGAACTACTTACCAAAATTTTTAAATTAACTGCAGAAGCCACCACTCTCAATGCTCATCTCTTGAAAAATATTCTAGATGGACATGAATCTTCCCATGGTAGTTTTGAAAAGTATAAAATGAAATGATCAAATACCCCAATCTAGTGAAGTTGCCATTAGTTCAACAACCAACCTACACAGAATTTAACAAAATGCTCATGTCCATTTAACAAACAACTTACACACTGGTCTAGTTTTAAATCAATGGCTACATCCATCCTATCTGAAAGGATGTTCTTCAGGCAATCGAATGCTGTCAAAAGCACAGAAACATTTTCTTCTACTTGTGTCTTTCCTGTTCTTCTCCTGTGCCTGGGCATTCCTATATGCTCAGAGACTCAGGACTTCCCAAATGCACAGGTTACTGACCACTCTCCTTGCTACTTAGTGGAGGTTGGTAGGCGGGTGAGTGTTGTTTGGAGGACATCTGAACATGCCTATGCTGGTGAACTGAACAGGGTTAGGCCATGCATGCAAGCAGTGGTAAATGAGTGTCCTTACTGTTTGACACTGGGATGCTCCCTGGAATGATTTTATTCTACTCCAAGTAGCTCTCTCACAGGTATTACCCAACCACAGTTTGTCTAGTTGTGATGTTCCCAGTTGTTCCCAACAGGCAGTACTGATAAATCTAATAGGCTTATGTAAAGGAAGAGAATTCAAACATTTGTGTGGTGACTATGTCTTGTTCTATTTTACTGACAAGTATAGGAGGCATTTTCAGAACAAGTGTGCAGCAGAAAATAGTACAGCAGTAAGACCTTAAAAATCATGAAAGCCCCCTGCTTAGAGAGAGTCATGCTATTAAACATGGTCATCCGGGAACTAATAACAGAGCAGTCATATTAAACATAATAAATGCTTATAAAAACCAAACCAAATGTCTACCTAATAGTTTCTTTGGAAAGTGAGAATTCCTGTCTGAACATGGGTTTTTCTTGTAATTTTGTTTGAAATAATAGGTCTCACAGTATTTGCACAAGTGTAAGAACCTTCTACAGGTACTTTCTTTGCAGCTGCTATCCTCTGCTTTCAAACTCTGTGCTTTGTTTAGGGTGGGGTGACTTTTTCAATTAATTCTTTCAACAGATATTTTCTAAGCTTGGACTCTCTTTCCTCCGCCCTCTTTCACGTCATCTTCTGTTTCCAAGCACTTCTGGGGCTGCATGAACTTGACTTAAGCTGTTTGCCTGTCCTGCTGGTGCCATTTGCCATTTCCTTTTCAAAGGGCTATTGCTACAGCTCTATTCTACGCAGGGAGTGTGAAACCTTTGAAACTGATGCAGCTTCATTGCAGAGACTATCAGAAGGAAGTAACATTAAAAGAAAATCACTTCATACCTGTTTAACTGCTATAGGATTTAACAAATTTTAAACAAATGAGAAGTAGATAGATGTTTCTAAATGCTTACTACTTGGCTGCAGAACCATGTTGATTTCAAAGACATTTTCTCCCTGCACAGAATAGAGGGGCAGCAAAAACTGTCCTTTGAAGAGAAAATGCCACCATCAGGAAGGGAAGACAGCTCAGGCAGCTCAAAGAGTCCCAAAAGTGTTAGGGAGCCACGGAGGACATCTAAAGGGGAAAGTCCAGGCTGTGAGCAGCCTGAGGAATTAGTTTAAAAGAACCCCTTTTCCCCACAGAAATCCTTCAGATGAAGCGGCAACTGTTGGATTCTTTCACGGCTAACATAGAGGGATCAAGCTCAAACAGTTCTGTAAGTCCTACAAAACAGCAGAGGATAACTAAAAGGTCTAAGTAAAGAGCAGGTCGTACATTAAGGCATTTTCCTCTCCTGGCATGTAAAGTGAATGGGGGGAGGGAGAGCAGAAAAATTAATAATAAGTCATAAGTAAGACTTGAGTTTGAACAACCACATTCTTTCTAACTACATGTAGCTTGTAGCTTTAATTAGATAATAGTGTTTTTCTTTTGCTATTAAAAAGCTGCTACCTTTTACTTCAGAGGTGACTGCATTTCAGTGGGGGTGAAGGATAAGCTGTTTGTACTTTGTTGTGTAATGCCCCCGAGCACCATATAAAGAAAATGACTATTGTACATGCTTTGTAGCTTGTAAAATCCTTTGAAATAAAATGTGGACTATAAACATTATATAAAAAAGGATGACTGATGAAGAACAATATATTCTTGATAAGTATGTGTTTATTGGCAGGTAATTAAAAGGAGTCATCAGATCAGGGAAAAGCTTTTATCCCAAGAATTTTATAACCATATTTAGGTCATTAGTTTGTGAGGTATTTGGATGATTAAAGATTGAGAGATATTAATGAAAATAAAGACTTTACTTGATTTCTGCATTAACAGTATGCAAAATGTATATAAACAAAGATAATAGCAAGGAAGTAGTTTCTTTCTCAATATAACCTTTTCCATCTAAAAAAATACTTAATTGAAGGATGTGTCTCAGCAGGAAAACAAGGGTTATTTAGCTATAACTGGTCTTTGAAATGTATTTTCAACAGCTTTATTCACACTGTATGTATAGAGGAGATACTTTGGGGTCAGGTGGCTGGTGTTGTGATGAGGCCCGTTAGAAAGACTTGCATGTAGACCAGCTGTACAGCTTCTTTATGTAGTGTGAATATATATATGAGAACACTTTGATTGCCCTATATGCAATTTCTGTCAGTTGCACTCACGTGTTCATCGCTCTAACTAGAGCATCAGCCAATCATCTTTTGAACACAGAGTCTTAAAGTGCAAATCCTTCTTTCTTGTCAGCTGCTAGAAACCTTCAGAAATTAGAAGGCAGGAATAATGGCTTGTGAGTGAACTTTTAGGCAAACAAGTTAGAAGAAGTAAACCTTTTTGACCCCTAAAGCAGTTTCCTGTTTATTTCTTCCAACTCTACATGACCCCAAGCAATGCTCCTTACAGAACACCAGCTAGTTAGAGAAGAGTCACTGACTGATGAATCAAGCCTGAGGGACAATCCTCCTTTCCCCATTTGAATAAGCATCCCATTTGATAGCTCAATACCCCTGGCATTTTAAACCATGAGACTGCAGCAACGGCAAGTATGAACTCAGTTCTATATAACAGCTTGAAAGGCTCAAGCTTGAAGATGTTTGTTGGTTAGATCCCTGGTTTCTTAGGTAAAGTGACCTCAAATCAAAGCAGTAATTTCTCCAGGGTAACCTTATAGAGCTGGCTATTCAATGAGAAGTACTCTAAGTTTAGATCACTAGGCATACAACCTAACTGCAGATGCAGGATGATGAACAGCCAATGGCCTCTTTTAATCCATATACAAAGATGATGCACACTGAAAATTAAAGGTGGAGAAAATGGTTTCAGATTTGAGGACATGAGATTGAGCTATTTCAGGGCACATTGGTCTCTGGATTCGAGATAAATTCTGATACTACTTTAGGTGAATTACATGCTTCCCAAAGTTGGAATGCAAACAGAACCAGCTATATAAACTAAATTCTCCCTTATATTCTTCTAGCTGTCAATATCACCATTTTAATGAATCTGAATGACAGAGAAATCAATGCACTTTTTTTTCAAAAGACCCGCTCACCAGGTGTTTAGTCTAGCTATGATTAAAATTTCTAATGTAGATAATGACGAAAATATTTCATCAACTGTGTGAAAGAAAACCAGCAATGTTTACTCTGAGGAAAAACACCATGTAAATTTAAACAGAACCCATAGAATCATAGAGTCATAGATTCATAGAATGGCCTGAGTTGGAAAGGGCCTTAAAAATCATCTCATTCCAGCCCTACCATCAAGGGCAGGGATGCCTTCCACTAGACCAGGTTTCTCAGTGCTCCATCCAACCTGGCCTTGAATACCTCCAGGCACAGTGTATCCACAGCTTGTCTGGGCAATCTGTTCCAGTGCCTCATCACCTCATAGTAAGAAAATTCTTTCTAATATTTAATGTAAACCTGCTCTTTCAGTTTAAAGGCATTAAAGCCCTTATCCTCTCACTACATGCTTTTGTAAATAGTCTCTCTCCATCTTTCTTGTAGGTTCCCTGGAAGCCAACAGTTAGGTCACCCCGAAGCCTTCTCTTCTCCAGACTGAATAATCCCAATTCTCAGCTTTTTGTCATGAGAAAACTATGGCTGTAGGAAGTGTCGGATCTTAAATAGACAAAGCAATTGATTTTCTCACTTGCTGGAAAATATAATCCATTTGACTGAATCTTTTGTGAGGTTAGACTGTCAGAAATTATACATAGCCCAGACTTAAGATCCCTCCACTGTCCACAGGAAGAAGTGGAAAAAATTGGCAGGTGATGTATCTGACCCAAGAAAGTCTAGAAATAGTGATGTAGTTACCATGTCTTACACTGCAGGACTCTCAAGATTTTAACCGTAACTTTCTCATTCATTCCAGAGACAGGACATAGAGTTGCCACATGCCAGCCTTTCCATTACCTGGATGACTTCAGACACAGAAGAAACTTGAAACTGGAATTTATCAACTGCTCTGACAAAAAAAAAAACAACCAAAAAAAACCAGGAAGACACATGTTTCTTTTTGACTTCTGTGGAAAAAAATTATCATCCATGGCATACTCCCATTCCTTGAATGTATCTTTTAAGACATTATCCCATGTTTCATTTTCTTAAAATGTCTGAACTTAATATATTTTGGGCTATGAGCAGACAAACTGTGAGAAGTTGTTTCACTGAAGTCTATCAATAGACTGACCATGTCCTTGCAATGTGGATGAGTTTCTATTCCATCTCACATTTCCATACAGAATATGTTCATGTTATCATCTGCTATTGTCTGTATATGATGATGCCAACGCAAACATAAAATGCAGACTCATGAGTTAGTATCTGAGAGAGGGAAAGTGTTGTCTATTCAACAAGATTCTACATCATGTCTCAGAATATTCTTGCATGTGTGTTATAACAGGATGCTATACTCTGGATAAGATATTAAACTAGTGGGATTCAGTAAAGGTAAATCATGCTTGCCCAAACTGATTATCTTCTGTGATGAACCAACTACCTGGCTGGATGAGGGGAGAGCAGTGGATATTTTCTACCTTGACTTCAGCAAGGCTCTTTACACTGTCTCGCACAATATGCTCACAGGCAAACTCAGAAACTGTGGCCTTGAGTGAACAGTGAGGCAGGTTGAGACCTGGCTAAGCAGCAAATATCCGAGGGTTGTAATCAGTGGCACACGGTCTAGTTAGAGGCCTTCACAAGTTGTGTCCTCCAAAGTTTAATAATGGGCCTAATATTTTTTAACTTCAGTGACTTGGATGAAGGGGCAGACGTCTC
Organism: Promerops cafer; assembly: GCA_013398275.1. Lineage (NCBI taxonomy): Eukaryota > Metazoa > Chordata > Aves > Passeriformes > Nectariniidae > Promerops > Promerops cafer. Next base: position 849,251 of record VZSE01005694.1, read on the forward strand.
CTCAAGGGCTGCATTGATGACACAAAGCTGGGCGCAGTGGGCAATACCCCAGAGAGCTGTGCAGCTCATCCGAAGGACCTGGACAGGTTGGACAGATGGGCAAAGAAGAACCATCTGAAATTCATCAAAGGAAAATGCAAGGTCCTGCACTTGGGGAGGGAAAACTCCAGGCACCAATACAGGCTGGGGACTGACCTGCTGGAAAGAAATTCTGCAGAGCAGGACCAAGAGTCCTGGTGGACAAGAAGCTGTTCATGAGGCAGCAGTGTGTCCTTGTGGCCAGGCAGGCCAATGGTATTCTGGGGTGCATTAGGACAAGCATTGCCAGGAGATCAAGGGAGATGATCCTGCCCCTCTACTCAGTCCTAGCAAGGTCACATTGGGAGTGCTGTGTCTAGCTGTGGGCTCCAAGAGAGACATGGAGCTGCTTGTGTGAGTGCAGCAGACAGTGACAAAGGGGATTAAGGGACTGGAGCATATGTCTTTGTGAGGACAGGCTGAGGGAGCTGGGCCTGTTCAGCCTGGAGAAGAGATGATTGAGAGGGGACCTCATCAAAGTCTGTAAGTGTCTGAAGGGGAGGATGCCAAGAGGATGGAGCCAGGCTCTGCTCAGTGGTGGGAAGTCATAGGACAAGAGGCAATGGGCAGAAACAGATGCCCAGGAAGTTGCACCTGAATATGAGGAAGAACTTTTTTACTGTGCAGATAACCGAGCAGTGGAACAGGTTGCCCAGAGAAATTATGGAGTCTCCCACACTGAAGATATTCAAGAACCATCTGGACAACATCCTGTGCAGTGTGCCCTAGGAATGACCCTGCTTGAGCAGGGATCAGATAGCCCACTGAGGTTCTTTCCAAGCTTACCCATTCTATGATTTTGTGATCATGAATTATCCAGATTATTCTTTAAGCCCTCAAACCTTCTTAGATCTTGAGATGCTGTGGGGTTTTGGTTACCTTTTTTTTTCCTTTAAAATACCATGAAACAACGAATGCAGAATATTCTCACTGGAGATGAACAGAGATGCATATCCAAATGTTTTTTCAGCCTGGTTTTATAGAAAACACCAAAGAAACACCAGAAGAATTTGGAGGTTGTAACTAAAATTTTGGTTAGTGTAGCTTTATGATAATTGGATCTATTCACCACTTGTCAAAGTGCTATACCATGTGGAAGCATGACAATTTGTTCATTAAAAGATACAGAGCAGGAAAAGATGCTGGTAAGGAATGAAAGGCAATACCACTTAGTGCATTTTCAATGGACCTTTCATGAATATCTTTCTCAGTGCTGACAAAAAGGTTGACAATGACCCTGAACCAGAAAGGTTTTTTGGTACAGAATGTTCTTCCTTTAATTAGTATGAAAAGGTAAGAAAGCTGAAGGAAATTAGTCCACACAGGGCACTGATCATACTTTTGCCTTCTTTTGTCGGTCCAGTGAAAGATTTACATTGATTGCAAAGTTGTAGTTTAATGACTGCAGCACTTCATCACTGAATAGATTTTTTTACCCTCAGATAGAACATTTTCAGTTGTAGATTGGACCTCCTTTGGGGAACTAAAGCATTGAAACCATTATTACCTCTGTAACACAACAGTAAATAAAATACTAGCATCCATTCTACAGTATCTAATGGGGTTCAGAACACAATTCTTGTATTCTGAAACATTTTTTCAGCTATTAATACCTCAATATATTTGCAAAACTCTCAAGATAAATTAGAAGATGAGAAGAATTGGTCAAGTATATCTTGACAAATGAACAATATATGTGAAATTGGAAAGGGATATAATTTCTTTCTGAAAGAGCTATTGTGCCTGTAGTTTCTAAGGACTAGCAGAGGACTTTTTGCATATTCCTTGCTATCCGTTTCCATAGCTAGAGCTGTCACAAGTTATGATGGATCTGAGTATCCAAACATAAATTAGTATTTCTTTCAAGACCTAGAATTTCCTTCAAACATGCCTGAATGATGATCCAGAGGAAGAGAACTTGGGGAAAAAACATGTCTGTCAAGGTCTTCTTAAGTTAATGACTATAAGAAAAGGATGATAAGAACTCAAAAGCCAGGAGAGCAGGAAGAAAATCCTGAACACATGCTCTAGTCAGCCTATTCTATGAATAAGACTTGAACAGCCTAATGCCAAAATCTGTTATCTTGGCTGCACCTTCCAAAGGTTCAAAGTTGTTATTTTCAGGGAATTCCCAGGAATACCATGGTGTGAAGACAATTAACACTTTTCAGAGAGCTTGCTCTTTCCTGCAGTGGGGATGTACAGAGTTTCCAGGGTGAAAGCTGGAAGCAGGCCCTCTGCTGTGCCTCTCCATTTGCTGTGAGAGACCAAGAGGTCTTGGAATAAAAGGAGTGGAAAGGATATGGAAGTTTACATTTGGTACCATATAACACCATTAGTAAACCTTTGAAATTTCACATAAGTTGCTCACATGGGTAAATACAGACAATTTTTAATTTTTTTTTTTTAATGTAGCAGTCAGGAAAGCTAATGAGCATTTATTCCTTCTCATTCAAATGATTGATAACAACACATATGTAAGTCTACTTGTAAGCCCAGCCACCTCCACATGATGCACAGAATCTTTGCTTTGCCTTTTTTTTTTGTTTTGTTTTGGTTTTGGTTTTGGTTTTTTTGGGGTTTTTTTTGTTTAGTTCTGTTTGCTTGTTTGTTTGGTTTGGATTTTTTGTTGTTGTTGTTGTTGTTGTTTGTTTATTTGAATTTTTTACTTTGGGAAAACCACATAAGGCAGGAGAACTCATAGCCTTCTGCCAACCACAGGATGTCAGTCTGCAAGGGAAAAGAAATTAAAACACAACAATGTGTGAGAAACTGTTCACTGGAGAAAAGGCAGAATTTCCCAGAAAACTTCCAGAAAGGAATTTAATTTGAAAAAAATGCCTTATGCAAAGTAAAATGAGCCAGTCAAAAACATATTCTGAATTCTGTAAACTGGAATGTGAACAATTATTCTCAGAAAGAAAATTGAAATATGCAGGAAAGACTTTAAAAGAGCTCAAAATGCTGCTCATAGAATGAGGCCTGAAAGAAGCTGTTGAGGCAAAGTCACCCTCAGGCAATCAGCCCCAACCTGACACAGATACAGGCAAATTAGCTGCACAAATACTGTTAACTGAGCTCATTCTGCAGCAGAAACAGATGTATTCCAAGAATTTCCAAGGAAAAACACGAGCTGGAAACAGCAAAGAGGAGGTAGGACACAGACTAGGTGGCAGGGAGAGCTACTGATGCTGCTCAGAAAGCTTCAGCAGCAAAGTCTTGGGGCAGTTTGTACAGGTGGGGCAGCCACAGGCAGACAAAAGTCTGAGACTATGCACAAACAAGGCAAGAGTTCAAGAGCTCAATCCCCTCTCCATGGAGACCTGTCTCAGTAAGACAGGTCTCTGCTGTGTAGAAGGAGGCTCTTATAGCCAAGAACTTGGGTTAATATGCCAGATTGTGACAGGGTGCATTTGGTCATGTACATGGGTAACTAAAGGGGTGAGTAGGTTATTAAGCTTTTGTGTAATGCCTAAGATGAAACTTTTCTTATCTTTAACTTTAATGTTAATATCAGGTTTTCAAAATATATTTTAGAAGCCTTTGCATTATTTTTTATGCCAATACTTTTTTAGTGAAAAAAATTAAAATGGAGCTCCTGATACAATAACAGAAAAAAATCAAAAAGAGAAAAATATGTTAATAACTTTGTTTGTGAAAAAAAAAAAAGTCTTTAATTCTTTGATTTAATCCTCTCATTTACCACACAAATAAGGATGAGGAGAACAAAGTAAAAGTATGAAGATTTGTTGCAAACAATAAGGCAATACACAGTACAACTTTTTTGAAACAAGAAATAAGTAAAAGGCAAACACTTAACACTTATGTTGAAAAATATGCTTCAAAAACATGTTTGCAGTTTTTGCTTTGCATCTCATGCTATGAAATAGACCCATCAGTAATTAACTTACATTTTTGTGAGGCTATATTTTAGCATGCAAAAAATAATTTTCAAATAAAACCAGTGTCTGAAGTGACATACAGTAAAATTCTCCTTAAACTTGCTTAACTTATGAACTCTACATACGTGTGGTTTGTCAGCTCCTTTATGTATTGCTAGGGGGCTTTCAGTGCTATGAACATACAGTAAGTTCTTGCATTTTACTGCATTTAATGTGGCACTGCTCTTGTACCAAAGCTATTAAGCCTCTTGATCTTACAATCTCCTGCTGCTGCAACAACTTAGCAGTAGGTTTCAATACTAAGGAGGCATATGGCTCATCTCCTTCGGGGTCTCCAGAACTCCTGCTACGGTGATGAGTATAGAGACTTAATGCTGTCATAAGTATCCAGTATGGACAAATGCCACTGTTTAATTAGCTGTGCAGTCCAGAATGTATTGCAGTCAAATACCTAGGTTTTTAAGGGTTCTATGTTACCTTTGTGGCTTAATAGAAATCCTCTCAATACAAAATGTCAGGTGCCGTATAACTATTTGTCTTCTTCTGTAACTGGTAACATGTTTTCTCATAAAGTTCAGTTTAAGAGATTTGCTTTGATCCATTTTGGTTTCTCTGATGTTATTTGCACATATCTATAGGGATGTCACTGTCATTGTTCCAAACTTACCTTGTAGATATATCATAACTAAGAAAAGTCAGGGTCCACTTACAGGCTCATGTGCTTTCTTCTATGCTTTCTTCATGGTTGATATATGCTCCCAGACAATTCATGCTGCTGGGAAACACTAAAAGAGGAAAGTATTCCTTGGAGCATTTATATATTCAATCTTTAGCATGCCTGACTGAGATTCACTAGACCACCTACAGCTAACCTATAGATGTGCACACCTCATTTAGCTGGTTTGCTCATGTAATTTCTAGAGAGGACATGCACTTCTGCAGTGTGATTCACCAAATCATTTCCTAAAAGTCCATTTTCTTCTCCAGTGGTGACACAGGGTGGCTGAGGAGATTAGCTCAGATGCAGACACTGAAGCCCTGGCTATCTACAGTCATGGTGTTCCAGCAGCTACAGGGATGACTCCAGTCCACATGAGGTATAACCACACTATTATAAGGCAAGGACAATCTGAGAATGGGCTGCCCCATACCACATCAGCCCTCACTATGTGAGACATCAGGGCTGAGGAAAGGAGCCTCAAGGTCTCTTGTAACTATCTACACCCAGTGCTTGTGAGCCCAATGCACTACTGCTGGGCAGGAGGACAGTATGCATCATTTAGGCTGACTGCCAGATACCCAACCTGTGCACGTCAGATACAACAAAAGGAATAAAATACTTTAAAAAACCCTCTGAATTTTGCTTCAGAATTTTCCTCAACCCCCTGGTGGGGGACTCAAATCAGAAAAGACCAGATGTGAGATGGGTTTGGACATGAAACACCAGGGAAAAAAGTCAAAATATCCTATTCAAAGATGCAGCAAAATACTGTCAATTGAGATTAGAGATTTGATAATAACAGAAGGTAGATTCTCCCTCACTTTTAACCCTCTGTTCAGCCAAAATCATGACCTATTGTATACAGAGAGAGACAATCATATTTAGTGCTGCTCAGGAAACATTTTTGTATAAGAATATATTTGCCGGCTATGCAATGCAGCAAGCATAATGATGTCCTCTAATGAGTATAACGTCAGGTATTATGCATATCTCTTTTGAATGGGTAGCCAGCATAGATAAAAACTTTTTATGCTATGATACATATCTTGGAGATTCTCCAGGTAAATGACAGAGTAGTTTGAGTTTGGAGCAAAAATTTTGCTGTACCCTTCCTACTTAGGATTTGTGATTTCCATATGGTCACATTATGCATAACTGTGCAGTGGCAGGAAGTGGAACAGTTCACCACCAAGTCCTTTGCAGGCACAGAATGGTTCCTTTCTTGAAGCAATTAATGCAATTTTCCCTGCTAAGGAGGGCATAATCCATAGTAAAATGTGGAATACCAGTTTTATGATATTATTAATTCATTTAATTTTGCCTTAATTGGAATTTTTCAGTACACAGAAGGAAGTCATCCACCAGCCATCTGTTCTTAAATATAGCAGTCATTGCTAAATTATCCTGTATTTAACTTCCGTTAATAAGGTTAACATGGGAGCTTTAGCATAACACCATTGCTTCTCTCTGTACTATGTCCATTTAAGAATGTAGTTAATTTCTACTCAAGATGACTTCATAGGCAGAATCAATTTCTCTTAAAGGGTAAAAACCTGACAGTTTCTTAGTAAAACTTTTTCTCAGTGCTTAGAATAGAATACCTTGGCAAGGAAGCAAGAACTCTGATAGTTGACAATTTGGAGAGTACATTAAGTAACAAGTTTATAAAGCTGACATTTTATATCAGTGAATTTTGAATACTGTCAATCTCTACTTTTATAGCCCTAGGGTATTTCGACAATTAATGAATATATGAGTGAGGTTCTCACATGGACTACAGAAGTTTTAAACTACTGTGGTAGCATAAAATCGCAACTAGAGTTTGGGACCTGGTAAAGGAGAATTTTTTCATAGTTTTTTTTGCAGAGGATCTCATATCAATTTGATGAAACAAACATTTCCCAAAGTCTTGACATTGTCTTGAAGAAATCTAGGGTAAATCATTCTTCTAAAGGAGCAAACTAAATTGCAATTCACAAAAAAAACCCAACAATAACAACCAAACAAAACCCCTAAAAACCTACAAAACCCAATAAAACACACACCCTTCTCCCCAAACTCCAAAACTAAACACATGCCATTTTTTGTGTTGAAGGAAACTGCTAAAATTACAGAATTGTTCAACTTCACACACCATCCTGCACTCATATTGGAAACTGAAATAAAAGAGAGGTGGCTGAAATCTACCTTAACTCTTCCTTTACAGAGTTGAAAAGTACGACATGCCCAAAGTTACATTTGCTGTATCTATAAAATGCATTTCAAGCTTTGTTAACTACCTTAGTTACAAAAGTTGTTTCCAGGATGGATGAATGACAAGTGTTAGGGAATGAGTTTGTTCATAAAGAAACCGTTGAGATGGCCAGGAATTGAAAGTCACCCTACAGCTTGACTGAGGAGAGCTAACTTTAGCCTCTCTAAGGTTCTTCTTGAAAGAATCTCATGGCAACAGATCATGCAAGGAAGAGGAGTCCAAGACTGCTAGTTGATATTCAAATAACTTCCTCCAAGGTCAAGACCAATGCATGCTGATAAGCAAGAAACCAGGCAAAAAGGGCACAAGACCCACATGGATGAATAAGGAAATCCTGTTATTACTGAAGCATAGCCAGGAAATACACAGGAGATGGAAGCAAGGCCAGGCCACTTTGTAAGAATATAGAGAGGTTGTAAGAGTGAATAAAAATGAGAGAAGGAAGGCCAAAATCAGGATCAGATCTGGCCAAGTATGACTGGGACAAAATGAAGGGTTTGTTCAAACACAACAATAACAAAAGGAAAAGTAAGCATAGTGTGGGCCTGCTTCTAAATGGAGGGGGACCCTGGTAGCAGGTCGCAGAGACGGCAGTTACTGAAAACCTTCTTTGTGTTGGGCTTCACTGACGAGACCAGCCCTGAGGGATCTCTGATCTAGAAGAGTAGGGTAAAGGAATCTCGGAAGGAACACATTCCTTTGGTCAAAGAGCTTTGAGTGAGAGACCACCTGGCCAAACTTGACAAGCCTATGAGCCCTGAGGGGTTACATCCACTAATGCTGAGCAAACAAGTGAACACCAAAGCAAGGCTTCTCACCATCATCTTTGAAAGGCTGTGACAATCAAGAGAGGTGCCAAAGAACTGCAAAAGGAAATGTCACCCAAGTCTTCAAAAAGGGCAAGAAGGATGACCCAGGGAAGTACAGGACAGTCAGCCTTACCTGTGTCCCTGAAAAGGTGATGACGTGTCTGTCTGGGGGCATCGCTATCCACATGATGACAAGAAGTAGATCAAGAGTAACCCTCAAGGATTCAGTAAAGGCAAATCATGCTTGCCCAAACTGATTGCCTTCTGTGATGAACCAACTACCTGGCTGGATGAAGGGAGAGCAGTGGATATTTTCTACCTTGACTTCAGCAAGGCTCTTTACACTGTCTCGCACAATATGCTCACAGGCAAACTCAGAAACTGTGGCCTTGAGTGAACAGTGAGGCAGGTTGAGACCTGGCTAAGCAGCAAATATCCGAGGGTTGTAATCAGTGGCACACGGTCTAGTTAGAGGCCTTCACAAGTTGTGTCCTCCAAAGTTTAATAATGGGCCTAATATTTTTTAACTTCAGTGACTTGGATGAAGGGGCAGACGTCTCCTCAAGGGCTGCATTGATGACACAAAGCTGGGCGCAGTGGGCAATACCCCAGAGAGCTGTGCAGCCCATCCGAAGGACCTGGACAGGTTGGACAGATGGGCAGAGAAGAACCATCTGAAATTCATCAAAGGAAAATGCAAGGTCCTGCACTTGGGGAGGGAAAACTCCAGGCACCAATACAGGCTGGGGACTGACCTGCTGGAAAGAAATTCTGCAGAGCAGGACCAAGAGTCCTGGTGGACAAGAAGCTGTTCATGAGGCAGCAGTGTGTCCTTGTGGCCAGGCAGGCCAATGGTATTCTGGGGTGCATTAGGACAAGCATTGCCAGGAGATCAAGGGAGATGATCCTGCCCCTCTACTCAGTCCTAGCAAGGTCACATTGGGAGTGCTGTGTCTAGCTGTGGGCTCCAAGAGAGACATGGAGCTGCTTGTGTGAGTGCAGCAGACAGTGACAAAGGGGATTAAGGGACTGGAGCATATGTCTTAGTGAGGACAGGCTGAGGGAGCTGGGCCTGTTCAGCCTGGAGAAGAGATGATTGAGAGGGGACCTCATCAAAGTCTGTAAGCGTCTGAAGGGGAGGATGCCAAGAGGATGGAGCCAGGCTCTGCTCAGTGGTGGGAAGTCATAGGACAAGAGGCAATGGGCAGAAACAGATGCCCAGGAAGTTGCACCTGAATATGAGGAAGAACTTTTTACTGTGCAGATAACCGAGCAGTGGAACAGGTTGCCCAGAGAAATTATGGAGTCTCCCACACTGAAGATATTCAAGAACCATCTGGACAACATCCTGTGCAGTGTGCCCTAGGAATGACCCTGCTTGAGCAGGGATCAGATAGCCCACTGAGGTTCTTTCCAAGCTTACCCATTCTATGATTTTGTGATCATGAATTATCCAGATTATTCTTTAAGCCCTCAAACCTTCTTAGATCTTGAGATGCTGTGGGGTTTTGGTTACCTTTTTTTTTTCCTTTAAAATACCATGAAACAACGAATGCAGAATATTCTCACTGGAGATGAACAGAGATGCATATCCAAATGCTTTTTCAGCCTGGTTTTATAGAAAGCGCAGCTAAAGAAACACCAGAAGAACTTGGAGGTTGTAACTAAAATTTTGGTTAGTGTAGCTTTATGATAATTGGATCTATTCACCACTTGTCAAAGTGCTATACCATGTGGAAACATGAAAACTTGTTCATTAAAAGATATAGGTCAAGAAAAGAGGTTGCGGAGTCTCAAGATCCATCTGGACACAATCCTGTGCACATAATTCTGGGACAAACCTGCTTGAGCAGGGTGGTTTTACCAGATGACCCACTGTGGTCCCTTTCCACCTGACCCATTCTGTGATTTTGTGATTTTGTGATTTTGTGATTTTGTGATTTTGTGATTTTGTGATTTTGTGATTTATTTTGTGATTTATTTACATAGCTATAGTATCAAAAGGCTTTTTTCAAATGTTTCAGAAGATATGCCAGTTTGGAAACATGAGCGTTCAAGTGGGAAAGGATTTGGCATGTCTTAATTGACGACTTGAATTTGGCCTGAGTTTATTTGGGTGGGGAAGAGGTGAGATAGAGGTCTCAAAGAAACACATGCTGTTTCTATTGCTGTAATATACCCTAAATTTCCTTCTACTCTAAATTTTATTGGCATTGAAGCCAAACCACTCTACATGGAAAAGTCATTAAAAAATCAAACCCTTCTGATTTCACTTCCAATTTAAAAAGCTTTTAAACTACAAAATTGTTCCTCAGAACCTCCATTATTGCTAAGACAGTTTCATTAAATAAATATGTATCACTGTAAGATATAAATGAGAAGCAATAACTGCCTTGAAAGGCTAGATTCAGTATAGACCAAAACACATTATAGGTGTTCTGGGTCTTCTATTTTTACTTGTAACCAACAAAAAATTTCAGTAAGTAATATGAGCATGTATGTCAAAGGGATCTTTCAGGAAATTAGTAACTAAAGAAAGAGATAAATAGAAGGGGAATGTTCCCTGCACCCCCCCCAAACACACCACCACCCCCCAACAATAAGCAAACAAAAAAATCCCTCAACAAACAAAACAAAACACAGAACCACCCAAACCAGAAAAAAAACAGTCTTCTCATAGCAAATTTGCTTGTAATACAAGATGGCTTGTTCAAGTATCCTTATGAAAGGGGCTGGTAGAAGTGGGGCTTAAGTATTGTATTTATTAACTCCTTTTCAATTTCCATGTCATGTTTGTTCAGGTTACTTAGCTGAAGATACTGCTTCTGTTACTATCATCTCTGCAAAGTCAATCCTACAGATTAAATTAAACCTTCTTTCCTTCTGCCTCACACATCATAAAACAACAACAAGAAAAAACTATTTCAGAAGGTACATGCTGTTTCTGCTATCAGCTGGTAGTGATGGATGAAACAGAAAGAATGGAGTTTGATTTAATCAGATAGCTTAACCTTGCAGGGAGAAGAAAGTCACCTATATAAAGTATTCCTGTGTATATTTTATTTTCAGTCCATGCATAACTATATATTCTAGACATGCAAGTCTACCATGTCTCACTTTTTATATTACAGTGAATGAATATATAGAAAAGGTAAGGTTTACTGTGTTTCATGCATAAGTCTATCAATGTTTTATTCAGATGACATTTTGTTAATCTTACATTACACAAGGTAACTTCTCTGCCCAAAGAAATCTGCAGAGAAAAATCTGGTCAACACATTACAGAGGGGGAGGGAGAGAGAGAGCTAAACATTCCGCTTTTCAAACAAGGCGCAGGTCACAAACATTTAACAAAAGGGATTTCTCATCTCTTCACTATAGTTTCTGCATCCTTTAGTAAGATAATGGTTTCATTTTAACAAGACTTGTCTTTTCACAGTTCCCCCTTCACCCTCTCATTCCATTAAATATAATGGACTGTATCCTGCAAAAATACACATAGAAAAATTAATCTCATAATTAGGTATTAAAATCAAACCCATATAAAATTATTTTTAGTAAGAAATTCTCAGTCAAACACTATCAAAGCAATCACAGTGTTTGTTGTCTATTTTTCCTTTGTGAAAAGTTGCTTGACTGTCTGCCTCAATAAAAATATTGTGTAGAGCTAAGCCCTGAGATTCACTGAAAAATGCATACTGTGTCCTTCCTTCATTTGTTTGAAAATGGAAAGGGGATTGCATCATGAGCAGGCTGTTTCAATTATATTTTGATATTTTTTGCCATTTGAAAGATAGCGTGTTACAAATCAATGTCAGAATATTTTTCCTACTGGACTTTTATATCTATCCAACAGTCAAAATATTATTTGTGAAGCATGAACATTTTAATAACTATTCTTCTGGTTTTGTGAGCTAGTTGACACTGTATAATAGCAGAAAAATGAAACCATGTTGAAGATTTATCAGAACAAAACACTGGAAATGATGAATCACAAGTAATGAAGCAGGAGCTAAAGAAGAAAAAATGTGTAAGTTTTTGCTTGATTGAAGAAATGCTAATACATATTGATATGTAAGTTGTGACACCCTGATACAGATGTACAGATACAACAGTATTTTATAATCGAAATAATGTGGTAGGGAACAACCCCTGGAAACAAAATTTGAAGACCTCATTATCTGCGTGGTGTTAACCAGATCAACAGAGGCATGGAGTGAGTGCCTGAGGTCGCAGCAGTGTCAGTTTAGGAATAAGAATTGCACACTAGGTCTGGGCACTGCAGAACATGGCTTGGAAATGTGGCTATTGGAGAAAAGGAGGAGAAGGCAGCATATGATTTACTAAGAAAGTTCAGGATTTGGTGGGAATTCATGAAATGGCAGTTGCAGTTACTATAAGCTGCCTAACTCTAAAGCACTGTGCAGCAATGAAATGGGCAGGTTTCTGCTCCCCTGCTACCAAATATCCTTTGAAATTGAAGATTGGGGTCAGAGCTGCAGAGGACAGACTAGAGGCATAAGTGGCTAACCCTGGGTAGGAGAATATATTAGGGTCAAATATCCAAAGGGAATTAAATCCATCCATCCTCTTATGCACTCAGAAGAGAAGTAGTCTGACTCTCCACCATTTTATATAATATTTACCATGTGCTTAGGAAGTGTGAAAGATCTAAGGGGAAAGAACTTAGTTTATTTGCATTTTAAATCCACTTTTATGTGGCATAGCAAATGTTACTATCTTCTCAGCATGAACACATACTCTGAACCAAAATATTATGAGAATGTCCTAATGGATTTTATGTCCAACTTCTATTTTGAGACCTTATTTTGAACTGGACATACAGGAAATGGGACTGATAGCTTAAAACATAAAAACAAAATACACAGGTGAGAAGGTATTTGTCTCATTTCTGAGATATAGGACCACAGAAAAGATCAGAGAACAGAAGGAACACTTCTCCTATGAAGAAAGCCTTTTGGGATGGTTCAGCCTGGAGAAGACTTTGGGGAGACAGCACTGTGGTGCTCCAATACTCTAAGGGTGTTTATAAGAAAGAGAAGGACACAGCTTTTAGCAGGGCCTGTTGCAATTGGACAAGGGGTAATGTTTTAACCTAAAAAAGGGTAGGTTTAGACTAGATCTAAGGTACAAGAATTTTATAATGAGTGTGGTAGAACACTGAAACAGGACGCCCAGAGAGGTGGTGGATGCTCCCTCCATGAAAATGTTCAAGGTCAGGTTGGACAGGGGTCTGAGCAACCTGATGGAATTGAAAATGTTCTAATTGAAATGCATTGCAGGGGCATTGGACTAGATGACTCTTAAACTTCACTTCCAGCCCAAACCATTCAATGATTCTAAGATGCTATGAAATATGAAGACTCCATCTACTGTATATTTCCTTTCCAAATAATACACTTTCTACCACCAGAACTTCATCCTTAGGACTACTGCATGTACCAGGTGCATTATGGTCTATCTGTTACTCTCAGGGACATTTTCTTCATCTTCTAAATAATATTGGTCCACCTTTCCCCAAATAGAAAAGTGTTCCATAACTTTTCTTCCGTATTAAAGCAAAGAAAAATGCAATTTAGAAGGATGGCTGAATTGAACCCAGGAAAGCAATGTAACAGTGTCAGTCTTTACTGCAGCTGCTACTAGATCTGACCTTCAAGAAGCAGAATAGTTCAGAAGTGGCTTGTATCTGCTGAATCTAAAACTTCATTGCTGGTTGCAGGTACTAACTGAAACAATCGACTGAATGAAATTATAAGGATAGGGTTCCCAAAAATTTGAAATTCATTAAAATATCATAAGACAAATTAAATCAAACCCTGATTACTAGGGGATAGAGTTAGAAGGGGAAAAGTGTTATGTTAACTAAAAACCATGAAAAATGTTCATAACTCAAATTGTTTACCTGTAACTGAAGACCATGTCCCTCATCTTTATTATGAGACTTGAGGCATATAGACACCATATGCTCCAATACAATGGAGGGAAGACAAAGCTAAACTGAGGTCCAAGCACAGTTTTTCCCTATTAAGGAAACAGATCATAGAATCACCCAGGCTGGAAAAGACCTTTAGGGTTATGGAGTCCAACCACTGACCTAAGTTCGATATTAAACCATGTCCCTAAGTGCCACATCTACATGTCCTGTAAGTACTTGCATGGATGGTGACTCAACCGCTTTCTCTGGCTCCTGTTCCAATGATTGACAACCTTGTTCTGTGAAGAATTTTTTTCCTAATATCCCATCTAAACCACCACTGGCATAGCTTGAGGCCAATTCCGCTTCTATTGTTTGTTATTTAGGAGAAGAGATTGATGCCCACATTTCTATGCTCTGCTGTCAGGCATTTGTAGAGAGTGAGGGGGTCCCCTTGGGTCTCCTTTTCTCCAGGCAAAACACTCCCAGCTCCCTCAGCTGCTCTTCATGAGACTTGTACTCCAGATCCTTCACCATCTCCATTGCCTTCTCTGGACATGCTCCAGCATCTCAATGTCTTTGTTGCAGTGAGGGGCCCAAAACTGGATAGGGGATTTGAGGTGCAACGTCACTAGTGGTGAGTACAGAGGGAGGATCACTTCCCTAGTCCTGCTGGCCACACTATTTCTGATACAGTATCATATAGTTTCCACAAATTTACATCCCAGGATAAGATGGCACAAAAACTTAAAAAAACTCAGAGTTTGATTTTTGACTCAATAATTTAACCTGTAATTTTCCATGAAAATTGCCAAATATAAAGTTGCAATAGCATATTGTTATTACATGTGAACACATGTATTCTTTTGTATCTGCTTGAGTGGGCTAGGTCTAAAGGATTACTGTAATCAGAACACAGTACACACAAACTTCATAATGCTAATCAAGGCTTAATCAATGTCTATACATTGTGCCATATACTGTGGTATCTGAAAGTTATTTTATTACCAGGAGCTAAGCACAAAGTAACAGTACTGCTCTGAAGTGAAAAAACATTACCCATTATACCACTGGAAATGCTAGAATGACTAAGCAACACATTTTTCAAAGTGACTCTTGGATTAATGTTTATGGTTTTCACATGTCTGACACTAAAATATGACAGGGAAAATATCAGAAAAGTAGCAAAATCTGATAGAAGTTTCAGGTTCTGGAAAACTTTTGGAGGAAGTTGTCATGATTTCTACTGGTCAGATGAGACAAGATTTTCTGCATCAAAACTATAAATCTGTGTTCTGATCCTCTGTTGACTTCAGTATATGCAAACAAGTTTTTTTTTTTATGAATATATTTATCCATTTAAATGTCACATGCTTCCAGTTGATTCTCTCTTACACATTTAATTTATTAGCATGTTTGCTTGGCCTTACTAATGCCTACATAAGCCAGATAAACTGGACCTTCAGTGAGCTATTCAAATTTATACTAGAGACAACCCAGCTCTACATACTCATTGATAGTCTGAATACACCCAAGAGATATGAGGTGAGAAAGAATCACAGGGACACAAAGAAGAAATAAGCCATTTCCAAGCCCTTTAGAAAGATAGCGATGGACCTCCAAAGAAAATTTGCCTTATCTGTCCCCAATACAGGAGTCTGGTCATTTAACTATTTGGCTTTTCATTTCACAGAATCATAAAATCATTAAGGTTGGAAAAAGCCTTAAAGATCATCAAATCTAACCATCAACCTAGCACCACCACCTTGTTCACCATTAAGCCATCCCCTCAAGTTCCACATCCACACATTTTTTTTACACTCAGTGTTTCATTTCTTTTTCTAGACCGCTTATTTGAGGAAAGGTTATTGAAAAGAGACTGTTTTACCTTCCACTACATTAAGAGATGGAAGAATCAAAGTATGGAAAGCCACATTAGAATAGAAGAGGTCTGCAATCAAAACACTAAAAAGTCATGATATGGCACAGAGTAATTTGTGTGATAGTTTTATTTCATTCTTATGTAAACACATGCTGGTTTTGCCTTCACTGTTCAAAGAAAAAAGTATTCAACACTACTTTTTATGTCAATTGTGACTCCTGTCCTTCATGCTGGCCAAGCCCTTCAATGAAAAAAAAAAAAAATTGTATCTTTCTTAGATTTTCATTTGATGCTCTATTAGTTTTAGCTTGTTTCATAAAGCTTTATACACTACCTCTTACCAAAACCTGTTTAACCAAGGAGGATTATGATCCCCCACTTTACTAATGAGCAACTGAAATGGAGAAATCCTTCAATCTTCCAGTAAGTCATTCACGAAGTCACTGGCAAAGAAAGGGATAAAAGCCAGATGTCTACGAAAGTCATCTCTACCTGGCAGCTGATCCTACATCCATTCTCTGCACGCTGTATACCTATTTCAGTACAAGAAACAGTAGACATCATTCTGTTTCACAAGACATCATTCAGACATTACACAACACTTTATATCATGGCAATTCACTGTGCAGCTTAGACATAGGCACCAAGTGTGTTCAGTGAATGAGGCAGTGATCCCACAAAAATAATACACAGTTGCTGCGCAATTAAGAATGCTACTGCAATGCACATACCACAGGAGACTGTAAAAAATAACTGAAAGAACTTCAGTTTTGATATTTTCTGGCTTTTTGATGATTCATTTGAGTTATGTCTAAATATTACAATGAAGCAATATGTTAGACATCCCTGAGCAGGTAAGTTTACAATTACTTGGAGCAGTGTAGCCTCTGAAGCATAGCACTGCACCTGGGCAATTAGCTCAGGCGTAACTTCAGTCTGAAGCAGCTTTATTACTTCCAGTTCCAGAGTTAGCTCATTTAGTGCCTGTTTAGGAATTGCTCTGACAGGTACATGCTTACATTTTGTTTTCTGTGGAAGGGAGGAAAGAAGAAAATACTCGTTTATGCCAAGCCTGATGTAGGTAGCCAGGTACTCTCACTTCCTTCTACTGACTTCGCAGGGAATCAGGACATCCCCAAAGCCCTGTCTCCTCAGAACTTCATATTCCACCGTTTCCTGTTAAAGCTAAAATTCCACTGAACCTTCCTGTGTATGCATATGCACATCTAGAGGAATCCTGAAACACCATGGATTCAATGGAAATTTCCCGTCAGTTTATACATGCTGTCAGAGCCAGCTATAATAAAGAAACCACAAGTTACTTGCTTTAATCTTCAACAGAACACCAGGGTTTTGGCAGGAGACACTTTCATCAGAAAGTTTATAACTAACAGTTGGGGATGTTTTCCGCTAACAGGCATATGTCAAAGGTAAATACAGTTTAATTATAGCTTGTGTGTTTATTCTTTAATAATGAATTTGATTTTCACTAAAAATATTTAGTAATCAGGGAAAAAATATATTCCCACAATTTTCATCATCAACTTACAATTAATTCAGTTAGCTTTCAGCCTTCTTCCTGGGAAAATATTTTCTCAGGCTACTCACATCCATAACTTACTTTTTCAGAATAAAACACTAGAGTAAGCAGCTGACACAGAACATGCCTATTAAGTAACATACCTTAAAAATATTTTGCAAGGATAGGTTGTCTTTTCAAGTACCAGAGCTCTAACTTCCTCAGCAGTTTTGGTGTTGCTTCTCCATCTTTGGTTTCTACTGCTTCTACTGCTACAAAACTTTTCTCCCTTCACAACACTTAATCCTATTAAAAAGAATGTGCCCTGAAAGTGAGACGTGCCCTGAAAGTGGGAAAAGAAAATTACTTCAAAAATACATATAAAACCTTGAGGGTCATATTGGAGGTTCCTTCCTGACCATTTACATTCTTCCTTATATTTCCAAAAGAAATGTGTTGCACCAGTGCACTGGTAGAATGACAAAAACAATGCTACATTCTGTGCCTTCTCAATTATCCTTTTGTCCTTTTATAAAGAACAAGCCAAAGAAAATTGATCCATACAAAAATAAAGGAAACTTTCAATCAGCAAAATAATTTGCCAAAGACAACAGTGTAGTCAGATCAGTTACAGCTTTTCAGAGAAGTGAAGATTTCAGTAATGTTATTTAAGTTTTAACATTAATGAAAAAGCTTAATTCAACCTTTTTGTGGAGTGGGCAAAGTAGCTCTTTTAACAGATCTGAGTCATCTGCATTGTGCCTTGAGCTTGCTGCCTCAATCAAAATGTATATTTTACTAGGAATTTTAAATTATAATAACTTGCATCAGTTTTATACAAGAAGGGACAATCTGGCTCATCGAATCAAGGCCCTGCTATCACAAACAGATATGACCTTTTATCCCATTAATCTACTGGTATTTAGATGCTTCAGATTTTGTGAATATTGGAAAACATCTGACTTCTTCCAGACCATTCTTGTTCAGGGCCATTTAACACTGTTGACATCAGTTATAACAGCTCCTCTGTCAGCCTGGTGTTTTAAACTTCTGATGTTTTTATGTCATGGTATTCTACAGTCAGCCTTCATTCTTCTAGGCTAAACAATATCCAAGCTCTTTCAGTACCTCCTCTTTTCCTTCCCCTGATCATCCTAGTAGTCTTCCTCTGTACCTGATCCACTCAGAATTCTTTTCTGAACAGAAATTGATCCTCAGCAATTAGTTTTATAGATCTTTTATGGTTTGTGTCCCTGTTGTAGTATGTAAAATCTTGGTTTTTTTGTTGTTTTTTATTAACAGACTACCTTCTCAGATTTGTTATTAATTCCTTTGATGATACTTTCAGTTCTAGGTGCTACCTTTTCCATTGACTTCATGGTTACCCAAATTTACATTGTTTCTTGACAAATGTAAGTGTGAGTGTAAGACTCACACCTACCTTGGAAGGAACTTCTGACCCGGGCAGTACAAAGACAGAAGCTGAGGAGAGGAAAATACATATCAGTTCAAGGTGATATTTAAGGGAAGTGAAAGCTGCAGGATAAGCTAGCCATTAAACATTACACACAATTTCTAAAATACTCTGAAATTGTGAAAATGCTATTTATGTCCTGTTTACAGATTTCTGCAATCTTTTCTCCAGAGCAGGAGTACAACACCTGCAGGAACAGTACCAGGTAGTTCCTGGGAGGAGGGCCAGGCACAGAGACTTGGAAACAGGCTGAAAAAAGACCAAGCAGGAGGCAGACACTTCAGTCTAGCAAAGATACTCTCTCACATTTGTTTTTATAGGTTCAGGCATCTAACCTTTTTCAGCTGGATCACAGCTGGCCTCTCTAAAACAACTTTAAATCAATGTATCGGTTAACAGGTTCAATGTCTTAGGTTGGTAGAAGTGCCTGAAGGTTTGGAAGGCAAGATCCATACAGTAATCCCAAAGCAGTGCAATCAAAATTCTTGCAGCACCATACACTCTCACTGACACACCTTTCCCCCAATAACCTCTGCCTTTAAAACATTTATCCTTACATTTTCAAAGTCCAGCAAAGGATATTAGCCTCTCAGTAGACTGCCATTAAAATGTTGCATGCCTCTTTGAAAGCCTAAATGGTGGAGTTTTAGTGTCAATAACCAATTTTTATTTCTGTTAAGATGTAATTGCACTAGTCTTTGGAATACAGCTGCACTGTTTCCTACATCTTCATTAATTACTTACTATAAATTTACAATTTATATTGTCACATTGTATGAAATATAGTCTGTAAAACCCTCCTGCTTTTAAATCCAGCTTGTGTCTATTTGTACTGTCAAATGCTTGAGTCTCAAAATGAATATATGCTTTATTTATAGGAAGAATCAATACTTTTCTAACTTGCAAATGTTGAGAATCACACTTTCTGCACAGTTAGTATTTTGTTTATTTTTATAGAGTTATCGGTTTTTGTTTCCTAAAATAGGATCTGCCCAAATCAAGGGAAAAAAAGAAAGAATTCTATTTGCTCTTTTTATTTAATAAAAATTTAAAGCTAAAAGCTGCTTAGCCACAAGGGAAGCAATGCAGACCAGTGATAAAGCCAGTAGTCTCTATTTTTAAAGCTGTCTTTTATTTCTGTAATGCTGATGGCCAAACTCAAGCTTTAAGTAACACTTCCCCTTGTGACCAAGCTGCTTTCAACTTTTCCATTTTATTAAAAGAGCTAAATTGAGGGTATTCCATGAGACTAATTTGGAGTTCAGCTGTTGCTGTTGTTTTTAAATAAAAAATGAAAGTCAGAGCTGGTCTAGTCATCAGGGAAACAGTACGTGAAGTTAACTTGGGAATAACCCATACCGTGCTGGGACTACAGAGTGTTTGTATAATGTTTGTGATGTGGGAAGTGTTTGATTGTTGAAACCTGTCAGAAAGTGAGAATATGCATGACAGTAAATACTGGCTTTTATCTCTTTGCTTATTTTATTGTTATTGCAAAACACTTATTTTAAAAAGTCATTAAAAGTACAGTCTTAAAGTGTTGCTGAGATGTGTTTTCTATCATCTGATTTGCCTTCTTCCTCCTCTTTGAAATACTGTAAAATATATTTTCATCCCAGCAATTTGGAACTAGCCATAAAAAACATGTTCTCAAAGCTTCATAGTCACTTAGATAATTCTGTATAAGAAGTATTATTCTAGGAGATAAAACGAAGTTGTAAGTAACAGTTTTTTCATCATCCTGTAATTTCAAAATAGCTCCTTAAAACAGCAGACTTTGCAATGGTTTTAGGCTTCGGCTCACACATTGATTCTGAGCCAGAGAACACAGAAATGGATTTCAGCCTCACCAGGGATGTGTTGGAAGTAACTGTGCAGAGCAGTTCTCTGAACTACAGATCCCACTGAAGTTCAGGAAAACACACACTTAAGAAGTAAGCAATAACTGTGATTTCTTTTACTTTCAATCATTTACCTATATTGTCTGCTTACCTGCTTACCTTACATCTGTCATCAAATGTGCAGTGAAGCCAGTGAAAATTTTGGTATAAACAATTGTTCCTAATAGATGCATTTTCCCCATATAACAATTCATTGGTGTCTAAAACAGCATACTGAGAAGAAGCTGCAAGCACATTCTGTTAGACACAGGGGTGACACGAGTTAATTTCATTGCTGTCAGGAGATATCTTGATGGGTATATATTGTGCGTTATCATGAGTTACCACAGCTGCAAGGGATTATGTCTTCTACTAATAATGGCATAATAGAATACCATAACTTGTCACAAGATTTCAAGTCAGCTATGAAATTAACCTATTTCATCACTGGGAAAAAAAAAAAAAGTCTCTACTGATTTTCTCCCCCTTTTTTTTAATGGGACTTTGGTGCTCTTGTAAATAGGAAAGTTTCAAGGAACTGTGGAATGGCTTCATTTATTGAATAAACCTTGCATGTAGTTTCTAAAATTCACTCATCATATTCTGTGTACACAGATAATGTGAACCACAGCACAACTTTATAGAAAAGAACAATTATGCAAGATTTCTTAAACCAGTGGCAAATGAAGAAGTAAAATCTACCCTCTGGCCTATGTCACATTCCCCACATGGCAAAACGTAATGTCAGCATTTCCTGCAGCAGGAGGCCTTCAAACTTTGGAGGCCGTCAAACTTCACAACACTGAAGAATGACTTTATTAAGAAGTTCTAAAAACAGCATGCCAGACCCTAATTTATAGTTCTTAATTCCTTTTTAGGAAGAAACTTAAGATAAAAATGCATCAACAAAGTAGCTCATTCTTAGGGAATAAGATGGTTTGCACTCCTGGATGAATTTTGTACCCATTTAGAGAACCTAATCAGTTCAGCAAATAACCAGAGGTGTGCTACAGTACACACCAGGGAGGCTCTAGAATGTACCTGAGGGAAGCAGAGAGCACTACTACTTCCTCCAGTGGCAGTAAGCCATTAGGCTGTGTCATCCCAGCTTGCCTAATCAGTGGCTGTTTAAAGCAGAAGTGATTTTTGAAGTTGGATGGGGCCAAATTGCTACAGGCCACCAGGTGAGAAACTGAAAGAGCTCTGTATGTAGCCACATCTAAAAGGTGCAACACTGAAATTCCAGCATTGAAGAGGCACACCAGGTATTACCACAGTGAAGTCCCCCACTCAAAATGATATTTGAAAACCACTTAAGAAAAGAATAACTGCTGCTGGCCATTTAAAAGTACCCAGACATTTAAACAGTTGGTCTTACTGTGAAAAGCAAGTTAAAAATATTGACATTAACAGAGAAATAGCTTATTCATCTCCTCCTAAGGTTTTTCAAGTAATTTGGCAGCAACAGCTCTGTTTTATCAGATTTGAACTTTAGTTCCACTTTCACCATGGCGGTGACTGTACAGTTCAGATCCAAAAGCAGTGTTTACAACATACTGCTGAATCACTGTAACAATGCAGCATGTATATCAAATAGAAGGAACAGAGTATCTTGCATAAGACCACATCGAGGCAAAAGAGCAATCAGCAGCTACTACCCTCTGGTTGTTTCCTGAGGGAAAAGAATAGCTCGCTCAAGTGCCTCTCAATAATTCTTGCCAGGGTTTCCAGCAAGGTCAACAAAGCTTCATGGTCAATGGCTAGTGAGAGTGAAAGGATTAGCAAAAGCATTTAATTTTTGTCCATTGATGACAGCAGATCACTGATGAATAAGATTTCCTTTCTTGCTCTCAGGGTCATGTAGATGAGCTGTTCCTGCTGAAGCTGCAGGAATTAAACTTATAAAATATGCTTTGCAAAATTTAGGGGAGAAGTTAGATTTGATTTTAATTGTTTAGCAAACCCCAAGAGCTGTAGTTCATAAATTAAAAGGTTTTGTGAGCACAAACATTAATTGAGTTATATGTGCTTTCTGAAATGTACTGTCAGTTGGTTCTTGAAAAGATTAATGTTCTTGTGATTTCTTTGTATGCATGTCTGAATTCTCTGCTTGTCCCTGTGGGTTCTGTTTAGTGGCATTTAGGTCCTCTGATGGAGCAGATGACTTTTTGCAACTGACAGTGTTGTAGCAGGGATCAGAAAAAAGCGCTTATTGCTCTGGCCCCCCAGTCTGAAAGAGGAACTAAAAATGAAGATAGGAGTAGAAACTGCTATTTAGTGTTTCCATTCTGTTGATAAAAACAGGCTTGTTTTCTCTGATGAGAGAGGTCTGAGCCTTGCCAGAATCGTCCTAAAGCTTGTTGAAGGCATAGATTTCCCTGATGGGTTTTGTTTTGTTTCTTTGTTTAGCCGATAGAATAATATTTCTGGGGAGGGAGACAGGCAGAGGTAGGGAAAGGTTGCTTATGGTGGTGGTGAATACACACGTGATTTTTGTTTTCCTGTCTTCCCACTTATAACCTAGGGCTTGCTCCAAAGTCATCACAGGAAGTCCCACCCACCCCTTTCCTTTGGTAGTGAAAGGAATTTCTACCTTAGTAACACTGTTCTTTCCTCTGCTTCTTCACAGGCAGTCACAGACACAGCTTTTCATATTTTCATGATGCTTCTACATTAACAATCTGGGAATTATAAATGCTTTATAGGTTTCTCTGACCAGGTCTGTGGAGGAAGCATCAACAGTAACTTTATTTAGAAAACTCTCAGGAGACAGGTTGAACACTGTTCTTTTTAAGACTTGAGGGAAGTCTGAGCTATCAAGAAAACTTTCTTTGTTTTTTTTTAGGGAAAGAAATAGGGTCTCTTCAGTTAAACTTCCTATATGTCCCTTATTCTTCCTATTCAAAAGCTGTGCACAGAGAATTAGAATAAAAAAGGCAATTAAAATTTGTTGTTTAAATTTTTAATTAATATGCATGAAAATTCTTTGTGTTTGTTTAAAGGCTGCAAGTTATACTACCATATCTATTGTTTGGTCATTTGATTTTTTTTTTTTTTAAATGAGAATCTTGCAATACATTTTTTTGGCTCCATTGTATCAGTGGGGGATATAATTAAAAACAGAATTCAACACTGTAAGGACTTCTCGTGGGTAACTTAATTGAACCGAACATCTTCAGCTGGGTTCCCAAAAGAGAAGGACTTCAGCTAGGTCAGTAAAAGAATTTGGGTGGAGAATTGTGGTATGCAGGGCCTTCAAGTGCTCAGTGGGACTATGTTGGAATCAGAAATTCCCTGGGCTCTGCCTTCTGTATTCAAACTGCAAGATAACCTTCTTCCCTAAATACATAAATTACAACAAGAGGGAGTGAGATCAACCTCAGATAATCCTAGGAGAAGTGATGGGCCCTCCTGTGAGAAGCAAGAAGACTAATTGTGCAGTAAGCTAAAAGCTGCCTAATAGCAACATTTAATAGAAAAAGTACAAAGGCCTCTTTTACCCATCAATATGTGTTTAATCATAAAACAAAATATACAGGCGGGTTAGCTGCCAGTACAGAGCATTATCTAGAAATATAGGTCATGTGTGTTCACATTACTACTCAATGGACTTATACCATGTACAGAAGGCCCTTAGATTCAGGTTGCTTGCCAAGTCTTTGAGCAGCTTACTTTCAGCAGAAACCAATCAATTTTATGAAAGCAAAATGCAAGTCATCCCAACTGACAAGAGGCCTAATGGCATACCATTGCCTTTTTCTCTGGTAATAATGATATTCCCCAAATATTAGAGTTCAATTGAAATACACACATGTCCAAATATGTAATTTCTCAGAGTTTAAGATAGTTAATACCTAGGGTAAAGTACATGGGTCCCAGTCAGTAACTGAGACCACACCCCTGAACAGCATTTTAAAAGGCAGATTTTAATTATTAATGCAGGATAGATATAATTTATTGTTACCATTGTCACTCTTCGAAGCCATTTCATTAAATTTCAGGTATCAACAACAAAATGAGTAACGACCTAATTAAATATAGTACAACACAAACTCTCAGTGGGTCTAAGTCTTGTATAGCATACAAGGCTGAACAACAGAGCAGGCAAAGGAGTCCCTGAACACAATCATAAGATTGTAAGGACCTGTCAACTCAGAACCATCAAGAAACTCAATATTGCTTTCTAAAATGGATTAAGCAAACCATATAATAATTTCCTTTCTCTCCTAAGGTTTAATGTCTTTTAATTGATGCAATTCTGCATGTGAATGTCCAAAGAGGACTTGAATATAGTTGCACTATTTTATTTAAAAGATGTATCTTTAGCTGAATTCAGATTGAATGACCTGAATGTCCCTCTTTTATCCCATGTGAAGTTTTAAATAAGCAATATTTTAAAACTGCATTTTGAGAAGGATAGGAAACAGCTTTGGGCAGTTACCTTCCTCTTCTCTTCTTTGTATCTGATGCTGATGGGCACTTCAAGTACTTTCCTCCCTTTCCCGTGCTAGGACCATTGCAGAGTGGTGTCAGAAGCTTTGCTCAAGCACAAGCAGAATCACCTGATTTGTCCTTGTGGTGTCAGATGAAGCCCATTGAAGCAGCCTTTGGTTTTTTGTTTGTTTTTTTTTTTTTTTCCTGTTGCGCTGCACCTGAAATATTGTAAAATTCTTAAGACATGAGCTGAAGTTTGTGCCTGTTCTTTTGTTTGAATTACTTCACCACTTCCCAAGATTCAGCTTGTGCTGAAGTAATAAGAATGTACCTTTTTCCCTCATCCATTTGTGGAACAAAACAAAAAACAAAACAATACCATTATCTAGATCACAATACATGTATTTCACATATTTCAATTTCACCTCAGTCAAAGTGCCTGAGAAAACAAAATAAAAGAGCAATCTGCTTTCACATGCAGAAGCAATAGTGATATTGCAAGATGACAGAGGAGGGATATTTTGTGTACTATGCGAAAAGGAACAAAATTTGCAAGTTAAAAACCAAAAACCTGATAATTTTCAGGTTTTTCTCAGACATTATAATGTGATTGGCAGTCAAAGCAACGCATTCTCGTTGATGGAGGAGAAATGTGTATACCTGGTGGAGAAAGGCAGGTATACACATTTCTGGTCAGACAACTTTGTAATTTTGCAGATTAATCTCCCTTTATTTATTTATTTTTTTTTTTTTCCAGGAGTTTATTTTTTTCAGCAGCATGCTCTTCTGAGAAGCCCTGATTCTAGATCAACCATTGCAACCTGAATGCATTTACAGTGAAAGCTGTGTGAGAATTCTCCCTGGGCTTCTGGGAATGCCAGATTGATTTGTGTTACTAGTGTTTAGTAGAGCAGTAGGTTACTACAAAAAGTGATTTTGAGATACGATCTCCAGTCGAAATCCGTAGCTGTAGGGAGTGATACTTTGAACTAGATATTTTTCCTGCATTTTAGGACCCTTGGGTTGCCATCAATAGTCAAAAAACACATAGTCCTAAAGTAATCCTAAGATGTTTACACTAAGTATATGTGGAAACTCAATGCAGGCAAGATATTAAATTAAATGTTAGAGCATTTTAATTTTTTAGATATTATTTACTGAAACCTGGGGTAAGAGAATGCAGTGAACTGAAAATACCAAGCAAGGGACAAAAATCCATTTGACAAATCAGGTCACTAAGGAACTCTCTGAGGCTTTAGCTGTTGAAAAGACTTAATTTTTTAAGACAAGCTTTTTTTCCATCATGCTGCAACATAACCTTTTCTTTCTTTCTCCTCCGTCCCACTCAAGCTGCTATACTTTAGGATCAGTTCACTCTGTTGAAAACCCATTGTAAAAATGTCAGGGTTCATATAGCTCATTGCTATAGATGACCTTGTAGTACTCTTTGCTCTTACATCACTTCTTTTAATTTCACCTTCCATTAATCATCCCTATTTCTCTCTAGTTACAATGCATCTATTATACTGTTGTTGGATTTTGTTTTTCTTTCCTCTGAAGCTTCCTGGTCTGTTGTTTTTCTTGGTAATTTTAATATTTTCCTTTTCTTTTTTCCTTTTTTTGTTCTTATATCATTTACTCTTTTTATCTCAGACACTATCATGTTTTCTTGTAGACAATGCCTGTAACATTGTCTATATGACAACGCCTGTAACAATGCCTGATTAAAAAATTTGTGCAAAACTTATTTATGTTCAACCTACAACACAGAGTAATTCTTGGCAATGTCATTGCTATATAAATTGTACTTCGTCCTGACTTATTTTCATGTAGATTCCCCAAAGTGAAGCAGAATCCGTTGTCGTGCTTGCCACACTTCCCGCTCAGCCTTCTATTTCTAAGCCATTTTTATTTTTCCCATCTTATTACATGTGCATTCTCCAAGTCAGTTTGTATTCTTGAGGAAACTCTTTTGGACCTTTCTTTTCTAGTTAACCTAAAACATCCTTCCAAATCATATTCTTTTAAACATCTTTCTTCTTTTTTATTATTCTTTCACTGACATAAGTTTTTACTAGGTATGTAAAAATTTATATCTACAATTTTGTTACACTTTAAAGCTGCATTTTTTCTTTTTCCAGTTCTAAGTATCCCTTCTATCCTTAAATGCCATAGTCTGACATTTCCCTTACCTTTTTAGTAGTTATTGTATCTCTGCTTTTAGCTAAACACAGTTTAATTTTTGCTTATAACTCTCTGGTAAAAGTTCACTGTGTTTGTCCTCAAAATCTGAAATAAAATGATATATTTTTATTATTTTTCTAAGTATATAATTAATATTTCTTCTGCATGATTAAACTGAATTCACAGATATATACCATTGGACAAATATGAGTCAAAAAATAAAAGGAAGGAGTAAAACACATAGGATTATACATTTCTTTTTAAATTGTTGCAATTCAGAGACTACCTAATTTGATTCACATCCTATTTTTAGAAAAGATTTTCATCAACTCCAAGTTTACCTCAATATTAGGGCACAAAATCAGAGGAAACTGGAAATATGTGCTGCCATTCCATTGTATAATAATCTTTAATTCAGACAATTTTGGTTTTATACTTATGATTTTCATCCTCCTTGAGCAACATATAATTATTTTTTCCTGCTAACCTCCTAAATATCAGTGTAAGATTTTGATCACAGTAACATAAAATCTCAGTGTACTATGTAATTTATTTTCCAATCTGAAATTGAGAAGTCCTTTTTAATGTTCATACTCTGACATATAAATCTATCACCTAGGAAGTACCATGCAAACATTTTCTTCCTTCACACTGTCAGTCTTTTTAAATCAATTTGAATATTTTGTTTAGTGAATAATAAATGGAACTTTTCTGATTATAGAAAAGATTGCAGCACACATCTCATGTGATGCTTAACCCAAGTGTGTTTTCTTTCCTTTTTGTAACTGTTAATTATCCTTGTCCTACTACAAGTCTAGTTACTCCCTTGTCTGCCTACACAATTCAATTAATATCACCTTATATAAAAACACAAGCAGTTTCACTCTACCTTATGTTTGATGTTTTTCCTTCTTCTTATTCTCCTGCCACATAACAGCCATTATTAATGATCACTTCTTCAGTGCCACATTTCCTGGAGATTTTAAAGTGGTTACTTTCTCAGCACCCTCCCTTAAGAAGCTTTTATGTGGTTCAAATTCCATTGCTAACTATCATGCTATTTCTAACCTTCTATTTCTTAGTAAAGTTCTTGAAAAGATATTCTGTTCTTAACTTCCAAACACCTTGTTAATAATAATCTCTTTGATTGTTTCCAAGTAGGGTAGATTTTCATCTCCAGCATAGAACGAAACTGTTCTATTCCACTTACAAGAGTTGAAGATCTCTTGAAATCTTACCTAGTGATCATAGTTCTTTTCCCTCCTCATTATTTTAGATGACAGTATGGCATTTGGCAATAAGAACTTAAAATTTTATTACAGTATTGCAGATCATGAGATATTTCCAATTCTTGACAACTTCATTTTAATGGTAGCACTCTTTTCCTCTAGTTGTTGTCTCTTTTTTTTTTCCTGTTGTCATTTTATTTTATTCACTTTTGTAACATATTTGATCTGTTAACTTCTTTTTTTTTTTTTTTCTTCATTTGCAACAGTCCTGCAATTACTGGAATAATATTATAATGTTAATAACATCACACTTTGACATTTGAATTTTTAATTAAATTACTGATCAGCTCTTAACTGCAGTGTTTTCCAAGTGCTACTTAGAAATGCTAAAGAAGTTCAGCCATTGATCTCAGAACTTAATTTTGTATAAGCTACTTTCATTTTCATACACTTCAGGAACAGCTTGTGTTCCTCAAAGAAAATTCTGCAAATTAACATACTGTACTTGCATGTCAGCTCACTTGCACAGCTAATTAAATATTTCTCATGTGCATTACAGATGACGACTACTTCAGTTTATGTTTCAGAGATGTTTTCCAACATTCTGTGATTTATTTATAGGTATATCTATGGCACTAATCATTGGAGTATTTGAGCACATAGAAATGATTAAAGATACATCAAAATTACTTCTGGAAGGTACCACTTTTCTTTCTCTGCTTTGAAGCTGTTTCTTTACCACAATCTTCTGGAGAATGATTCCTCCCGTGTTCAGTGTCATTACTACATACCTATTGGGGGATGCCAGTTAATACAGATATGCCTTGTAGTGAGCTTGAAAGTCATGTGAAAGAGGCTCCACTTGTTTGGGATCAGCTTTGTAGGAATTTGTTTCTTATTATTGGCCTGTCGCTGAGAATGCCCTCCTTTCCATTGTCACAAGATGAAAACCAGGGATCTATCAGCCAAGTATCCCAAATGAGTGCAGCAATCACTCTGGGAAATTGTGAAAGACAGTGCTTGAGATAAGTGGGCTTCAGCCTTTCATATATTTGATGAGGGAAAGGAAGGGGGAGGAAGAAGCAGGACAAGGTTTTCGAGATACATACTTTTAGTATGAAGAACTCTCTAGTTTCTCTTTATCCTCGCTCACACAGACTTCAGTTCCATTTTGAGGCAAAATTATTCTCTATTAATATTTAAAGAATCAAGATTTTGGCCACAGTACTTAGGTAAAAGCAAAACCTATTTAAGGAAATTATAGACAATGTTAAAAATTAATTCCTCAAATAGGTCTTGTGACAATAATTGTCTACTTCTGAGAACATTGTCGTGAGGCAAAACGGAACTAAAACTCAAGTATTTTTCCCCTCTCTGAAAAAGACTACATAAATTGTAAATAAAAAAAAATGTGTTTATATTTATTTAAAGATCTCATATTTAATTTCCCCTTCTGGAAAACCCTACACTAAAATTCTATCTCAGTTATGGTCCCTCTGGACTTTCCATTCCCCAAAAAGGAAAAGACAAAAATTTTTGATCAGGAGTTGAATTTTACTTGTATACTTATTTGCAGAAGAGGGGGAAAAAACCCCAACCTGATGAAGTTCAAGTTTAGTTGTGTGTAAATTTATTTTGACTTATAAGACTCCACATTTTACACATGGATTGCAAAAGGTGTGCAGGCATATCCATGACTTTATTCTAAAGTCTATAGGACCCCAAAATCTCTTCAAAACTTTCAGGATCCTATTTCAGTGTGGCACTCAAGCAGTAAGAAGAAAAAGTAGTGGTAAAGTTAAGCAGATATTGCAGGTAGATTTGCAACAGTATTTCCTCCCACCATTTTCCCATGCCACAGCTCAGTGGACATACATGCAAGATTCCATAGATTTAATGAACAGTTAACATGCTAATGTGGCAAGAGATGAGCAGACCTTTTCAAGAGGCAATTACTGTGGAGACTTCAAAAACTAAGGTAAATTTCAGTGACAAACCAGAGGTATAACATAAGCCATTAAAATTTAGAGGACCTCTAGACAAAAGGCAAAACAACATGGACTCTTGTGAAGTTTATCTTTGAAAAGATAAGCCAAATACAGATTTTATTCAAACATATAAAATATGAAATGACTTCGAGTGGATTGTTACGCTTCATTTTCAAAAGGGCAAACCCATCCTGCTTTGAGACTTTGGTCTTTGTTTGGCTTTTTTTTTTTTTTTTTTTTNTCCCTCTTTAGAAGCTTTGACAACATTAATAGGAAGTTATTTATACTTATTCACAGGTGTCCCAAAATGAAATAGCATTTTTTCCCTACTCCTGCTTCAAGAACCATACAGCTCTTATCATTAATATAACAAAAACTGCATTTCGGAATGCATAGCAAAACAGTTTACTTCTTGCAGCTCTACATTTTAGACAAAAATAAGTCACAGATTCACTCCAGTAAAAATGTTTTGAAAAGAATGTAGTATATCACTTTCAGGTTTGCATCATACATAAAAAGTATGACAGAATCAAATACACTGTTAGAATAATGAGCCTATAATCTAAAAAGGAACAAAGCTGGAAAGTACCTGATTACTGAAGAGAATGATTTAGAGTGATATATCAGGAGTAGGACTGGTAATTAAGGAGGCAACCTGGAAAGACTCTGGGTAAAGAAGTTTTAGCAGAGCTCTAGTACCTGAAAAAGTTTTTTCTGGGATCTAATATTTCAGGGGCACATGTTAAGCTGGACAAGGTAAGCACAATTCAAGGGAAGGAGACAAGAAAAATGGCATTAAGTAGCAAATACAAATTATTACACTCCATCCGGTATTTGGAGAAAAAGCAACAAGCCAAGAAGCCTGAAGTATAGAGAGTTTTGTGTCATACTAAACACAGTAGGATACATGTCCATATGGCATGAGTGAAAGTAAAATTTTACAGGAAAAAAAGGAGTGCAAAATAGCTTGTCTAAAAATTTGATAATTCTGTAAACTATTTGGACTGAGGGCAAGAGGCATTTCTGTTTGCAGTAGAATAATGGTGTACTAAGACTTGGAGGATTTATGCTTTTTTTTTAATAATATAGGAAGTAGAAGAACATATGGTGGCTCACTCAGGGTAAATTCAGAAAGAATCAAATCAAACCCAAGGGAGTAAAATTTCTTTTTAAAATACAGGCACAGACATACACAAACACAGACACACACACAGAGCATTGCCCAGAAAAAAGATCTCACTAATATTTTACAATATTTTTTGGCACTAAACTGTTTAGGTCTGATACACATATTTTAAAAATTTATTGTGGCATTAAGTGTACAAAAAGTAGAGATTTCTGCTAAACAGTCACACTGAGAAAGTGCTGGATACCAAAAATTATCTGTATGAGCGCCCTTTGTTAGGAAAAATATGAGGTTTTTGTATTGCATTTCTATAGCAGATACTACCTGCACTTCGGTATGCTCAATTATCTGGTCTTAACAGCAGCATACTTTATTTTAATATCAACCTTTTACTACAGTCAGCAAATATTGTGTATTTTGTTTAAATTGACATGTCATATGTTATTATAAAATATGAAAAGGAATGATTGGGTTTTTTAGAGTTAGGCAGAATCATTTTACTGTGGTTTGGCTCAAATGAATAGCATATTTTCTTTTAGACAAGCCTAAAAAAAACCTATGAGAAAATAGAGCAACCAATAAAGCAAACATTAAAACCTGAAATATGAACTAATGATTAATTGTTTACATTTTTATTAAATTACTTACAGATCTGACTGCATCTTAACCTCCTCTTGGACTGGAAAATATAAATAATCTTTTTATGAGATGGTTGATAACTGAGATAATACAGGTATCAGTTTTCGTGTATATATACAAATCTCCTTTGCACTCTGTATACCACTTTATGTGTGCTAGCCAAAACTAGTTGTCAAGATTTGTGCTTAAAACAATAACCAGAAAAAAAAGTGACATTCTTTAAGGGTCCTCATTAACTGTGTTTTATTATACAGTTATCTTAATGCTGAACTCAGGAGTAAATGGGAGGCAGTCATCACAATCTCCTCATAAAATGAAGATAGTGAGATTAAAGTTGAAAAATCTACTATACTATTGAGTGTAGTTACTGATTATACCATGGAATCAACAATCAAAACACAGGCAGAGATTTTAAGACAAGCATAACTTACAGTTGTCTGAATGCTGTTCTAAAACTTCATTCCATTATCTGCTTTTGTTCAAACACTGGGCAAATATAGACATTGCTTGTGAAAATAGTAGCAGAAGAAATATTGCTGAATTATTAATTGATGTGACATTTACTCTAATCCAATATCAAGAACGTTCTTTCTTGGTGACTTGTTTCACACTGGCAAAGCTGTATATATTTGTTATCACTAAAAGATGATTTGAAATTCTTTTACTTCCAACATTTATGTGCTAGAAAGATTGGTAGCTCACAATATCTTCCTAAAGATGAGACATCCTACATGATCCAGTTACTTGCTCTTCTAGATATTTTAAAAAGCAGAGAGAATAAAAAGTGCTGTGGCACGGAGCAGGCACAAGGACAAAATGGTGAAAGTTATGGAAAACACAAATCCATGATTCCTATATGAGATAATATTCCCAAAGGACTGGGAAGTAGTAAGCAAAAAAATTGAGAAGCCCCCAAAATAGGCAAAAATGTATTGTCTTTGAAAAAAAAAAAAAAAAGGAAAGAGAAGGGAAAGGAAAATAAAACCATTTTTGAACAAGAATTTGACAAAGATGGCAAAATAAGCCTTTCATGTATGTCTTCTTTGCTGTTTTTGTTTGCATACTCTTTCTTCAAATTTTTTGCTGTAATTGTTTCCTAGTTTTGAGCAGTGGACCAGCATGGTTTATACTCTAGTAGTCATCCATTCAAATGTCTGTATTCACTAACATATTAATAGGATATCCTTCCAGATTGGACTGATCATTCAGATAAAAGTGATATTTTTATAGAGACAGACACGCATTTTCCAGTAGTATACATTTAATTTTATTTCTGTAATAAAATTGATCATGTCCTCAAAAACACCATAGGCTTGTTGAGCTTGTCTCTTACTCACGACTTTAATTCTACTAGATCTCCTTTATCCCATAAGGATTTGTTGTTGATAGGGATTTTGTTTGTAAAGAACTTCAGATAAGTGTGTGTTGAAAGATGTTCCCATACAGAGTGTTCTGTTTAGGAAGCATTTTCATTTTAAGGATTATCACACCCCTGGGAATTCTGAGCTTTGTACACTTATAATCAAATCAACCCTGCTTCCTCTGAAAGTTTTCATCTCTCAGAAATATCCCTTTTGAGATTCATATTAGTGATTTTATCCACAGAAATTTTTTACAGTTAAATTAAATCTTCATGAAAGTGTTTTTTCCTCACTGGAGAGAAGAACTTGAAGGAAGAGAAGACCTAATGCTCTTATATGTCCATTTCTGCCCATTTGAGTAGAAAGTACATGAAAACTGATTTCTCTACAATCTTTCCATACAAGTAAAGTGTTGTAATCTGAAAATAGTTAGGAAGCATATTGCCTTATTTTCATTTATTACTTCCAGTCTAGTTTATTTACTGCCACTGGTGGCCCAGAATTTCTGTCCAGGTCTCAGTTAGTTAAAGTACTGCATGCAAGAATACCTTAAGTAACAGGTAGGAGATTTTTTCAATAAAAAACCACCACTCAGATCTTGCCTCATCGCTCCCCAAGTACAGATATTTGTAAAAACAGCTATTTCAAATACACATGTGGTTTATGTTATTTTTTTATACTATAGTATTTTAAAGATAACTTTACCATTAATTCTTGCATGCTACCTGAGAAATAAGTTAGGCTGATGAAGATACCAATCAATAAGGGAAGGGACAGGGCAAGAAGGAAGGAAGGAAGGAAGGAAGGAAGGAAGGAAGGAAGGAAGGAAGGAAGGAAGGAATGGACATACAGATCCTACAGATCCTTCAGTAGTTGGGAGACTGCAATGCTAACATCAACATTGTAAAATCTTTATTTATCCACCAAATCGGAGTGCAATCTTTAGACAAGAAATTGTCACTTCAAAACAGTTTAAATTCTTACATTATCTGACTCAAAATATTAAGTATTTTGTTATAAAAAAATGTCTCATTAAGACAGACTAAAACCATTGCTACTGGTTTGAAGAGAAAACAGGCTTTCTCCTACATCTGACACCATCACGAGTCATATTGCATTATTTAAGTCATTAATTGTGTCTATGCACATCAAGCTGCATTGTAATTAATTTCCTACCATAATAAAAAACTGTGATTTGACTATCCCTTTACAATTCAACTTGCTGTTCATTCACCTAATTTTTTTGCAAAGTATTTTTCTTTTCTACAACACACTCTTACCACTCTATAATATCAACAAATATTACATTGTCTTTCTCGAATTCCAGTTTCTCTCAAGTATAAAATTAGCTATATTGCTCCTTAATTTCCCAATACCAAAGAGTGCTGAGAACCTTCATTTGCTATGAGATGTAAAAGGAACAGAGAAGACTCAGCCTGTTGGAAAAATGAGCCCTCTAAGTGTATTTGAACTTATATTCTATATGAATTTTCATGTTGTGCCACCAATTGATCTGTGAATACAAAAAAAAAAAAAGGCATAATTCTTGATGTTATTTTCTCAGGTTCTGAACACTGATATAATTTCATCACACATCTTAATCAGAATAACAAGCACTTTCCTCTCAACAAGGAAAAACTTGCACTGTCCACTTCCCTAATGGAAATTTTGTTAAATTCTCCAGAGATGCTTTCTATAGATGAAATCCTGCTTAGACTTCTCCTGGAGTGCTGATTACTTTGACTAGTTAGTTGCAGTAGAGCTACTCTGACTTTCAAAGTCTCCCCACAGAGAATTGAGTAGACCCTACCATGACTCTCTTCTCAGATATCTCACATGGAACTAAGAACCAGAATATAATAAACACCATAAAAATATTATGATCAGTTTTTATTTTGCCCACCACATCAGCCTGATTTACTGCATAATACAGATTGTCTGTCCAAATAAAACCCAACAAACCCTGAGCCTGTTTAGTATCTCCTTTTACCCTTACCTTTGGCTTCACACCTGACATAAGCCCAATCCAACACTGAATATGAAATTATTGATGGTATAATGGCCTTCTCTATGGTGTTCCTCCCAATAAAACTAAAATGCTGTATGCATGGGGTCTTATCTTCACAGCATGTAGGAAATATACTGCTATCCTCATTTTGTAACATCAAATGCATAAAGGAGCATCAAACTAAACCACAAAGTTTGGGTCCTGTACCTGACAGGTTGAGTTTTTAGCAACAATAGCATTTGTCTAAAATATCATGTTCTCACAACACAATTCCTCCTAAAATTACTAGCAGCTAAAAGATCTCTTAGTTCTGAAGACAGGAGCAAAAGTTTCTCAGATTGGATAAACTCAATTTACAGCCAGCTGTAAAAGGTTTTGCTTTAAGGAAGTACTCAGAAAAACTTAATTATTTTGTAGTGAATCAAATCCTACAGAAATGCCTTAACACGGAGACCACTTTTTCTTTTCCTAGATTGTCCATTTTTGTTCTTATTTCTTGCAGTGAAGAAGGCAGATTTTTGCCTCTATACAGGGCAAGATCCATTCATATGTTTTTTACACTATTGTATCATGAGGTTGGTTGGCTGTATCTGTTTTCAATATCTGCCTGGAATGAAAATCAAAACAATAGTAAAAACAGAAGTCCTGCATTTCTAACTGGTAACTTACTTCAACATGATGCTTCTGTGATATTGGAACACTTGATTTATAGTACCCTTATGAACATTTCATTTTCCCAAAACATGAGGGAGAAAATAGCATTTTTCCTTTAGAGGCATTATCAGCCTCAGCATAAAGAAAAAGAAATTGTTAGACAATTAGAATGATGAGTAACTAGATTTGGCCATATGTTTCTATTGATTAAAGAAACTATGTTCTAAAAATCATGAAGAAAGCTTTAGACTCATTAAAAATTATCAGAGAAGACCATAGCAGTGGTTCTCTACCAACCATATGAACTTCAGCAAGGGAAAGTGCTGAATTCTCCACCTGAGATTGGGCAACCCTGGATGTACAGACAGACTGGGGAATGAGAGGCTGGAAAGACGTGCCATGGAAAGGCACCTGAGGGTCCTGGTCAGCAGAAAGTTGAATGTCAGCAGTGCCCTGGCAGCCAGGAGGGCCAAGCATGTCCTGGGGAGCATCAGGCACAGCATCCCTAGCCAAGCAAGGGAGGGGATTGTCCCACTCTGCTCTTCGCTGGGGCAGCCTCACCTTGAGTGCTGGGTGCAGTTTTGGGTGCCACAATAGAAAAAAAGCATTAAGGCATTAGAGACTGTCCAAAGGTGGGCTAGGAAGATGGTGAAGCGTCTTGAGAAGAAGCTGTATGAGGAGTGGCCGAGGTCACTTGGTCTGTTCAGCCTGGAGAAGGAGGAGCCTAAGGACAGACCTCATTGCAGTTGCAACTTCCTCATGAGGGGAAGAGGAGGGGCAGGCACTGATCTCTTATCTCTGGTGACCTGTAACAGGACCTGAGGGAATGGCCTGAGGCTGTGCCAGGGGAGGTTTAGGTTGGATGTTAGAAAAAGGTTCTTCCCCCAGAGGGTGGTTGGGCACTGGAACTGGCTCACCAGGGAAGTGGTCGCAGCACAAATCCTGACAGAGTTCAAGAAGTGTTTGGACAGTGCTCTTGGGCACATGGTGTGACTCTTGGGGATGTTCTGTACAGGGCCATGAGTTGGATTTGATGACTCTTGTGGGTCCCTTCCAACTCAGGATATTCTGTGATTCCACAAAACACAAAGAAAGAACAGCAGGAACAAAAACTTTATATAAAGAAAAAAGTTGCATGCATGCATAAAAATTATACCCTGACCTTTTCAATGATCAGTTTATGTCCAGAAGCATGAGCCAATAAAACTTATTTTTGCAATATAACTAGAGATGTTGTTATTGGCCATAAATTAATCTGCCCTTTTGAAAAATTCAGCTATAATGTCTATATTCTATACTGCAGAAGTTTTGTAAGTTTTAAAAAAGCAAAATGGCATACAACTGATGAGCTGTGCAGTCATATTTTTCATAACATTGTATTTCCAACAACTTATTTACCATTGCTTTACTACTGTATACAATAACAGAGTATTATGCTTGCTAAAGTGTAAGTACTTACATAAACTCATTTATGCAGGACTTGCTTCTCCAATAAGTATATTACTAGTACTGTATTAATTCCAGTATGCTGCTAAATTTATATCATGATAGTAATTTGGAAATTTCAAATAGCACTCATAATGTTTCAAAGATATTTTCAGTGCTACCTGTCATTCATTTTAGCCTAGTAATAATGGGTTGGGAAGTATCATCTGACAGTAAAAATCTTCATGAAAGTGAAATTATGAATGTAATGTCTTAAGCAGTTAACCTTGGTACTTAAACACAAATTTCAAGTTAAATTTTGTGCATGACTAGTAGGGATTCTTTTCAATTTTTGTTTTATACACTTCAAGAAACCTCTGGTCACTGTTCTGCTGCTCAGGTGTATCATCTCCTTTTTCTTCTTTCAATTATGCAGAAAATGTCAGTTCTGGGAGTGCTTGTCTAAATTTGATGTTGAATAGCCAACTTAGAAGACCTGAACTTCAAAATAATAGCATCAGAGAATCTTTTAAGATGGTCAGGGACATCTGGAGAACATCTAGTTCAGAGAAGAGTTAGAATGTCTTCTCTAAGCCCTCGATTCAGAAATCATAGCAGTAAGCTGTCTTTGTAAGGCTGAACCAACCCAGTTCTCTCAGCCTTTTCAGCTGCTGACTGCTTTGGTAGGCAACCCCTGCACTCAGACCAGCTTGTGAAGGCATTTCTTGTATTCACAGTTCTGGATTTTATTTTAGTTCATATGTATCCAAATTCTCTGTTGGTTGCTTCTATTGCCTATATTTGCAACAACCTAGATGGCAATGGGCAAAGCAGCTGCATTAGAGTTACTTTGGACAACAGAGTCAGCAGGTGCTTTCAGGGAAAACACGCCAATAATTTGCTGTAGTTCTCTTGTTCCAACATGCAATTTTGTCTTACTCCCTAAACACAAAGTATTGCATATCCACATACAGAATATGTCCAGTTGCAGCAAAGACACAAGGCAAACTGAGCAACAGGCAGGGAAAAAAAATAAAGGAAGTGGCAGGCTTGGTTCAAACCCTTCATAAAATGCTGTAGGCACTTCTTTTATATCTTTCCGGACAAAATACCTACAATTTAGAGAACTGTATGCTTCTTATTCTGCAACATAAGCATTATAAGCTTGCAAGCATAGACTATTCACCTATTGCACAATATTCACACTCAAGCAATAAATTAGCTTTTGCCTGGAAAGAGAAAGAAAGTACAGTGCAAAGCTCTACATAGAGCTCCATCAATGACAAATGCAAGGATCATGTTCTGTATTTTGGTGCATTTTTGTGCTGGTATATAATAAACATCTTCTAGATACTCATATCAGGTTCCCTCATTAACATTAGACCACCTTAATTTAAGGACTGAATAGGTACTGTAATCAAAAGCAGGTGTTTTGTGATTAATACAAATGAAAACAAAAGAGAATTAATTTGTGACATGAGCCTATATTAACTTTCCAGGCAAACTATTTTAAATAATACCTCTTCTATGATTTGTAAGTGGATACAGCTAGACAGGGATAAATCTACAGAAGTTCTTTCTTTTAGACCATTTTTGAGCTCTTTTGGCAGTGAGACTCAAATGAGCTGTGTGAACAGCAGTAGCACAATAGTAAGTCAAAATCCTTCTACTTCACCCACTACTGGGGCCAAAAATTATATTTCTTATATCTAAATGGAAGTTCTATGCACATGAGTAATATGCCTTATTCCTAGGCAGCTCCTTTAAAATAATTCTGGAATTAATATCAAGACAATTTGTAACATGGCAATGGGTGGAGTGACAGAATGAGGGTGAATTCCTCTTTCTGACTCAGTATTTCTTCTCTGGAATCAGTATTTTTTTTTATAAAACTATTATGATTTCTAGATCACCTACTGACTGAAGACATGGGTTTGCCATAAAGGCAGCAATGACAGGCTGTAGAGCTACCTGTCAAATTGAGGGTGGGGCATCTGCATTAATTGAATCCATGGCAAAAATTCCATTTTTGATTAGGACTATAATCTGAAATTCTTTTTTACACAGCATAAGGTCTTTCAGTGGGAAGTAATTTCATCGTATTTTCGTATTTTGTGTTAGTTTCAACTGCATGCAGTTGCTTACACAGAAGAGTCATAAGTAATGCTTAGCACAGAGCTTAGAGGGTTGATGGCAAAGCCAGATTTTGACGTTCCTTAACTGCTTTACAGACCATTTTTAAAATCTGGCTTCAGAGGTGCTTATGTAACTATATACAAGGACCAATAACGTCAGCATGCCATAAGAACAAGTCACCGTGGTTTGATTTCAAATACTGCTGTGCATTTAATAGCTTCCTGCATGCATTGGGGTTTTTTTTGTCCTAACAATGATTGTATTTTGGAACATAAATTAGCAGATTATTGATAGTTCAGGTACTCAATAAAAAAATATTCATATTGCTTGAGACTTTAAAGTAAAATTTTTCTTTCCTCTGAAAAGCATACTATAATATCTAAAAAACACACCCAGAAAATGTGGTTTATAGTCAGTCCAACTCTGTTGATGTTAAGATCATCATTTTTCCTTCGCTGCTTCTCTGACACTTTCATGTCAGGCTGTATTCTCACAACAATAGGATTTTTGATTGGGGGTTTCTAAACTGTATGTAGAAAAAAAATCTAGGTTCCAAAATGGTACTGGTTCATTGTTTCTATTTATTATAAGTCAATCTTTAATAGTACCTTGTATGAGGTGTTATAGAGGACAAACAAGATGAAAAAATTATATGCAACATGACTGCTAAAAATATTTGTCCAAAATTTTTTTTTTTAAGAATAGGAATAAACAAGGTTACTAGTAGGAAATGCTACTATAAGTGTAAAGCGTTTATAAAAGTTTTACTTTTTGCTTTACTTCATACTCCCATGTTGTTTTAATTTGGTGACCTTAGCTATGATAAATACAAATAAATTTGTCTTTTATTAAAGTTTCTGTTGCATTTGCTTTTACATATTGAAAAATAATCAACAGAAATTATATCCCTCTGGCACAAAGTGGATGGTGGACAAAATCTGTTACATGTATTATAAAACCAACCAAAAGTCTCTATGAAACATTTTAAAAGTTAAACTCCAAAGGGAACAATAAAGCTAACTATTCCCCGTGTTTCAGTTTCACTATATTAGTGTAAAGTATCCTAGGAGGATTCAAAGGCGTCGGGTTCTTTTGCATTTTCAGTTGTTATCCGTGAACACACAAAAAGGGGGTTATACTTGATTTGATCTAGAGTGGATATAGATTAAAAAGTATAAAAAACCTTTAGCTCTCTCTTCTGTGTTAACTTAAAAATGTCTTCTATATTCCAGTGCTAGGCGATTTTACCTTCTCTTAACCATGCAAAAGCTATAGTGTTTCAAAGCTGCAGATTAGTGATGGTGGCAGCTTATTCCTTTTGGTTATCTACAGCACCATCTTAGTGTCTTGAGGCATAAAAGAATATTATCTGTGTGACAGTTATGGCTAGAGCCATCTATACTGTTCATGCTATCAGCTCTCAAAGAGCTCAGAATAGAAATCATTCAGTTTAAGACATCTTCTGTAGTTTCATTAAAAGCTTAAAATCATGAGGTACCACAAGTTATGACTAAGGTTATATGAAAATTTCAGTAAATCTACGATGTGGGAAAGTATATATGCACTTGGGGTGGTTAGCATAGAATTGCTAATCTTTTGTAAAGGCAGTTGACCATAAGCAAGACAACCTATAAATCTGCTTTCCTTCTTTACTTAATTTTCATCACAAATAATGTGCCACTCTGATTGCATGAAATCATCAGGAGTGTCTTCAATTACTGTGTGCAGCCTCTGATCAAAATGACTTCCTCTATTCTCAATCTGGGGGATGATGGGGAGGAAAACGGGAGGAGGGGGGTGAGAAATGCACAGCTAGTTATGTATTACAAATGTCAGGTTACTGTGAAAGTGTATATATTCATATTTAATAATTTCTAAGCTGGAGTTGTGATTGCAATAATGGCTCATTCATATCTGCATTTCATTTAAATGCACTGTTTTGACTCACCGAACATTTGTCATAGATATTATAGCTAAACTTTTTCACATGACCACTGAGGTAATGACAGCATTACATTACCAGAAAACTGCATGACTTGCTGATACTTCCATTTTCCTCAGCAGCTTATGAAATAATCAAAATGTGTGCATGAAATGGCGGCCTGTTCTGAATTTATTTTAATACAGATAGGCTTATACAGAGAAATGAAGAAGAGTGTAGGACCTCAGACACAAGAGACAATGACTACGCACAAAGCTGAATTTTACTAGCAGGAAAGATGGATATATGGGTATTAGACTTTTCATAGCTATAGGAAGGATAATCTTTCAATCAGATTAATGAGAAAATATATTGCATGGGCCCTACAGCACTTTTTGCTTTCCAGGCTAATACGTGATTTAAATCCCAAAAGTACATTTTCAGCATTACAATATCCTTTGATAATAATGTCGCTTGCACAAAGACAGATAAAAATAAAACAGTCCCCCTTGATTTCCCATTTTAGATTTGAAGTATATTTTCTGTTCTTTGCCTGCAATGAAGTGAATTCTATTGAGAAGAGTCACATTTAATAAGACAAAGGGAATTTTCTAATTATGCTACCTGTCAAGATTTGAATCTATGGGATTGCAACTGCAATTGAAGAAACAGAGGAAGCAATTGCATATAGTCCAGTTTACTTTGGTGTATGATTACTATTTGCACTTAGATATTGCTAAATGTAAATCAAGCACACACACAGAAGCATGCTTTGAAGTAAACACCAAAAGGCAAGTCTCAAAATGGATTTTATAGTCCTTATTTCAATTTTCAGTATGCAATTTCCCAAGCTTTTCTAATTTATCTATAGAAAAATAGTGGAAACCTGTGAAAATGAAACACTTTTAAATAACCCTGAGTCACACAAATATACCGTGGTCCAAATGGTATATATAATTAAAGCACGAATTACTAATGTTAAGAATGTATACACATAATTATGCTAGGTTAAGCATTTACGCATCTTTCTGGAGGAGAGCAAGTATTGTAGTGAAGAAAAACAAAAACCAATTAAAACCAATGCAATATGAAAAATAATCTTTCCATGCATTTTCTTATAATTTTTACATGGTTCATATAAGAAACATGCAAACATTAATGTAAATCTTGCTGTTATAAATGGAAGCCTGAAAGTTATCATACGCTGTCCTTTCAGGGTCTCTGGGGAACCGTTCAATGTGCCCCATCAGACATTACTCTTATTTGCAGCTTTGCAGTCTTGGAAACACTATGGCACATTAGACAAGGGAAATAAATATTGTGTTCTTGATGGTTTTCTTCATATTACAA
Source organism: Promerops cafer (assembly GCA_013398275.1). Classification (NCBI taxonomy): domain Eukaryota; kingdom Metazoa; phylum Chordata; class Aves; order Passeriformes; family Nectariniidae; genus Promerops; species Promerops cafer. Next base: position 892,163 of record VZSE01005694.1, read on the forward strand.
GTTTACACAAATTCATGATACACAATCAATTATTATAAACATTTAATGCAAATAATAAATTAGGTCTTTTAGTGGCTACATCAATTTTTTTATTATTATTATTAGAGCAATGTCTAGTAGAATAATGCAGGTTATGATCATGGGCAAAAAAGTTGGCATAATCGGCAATCCTGCCTCAGAATTTTTTTAATTGTTTGTGTATGTGTTTCTATATATATGTGTGTGTGTTTGTGTGTGCATACACATATATACATATGTAAATATTCATATGTACACAAACATTTACTGATAAATATATATGCAAACGCACATAAAATCTCCTATTGCAAAATGTGCTTTATTTGGTACTGAAACACAATTGTATCTTATTTTAACTCATCTGGTTTTATGCAAGTTGCAAACTGACTTTTCGACTATTTGGTTTACGTCTCTATTTAGCTGCTTCTATGGTATTTATTCAGAGAGGGAAGAAAGATGGCCACATCACTTTTTTTTTCCATAAAAACATTTAAGCTCTGTAGATGTTTTTTAATAACTCCCAAGTGGTGTCTTTTTGAGCGCTACTATCAAATATCTTATTACTAAGCTGCAGCTTTAAACATTTACAGTAGGAAGACTACTAAAAATTCATAAATGATTTCAGTATTCTAGTCTGGCTCAGGTTTCTGAATACATAAATATGCAGCATACTCAGTTCCAGACCAAATATTTGGTGTCATCATCCACCCATATGACAAGAGCAAAGCATAAAATTCATAGGGCTGCAATCTCCTTTCACATCCATACCATAGGAACTTCAAAATTTTGAATTATAGATGTGTTAGACAGCCTCCCGATCTGCCAAGGCTGTTCCACCCTACAAATGGTGTTAGCATTTCCACATGTTTTCTACATTTGTAATTGATTATTCAAACAGGACATGATGGGACCAAAAGTAGATTAATTCAGGTAAGTGCCTTTTGTGGGCCAAATTTTTCAAAAGCAGGCATGTTAAGTCGCAGCAGAAAAATTGTGCTGACCCTGTGATCCTGATATAGGGTAGACCTTTTCCATCTTCAGCATTGTCCTTTCAAAGGAACACAGAAGGTTCATGTACTGTGCTTCTTGCCCTCTGTCACTTCTGAAGCCTCCTCTCCTTCATGCAGAGATCAGAGAGATTTTTATACCTTGCTGTAAGAAAACACCCATGAAGTGACCTTAAAAGGAAACATTGAGAGCAGGGTTGCTGAGGCTTAGAGCTTCACAAAAGTATGAGAGAAGGAGAAGGTGGTTTTTAATGTGCTTCCCCAATACTAGTTGTTCATGGAAGAGGGTCTTTTTTGTCTTTTATTTTTTTTCCCCCAACTATCACTTGATTGGTGTGGCTGATATATCTATGTATTTCCATTCAGTGGACAGGAAAACCATTCAGTTTCTTCAGTATTTATAAGCTGGCCTCTCAAGAGGACTGGTGGGAGGTAGTCCTATCATCTGCAACACCACAAAAAATAGAATGAAGTAACTCATTCAGTGAACTGCTGCTTTTTCCATGAGAATTCCCTTGGGATTCTATGAAAGCTGTGAAAATTTGAGCATAGTCAAGATTAGACCCATGATTATCAGTGTCTGTGCTTCTGCAGATACAAAACACTTCCTCAATGCAGCTGAAAATTCCTTAGCCCTTCTCTTTAATTACATGTGGAGATATGTTTTTCACACAGTCTTTGCCTCAAATTCACAATTTTGCTGGGAAATACCACTTAGTACCTTGCAGAAGAACATCTTCAAAATCAGCCATGAAGATGTCATGATTTCTATAAAGGTGAGGACAGCTGATGGCTGTAACCAATATTTTATTAAGGAAACACTCTGCTGATTGCATGACAGTGTAATCCCAAGTAAATAGTTTGCATATATTTTTTTAAAAAAAAATGTACAGCATTTTAGGAATTATTAGGATTAAAGGCACTATAAAATGCAAAATTTTATTTAAAAAGTATGAAAAAAGTAAAGGACAGAAACACTGAAGCAGGTCCTGCAGTTATCTCTAGCTAAGCAAAAGGAAAGGGTGTTGAGCAGATTAGCTCCCACTAACGCTGCCTTTCAGGTCTTGTGTCCTGAATGTATTCAGGATTAATTCTTTACTTCAAAAGAGGTGGTACTGTATGCATAGCAACGCATTTCCTTCCTACTCTCTGCCTATCCACTTTTATACTGGTGGGACTCTGTGCAGATGGCTTGATATCCCTCTTCAGAGTCTGAGCAGAAGAATCATCAGAGTGAACATAGCAGCCTTTCCTCAGATCATCAGCTGCCTCAGCCTTATAATTGCTGGCAGATTTTCAGCCTCCCTTCTCCAACCGCACATGCAAAAGTTAATGCTGTTTCCTACTCTTTAAAATAAACAATATCACAAAAGTTTGGAGTGATCCTCTCTGCCATGGCTCCAGAGATGCAAGGAGCTGAAATTTGCCTTCTTTGAACTAGCTGTGTAGTCTGTTGTTTGAACCTTCCAGTTGGCTTTACTCCTCCTTTACTGCTGAACCATGAAACCTGCCCAGACTGAAGACTTCAGTGTCCACTGCTGATCCTTCTAGGAAAAAACACTTTGTGTACCATAGTCCTGATCTCTCAAGCTTCCTTAGTCGCATAAAGGAAGTGGAACTATCTCCAAAAGTAACTACCCAGAGCTGCCGGTGTCTGTTCTGGGAAGGAAAGCCCAGTAATGCACCAGCATGGTTTTGATTCAGACACAAAGCAGCAACCAAAGCATTCAGTGCTGGCAGTGGTGGAAGAATGACTACACCAGTCTCTCCCTAACTTGTCTTTTACGTTTCTTGCAGAGGCATTAAATGTTAGAGATCTGCTCTGGCCAACGTGATTAGAAATATTAAAATAAAATTTAGTTTTCTTCCCTTTAGTCTCTTTTGTCGTTTTGTGGCTTGCAGCTTACCTTTAATTTGGTGGCTTTTTTTTGGTTCCTTCAGTAAAGGTATCTTCATTATGCCTTTAAAAACAGAAATAATGGGCTCCAACTTCTATTTAAAATTAAGGTATTCCAACAGGACCTAACACTCAAACTAAACGTAAAATGAAAGAATTACAAACTATAACAAAAGGATAGAGAAAATTAGGGTTTTCAATTCAGTTACAAAGAGGAGACAAGGCATTCTTCCATTTGGATTCTCCTGTAGTTCTTTAAGAGGCTGTGTATCAAGAAAAAGTATTGCATGAAACCTTTTTAGGTTACAATATCCAGGATATTTTCCCAAGATAATGAAATTGAAATATGCTTTTAGTGTTGGCATTGTTTGCAAATTACTTTGTGGGAGATGCACAAAAGGAAGAAAAGGACTACTTTTCATGCCCAGCTTGTTGATTTTGTTTATCATCTCTTCAAGACTGCAGAGCATGCCTATGGAAATGATGGTTGAAAGGCAGCCCTCACCAGAGCAGGAACATACTTTTAAGCTTGTCCTCATGAAAATTCCTTTCCTTAGTCCCAAACATCATATAGGACAAGTTTTCTACAGTAAAGAAAGCTGTTCAAAACTGCCGTAAGTGGCAGCTACTCAAATCAACTAAGAAGTGACCTGGTCTTAATTTTAAGGTCTCAATACTAATTCAAATTATTGTGTTTTACATGAAAAATGCAGTATTCAACTATTTTGCTGACCCCAGCTGGCCAAAGGGACATTCCATACTCAATAACTTCATACTCAGCAATAAAAGCTCTGGGGAGGAATTGGTGAAAATTTGGAGTGATGGCATTTGTCTAACCATTACATGTGATGGCTAAAAATCTGGGAAGTTGTGAATTATTTTTTTATTTTACTTTGCCTACATGTGCAGCTTTTGCTTTATCTCTTAAACTGCAGTGTTTTGGGTTTTATTCCTTTTTTGCCCTTCTGATTCTGTCCCCCATCCCGCTGGAGGGCAGTGAGAGAGTGGCTGGGTGAGGCTGAGCCACCTACCAGAGTGAAACCTCAACACTACACTGGTCAGGTACTGTACTCTGGCAGTAGTATCTGTCAGGCTCCTTACTCCAGTGGCAGATGCTGTGGCATGATTCCATGGCAACTGACATATGAGTTACTTACTCTGCATGAGAACATTTCTGGTGCCAAGCTTTCTAAATTTCTATGGAGAACATATTAGAAGGTAAGGATGTTCAGCTCTTCCCGAGGAACACGACACATTGCAAGAAAAATTTTAGCAAAACAAGGTCTTGATGTGCCCTCCCAAAGCCATAAGAACATTCATACAAACCAAAATACACAATCCAACTTCTCAAGCACATTTAATTTTCATGAGTAAAGTGATTTCTCTATAGACAGAAATTTCAAAGAAGAAATCTCAAACCTCCAGAAGGATGCAAGCTGTAGTTCTGGCATATACTAGCATTTCTTGCCAATAGTGATTTGGAAGCAGCATGTGGCTACTTCTAATTGAGGACCAAATATTTTTCAAAAGCATTCATAAAAAATGAATGGTTGATATATCTGAAGCAGCAGACTACCTCCTGCTCTCTTCCCTCCTACCCCATACCCCTATATTATGCTAGCACTTCATAAACCAGCAACGTAACAAGTCCTTTTTGACAACGAAACTGCTTTTGTGAAGAAACACATTCATTTGCAATCATTATGAACTGAAAATGCTGATTCCACAAATATGGGAAGTGCTGTGTATCCCTCCCAAGAATTTAAAATAGTAAGAAATGACCCTTACTATGGCAACAACTAATTGGTTTATTGCCCTGACGGGCTAGTGACAAGAAAAGCAGTTGGTAGCAGTGCCTTCATCACAGGATATTCTAAGAAATAACTAATTTAAACCTTCTCAAGCACAGACATAACCTGCTCCACATGGGAGCATATCTCCAGAGGGTTCATTAAGTTACTGGCAGTCTAGGTTTTGGAAGCAACAACTAAACACTACATCTCTGTTCTAGTCTTTGCTGATTGCCTGAAGACCTATAGGCTCAATGAATTGAGGTGGGGTGGTGGAAAGAATTGCTAACTGTTCCTGAATATAAACAAATAAAATACAAAACTATATTCAGCAGATCTTTTTTGTTTAAATGCAGTGGCTGAGAAAATATGTTTCCTGTAATAATTTTAGAACAGTTCCATATTAAGTTTTGGAAAAATGTTGCTTTTCTACAGAGGAATAAATAATCAGTTATTCAGAAGTAAGTGAAGTCAGCACTGCTATATTATATCAGGAAATAATAGGGGCTTTGCAAATTTCTTTCATACTCCTTTATGTTTCTGAGTCCTGTGTACTGAAAAATTCCTTTTGATCCTTTGGTCCTTCTTAAACAGAGAGGAGAATAAGTAACCAACTTGCCTTTTACTGGAAAGAGGTATATACTTGCTGGGCTTTGTGACTATTCTCTCTATTGGGCCTGCAAAGGGAGTGCGTGAGATATCTATGCCGTGTTTTGATTCCATGTTGGGACATGCCTTGCTGACTTGTTTCACATGATTTCATTTCTCCCTGGTATTGCTTTGTGATTTTTCAGTTCAAACTAACTCCCTCAAAAAGCAAATCTTAGCCAGAATTGCAATTCTGGGTCTTTTAAAATAAAAGCTCCAAAGCATTTGCAGCTTTTAGGCGGTTTCCACCCAAACCCATAAATTAGATGTTATATTCAATCCAGAGTCATGAATCTGTGGTTTGCAGTGACACTTGAAACCAGGAAAATGTATCTGTTTCTGGGCTTTTAAGTTTTGCACAGCTCTCTATAATACCGTTGACAGCTATTTAGGTATCACTGGATTTAAATGTTTGCTTTAGAAAATCACATTGGGAGAATTTTGGTTGGTAAATGAAAGCTAGTTTAGAGCTCTGTCCTATTTTGCTAAAGTTCAAAAGGGGAAGGATAAATTGTTCTAGTTTTAAGCCATTTCAACAGCTAATGGAACAGTACAAATGGAAAAGGCCCGTGTTGTTGGAGCAGAAGGGTCTGAGTTACATTCCCAGTATAGCCTGTGTGCAGATTACATGACAGCTGTGGCATCTGCATTTACACAGTCACAAATCATTTATGAGACTGACAGTTGTGCCACAGTTTGTGGTTTTCTCTGCCACCAATTGAACTAAAATATCTCAAAGGGAAAGGTTAATGCACTATACTACTGTGCTTGGCATCCATTTGAATATTGAAAAGTCTCTTCTATACTAATGCATAAAAATCAGCCAAACCAAAGTACAGTGTACAAGAGCACAAAACTGTTCTTGAGGCTGAATCTTGTAAAAGTGCTGGTCTGTATTACCTGCTGTTGATCTATACTGTCTAGGAATGAGGGGGAAAATGATGTCTTCTAAGTATTTATTTCCCTATTTTACTGCAAATGAAGGAGAAAGAGGTCCTGAAGGTTACAATATCTGTCCTCTATTCCCATCCAGCTGGCCAAAACACCCCATACTTATAATATTTAGTGGATACAACGAGTGTATGGAGAATGCTGGATCTTTAAAACTTTGGGAAAGGAGGTGACTTTCCATCCCAGGAGCAGGCAATTGCCTTCAGTGAAGCAAGGAGAGAGTGTTGCTCTGGAGAGGCACTATGTCAGTAATGTTTTTTTTCACATCTCTCTTCATCCTCATATGTTCATGAAATTCCTAGGAAGCAGAAGGGTTTTTTTGCTGGTGCTGTTGCTTGTGTTACATTGGTATTTTCACCAAGGTCAGGAAAGGTAATGCTGCGAGCTCCAATTCAATGATGAAGTGACAGTGACTTCAAGCAACTTACTGAGGCCTTTGTTTCACTGGGAAATTTCCTTTTGTGCCTCAAGAGGTACAATGGCATCACTCAACAGGAGCTTCTATGAAGAAAACTCTGTGAGTCATTTGAAGCATTGATGGATATAGATATATGTTCAAAAGACAATTTAATTTTTTTGTTTCTAATTGTGTGTTCAATTCAAAGTGATGCCTTTTGCTATGGATAATGGACATGCCTAGCCACGTCTTTTTTTTTTTTTTTTTNCAAGGTATTTAGACACTGATGACATGGTATTGGTAACTATTTTAAAAATACTTGTTACTTGGGTATGTAACTTGGGTTTTCAAAAGCATTCAAATCACTTCCAGAGTTAATGGGACTTAGGGACTTATAAAGGTTTTGGAAAACAGTATCCTATAATTGTAAGAATATGTTTAATGCTTCAAATGTAAATATATATTTTTTTTCTATTTAACCACGATAAAAATTCTTGACCAATATTCCCTTCTTCTGACCCCCTCTCAGCTGAACAGATTGATAAGTTTTCACTCAATTCCATGGGACCGTTCTGATCCAGATCCTAATTCAGTGATGTTCCTCTGCCCAAATCCTGAGTAGATGGTCTTAGAGGAACTTTGCCTCTTTTTTCTTCTAGCAAAGTAAGATGCCTCCCCTTCCCTTCTATCCAGGACACATTCTTAATTCCTTATAAACATGTTTCTTAAATTAGATATAAATACAATATTGTTCATTCAAATGTAACATAAATGAATAAATTTTAAGAAAATGCTTTCTATGATAATTGATTTAGCAAAAAATGTTGTTTTTCTCATGCAACTATTCTAATGTAAGTAACTGAATTAACAAGCCACGAGGAGAATATGCATTAAAATATTTACTGTCTACAATTACCTAATTCTTTGTGACTTAACAATGCAATCTATTATTAAATCTACATGTTTGATATGCTTTCTTATTCCACTTCTATTATTTCAAATGTTTTAATGATTGCTTTACAAGGAATAAAAATATACTCAATGAGGAAAATGAAATTAGTTTGATTCCTAAATGAATTAAAAGCAAAAAAATTTATAGACTTTTCACCTAATGCATTATGCATGAGCTATCTTTTCCAACATTTCAAGAGTTAGAGGATGGTGGAGAACCAGAAATGTTGAAAAGGACTTCTTATAACAAAGTTTACTTTTGAAGTTCGAGAAGAGAGATCAGACATGAAACTCAGACTGTGATTTTTTAATTTATTTTCTTCTAAAATTTGAGATGGTAGTATTAGTGCATCAGAAGATGAAGATAACCCTTTGGACAGACAGGAAAGACCTGGGATTTCCAAACAAAGTATATTATATTTTCCATTCTTCATCACAACACATTCTCTAATCCTCATAAAGAGACTCTGAGGACAAACTGTTGAGAACATACCCTTCACATTTCCTCAGATAGCCAGCTGAGTGCTGTTTCTTTCCTTTGTTTGTTATTTGAGAAGTGAGGTTCAAGCAGTGACTTTCCAGGTTCCAGCATCTCAGGTGAATGCCACAGTCCTTGTGTTTGACTGCATTTGCCCTGAGTCTTTCTTTTGGGAGTGTTCTGTTCTTCACAAACATTCATTACAGCAGAATTCAAAGCTGGAATTCCTAAGTCAAAATAACACACAATCACCTTAATCCTTTGGTTGTGGAGTTAATAATTCATTTTCTGGCACAATGCCTGCTTTGGCAAATGGAACATTTTCTCATAAAGGATATATGAGAACTGAGGACATAAAGGGGCTGTATAGCTGCTCAGGTTCCAGTCACTGGATCCAACAAAAACCGGATTACAATCAGCTTTTCTATGCTCTTGATGAACAACATATTATTGGCTAAATTGGGAGATACATTCTGTCTCTTACGTATTGACCAAAACCCAACAATACACATAGAAAAATCTTTCCAGATACAAGTTTATCAAAGCAGGCACCAAGAATGAAAGGAAACAAAGAAATTCTTGAACAGTTGGGGTACTGCTTTCCTATCTCAGGCTGTCTGGAGCTTGGGAGTTGTACTGCCGGGGAGCAGGAGAAGGAGGCTGCTTTGTAAAGGGCCTTGAGCCAGGGTCCATGGGTGCCGGTCAGGCTGACCAGTCAGTGCCACACTGATGGCATCTGACTGGTCAGCCTATTGCCATCCTATTGTGCCCAGTGAGATGTATATGGCAGGATCAGTGACAGGGACCAGGGTCAGTCTCCATCCAAGGATCACAGATAAGTCCCCGTTGATAGGGCCTGGTCCAGAGTCAAGGCAGAATATCAGGTCAGTGGGTCAGGGTCAGGATCAGAAAAGCAAAAAACAGGCTACAGCAAGGATCCAGGGCGAACATCTCAGGTGGAGGAAGGTGGGAGACCCCAATAAGGCTCTTCCCTCTGCAGCTCTGACCAAGGTCCCACAGCCGTGCTGTATCAGAGATGACCACGAGAAAAGGCAGTCAAAACCCATGGGAAGATGAAGAAGTGGCAGAGCCTGTGGGTGCACTCTGGGCTGACAGGTACCTGGCTTTCTGTAGAGAGCAGAAATGCGAACACTGCAAGTGTGTACATGCTAATAGAATAGTGAATCAATGTAGGGTGAGGCTGGTTCTGATGGGACTTCAGTGAGATACTGGAGTTGGCCCAAATACATTAATGTATAGATCTTTTGCCTTAATAAATTGAGATCTGTATTTCAAAAATATTTTAGGCTGTCATATAGATGAACAACATTTTACAATGGCTGTTTCAATGCCTAGAGATAGATTGTCAAAGCACTAGCACTTTCTTCCACAAAGTAATCATTTGTGTTTATGGATTAGATTACCTAATGATAGATGTTCTTTTGATAACTATTAAGCAGTACCAAAAACTAATTTCATCTCTGATTATTCACATAGTTACCCTGACTTATTCCACTCACATTTCCAAGGTACACATATTTGTTTATTGACTCTTAATTTGTGTAAAAGAGTGAAATACTTATCTGGGGAAGTCACTGGCAAAACTCCCAATGGCAGCAATGATTTCAAGATCTGGCCTCCTGGGATTTTCATATTCTTCAAGGGTTTATGGATACAAAAAAGTGTCAAAAAACACAACCAAAAACAACCAACCAAACAACTAAACAAGCAAATAAACAAACCACACCACAAAAGAAATGCCCCCCAATAAACAGAGCCACAACTGACCAACCAACCAAAGTCTACTGAACAAAAAATCTCCAAGCAAACATATCGCAAATGAAAGTTCTGTCTTTCCACTGTGAGATGTTTGTGAGTGAAAATATTTTGACCTGATGTTTTTTTTCGTGAATTGAGGCTTGTAAAGGAAGAGTACAATAGACTCCTAGTTAGTTATCAAAAGAAAAAAAAGTACTTTCAGAGAGCAATTTGGATTATGCTCTGGAGGGGCAAACCTCTCCCAATGAATTATTTAAGGACTTTAGGACAACTTGTCTGTTTAGGTAGGTGTCCTAGTGAGATTCCTAAAACTATCAAGTGAAAATGCAAAGTATCCAAAATATTCAACTGTGTTGACTGTTTTGCATTCAATCTTACATTCTCATCTTCAGCAATTCTTTAAGTGCCTTCCTGTCTGTGAAAGAAAATTAACGTATTTCCATTTCATGGTAGAAGGAAGAACCCACTGAAAGCCAAAGCACAAAGTATTCTTCTTTATTAGGAGGAGTTGAGAGAATTTGGCTGCGAGTAAGATGTAAAAGTTAAAGAGAGCTAAGGAAGTTCCCATGATGTGATCTATTTGTTAATGCAGATTGCAGTAAACTTTCTACTGTCTTTTTAAATAAAAAATGGGCATTGGTTAAAACAGTGACTGAAATGTGTTATATGGGGTACCTTTGAGATACACTGCACTTTCATAATGGAACACAAGCCACGATGCATAAATAATAAGAATTTTTACACTTTTTATATTTTGTGGAGAAAAAGGGTTTCAAGACAGCTGAGATATTTCTCCATTTCTCTCTGCTCATTTAATGAAACATATGTTTCGAAACACTGTCTTACTCTTTCTTCATTTTAAAGAAAATAATACTATCATGGAGCAGAAAGAAATAAAAAAAATTGTTTGTACATTTTCAATAAAAGATTGATGCCAGTTTCCGAAGCATTACCATTGTCTTCAGCATTATGCTAGCTCTGTAATTACAGAAATGCAACAAAAGAGGAGTTGTGCATGAAAAATTACAATTGTGAACATGGGGTCCATCCTGCCATGGACAAAAAAAGAGACACTTCCTTGTACTTGCATTCAATTTCTATGTGCATCTACAGTTTCCTCACATCCCCTACAAATCCATCTGTGCAGTTATTCCTTTTCTTTAGGCACAGAATATAATAACACCATGGGAAAATAATAAAAAAAAATGCACGCTTCATGATTCTTGCTGAGCGGTTATGTGATTTAAGATCAAAGTCGAAAGAAAATCCAGGTAACAGCTAAGCTCAAAAATTAAATAATGAAGAGAATTGTGCATTAAATGGCCAATTTGAAATATTCCATATCTTAGCACAATTAAAGTTTTACATATAATGATAGAACCAAAATCCTTTGGCACTCTTTTTTGCTCCTAGTGAAAAAAAAAGATGGATTAGGAAAAAAAATTAAGATGCAACTGGCTATCTTGTCTTTAAAACAACAACAAAAAAGCCTTTCACTCATTTATGGAACACTTCAAAACAGAAATAAATCAAAATGAATTAAAATGTATATATCATCTGATGTTCTTTCCATCACGAGAAAATTTTCAGGTAGCCAACTGTTTTGAAATAAATTTCCCTGCAGTTGCTATAGTGATGATAATAAAGTTCCTGCCTCAATTTACGTGATAGAGGTTCCTAGCAGAACACTTGAAAAGGTAAGCTAATCATAATGAAGACACTGTTAGTTCTTATGCTCAGAGCAGCCTCCTTGAATTTGGTTCAAAATTACAGGACTCCTCCGTTGTTGTCAATTTTGTTATATGTACATTATCATAATCTTTCTCAAAGTGGCAGTAACAAATTATGCAGCAGAGACAGTACTACTCTTTTTCTAGGTTAAGTCACTGGACAAAGAATATGCAGGTTTGCTACAATAAGCAATGACTGAATCAAAGATATTTCTCTATTAGCTGTTTTTTCCCATTCCAAATCTTTGTTTTTTCTAACCATGTAATGACAGTATATTTTTTTCCTCTATGGTACATATTGTTCAAGTCTCGTTTTATCTCAGTGTTGATGCAAACTAAATAGCTTTAAAGCAGTTACCTGTCAAAATGGATGAGTCATCAAAGCAATGTCAAAGATAAAACATTATTGCTCAGATGTATGTTCTACTGCAATAATTTTGTAAAATAACATAATTTACTTTAAAACATTTGTGAAGCTAAAATAGCTCCCGTAATAGGTGGTTTAGAAGCAAAATATGCAAAATAGCTGACAAAAAAATACGATGTCATTAAATATTATTTAGATAAATAAGATAAAACAGAAATATTAAATCTGCCAAAAACTAGGACTAATCATCATGAAAACAATGTTTTAGCAAGGCACTTCTAAAAATACCATTATTTGCAACTGTGATGTAACTATATATACAAGAATGTTTCTGTGTGAGAATCTGTATGTGTTTTGATGTCTATGTGTCACTGTCATTAAAGGTGTATGAGCTCCCCTCCTTCTGCTACTGTATTGCTTGCATATATATCATGACCACCAATAAGGAAAATACTTTATTTCTTTAAAAGAGAAGGCATTTGCGATAAAAAAAAAAGAAAAGGCTAAGCTCAAATTAAAAACCAATAAGATCTCAAGCTTGATGTGCAAAGGCACAAATGCTATGATGAGGATATGTCATGTAATAAGAGACCTCAAATAAATTAATGAAAGAGCCTGCCAAAGTTAATGGCTGTGATGTCAGTAAGCTTTTAATTAATAACTTTCATTATTTTTAAAGTCCTTTACAGCTGGACTCCTAAGGAGCCAGGGCTCCAACAATCAAGGAGCAAAGCCAGTTATGATGATTTTTTTCCATGTACTAAAACCCCTATCCTATCTAGAGCCACATTCTCAGTAACAGCATATGTTCTTTGGTCAGATGTGTGAAGCCTTAATCTGACCAGTGACATTCAGGTCAGGAGTACACATATGGCGTGCCATACTGACTCAATTAACCATCCATCAATTTAATTGCATAATATATCAGAAGATGTATTCCACTACTACTTACAGTTAGATGCCAGCATGGAAATAAATAAGACAAAGCAACAATTTTCTGTTGTTTGTTTACCTTAACAGGAATGCTAAGTAGAAACAATAATATATTTTATAAGGTAATTTTATTCTTGGAAAAAAAAGTAATTTTTGACAGCTAAACTGATCAGAGGCTGCTAGTTTTAGAAGCGATACTCATAATAAGCAAGCGTAGGTGGAAAGCACATGTTACAAGAAAATTATAGAGCTTCCACTGATTCTAATCACATTAATGTAGGGATAAGGGAAAAAGAAGGTATATTATTTAAACATTATGTAAATTATGAAGAGAGTTAACATATTGCAAACTTATAAGTAGTGACATAGTTGAGTTGATTTATGCAATCACTCCAGACATCAAATCCTTCTGGAATAATATACATGACAAAAAATGACAACATGGTGACAAGATTAAAAAAATAAAAATGGAAAAAAGAAGAAGAATAAGAAAAAAAAGGAGGAAGAAGGGAAAGAAAAGAAGAAAATTAAGCTTATATTTCAAATATTCTGGAGGAAAAGCTTGAAGTAATAGCAGTCAAACAAAAAAGCTTTCAATCTGGAATCCACTGAAAGACAGAGACTTCAAGCTCTGGTTACTAACAGTGTTACCTAACGTGATGTCTTCAGAATTCGTATTACTTTTAGTGTGTTCATTTCAAATCTAGGCCTCAAAAAATGCATTCCAAAACATGTATAACATTTCAAATTTCATAAGCAGAAGCTAAATTTTTCCCAGCTTGGTCTGCATACCTGATTTCTAGCCATGGTAAACCCTGATTCTCATTTGCGAAGTCTGTGGGTATCACAACTGGTGTCAGCCACAGGCCATAATACCTGAGTGAGCTTCTTTCTTGTGCCCAAATCAGGGGCACACTGATGAAATCCCTTCTTTTCTGTTTCTTCTTTGGGGTTAGAAATCATTCTAGTGTGATGTGTCTTTACAGACCAGCAGTTGCCTAGAACTGGATCTTGCTTTCCAATTACTTCATCCTATGGAAGTATTTTGCTTCTTATTCACCCAGAATATTTAAAGATCTTTCCATAGTCACCTCTTTTTATAAAGAAACAGAAATATAGTGCAGTTAGACACTCCCAAAGTCTAGAATAATGTGATATTGTCACACCTAAAGGTTCAGCAGCAGCAATATTAAAGCACTTTTTAATATAACCCTCTGCAAAGATACAAGGAAAAGTGCTTCTAAAGCTTGTTTTTTTAGCAAGAACATAGTTTCCCAACATAGCATTTTTAGATTCTGAGAGTCATAACAAGCATAGGGTAAATAACGTAGCTGTTGCAGAATGGAAAAAAAAAATCAGAGTAAACACAAGCTACCACTTTTTATTAGGCATCTCAGATAATTAGTGACTTGGATTTTTGTTCACTTTTCATGTGATTTGCATAATTTTCTGATAGTTGTTCTCCATAACAAGTTCTGTAAATTTTCCTTTTTCCCTCCCAGTTTCTTGAAATTCTGGAAATCTTTTATTGATTCTGTTCTTAAGCTCTCTAAAGAGTGAAATTGATTGAAAAGTTTCTTTCAAGGATCTGGCCCCTGAGTTGGCTCTTAGAGAGCAAAATGATAACTACTGCCTCTGGGGATCCAAGCAGCGACATACTCATTAAAAAGAAATGTTAACATTTTCGTATTATCAATCACTGGACATACCTGCTCATGATAGGTGTGTCTGTGTCACACAGATGTCTCCACTCCCAACACCTGACATATATCTCTGCTCCTTGTTGCTTTTCTCACATATCCAGGCCATTTCAGAGGTTTCATTTCTCTGATCCTATGTCTTGGTTAGGAAAATCCAGGCTCTGTCTGTCCTGGGCCACAGAGACAGGGAGATGCTGCCAGAAAGTACCACAGCACACTGTGGCTCAGGGCTTCCCATGAATGGAAGTCCCACTAAAAGGCACAGCCCTCCACCACAGCCAGATTAGAGTCCATCCCCATTTCATGAGACACATCTATCCCTCAAGGTCTTACATATTGCAAAAAGCTTACAGTTGGGTAACATGCATGCATATATCTGAAAACAAGCAATTAATCTGAAACGAAAAAATACCTGGCCTTTTTCTCATGGATTTGGGGAAGTGTTCTTCTTTGAAGGCATTTACAGTCTGCATTGCAGGCACAGCAGTCAGGGATGATGCTGATGTTCCTGAAAAAGCAATACATGCTTAATTAAGGAATAGCAAAACCTAGTTTGATACTGAAGGTTCTAGCTCACATCTTTCAGTAAATTGGAAAGGCAACTACTCCAGACATTTCTGTTTCCTTTTTCTGAGGATAGAGTCTTCATTGTGGCACATTTTAGCTCTTGCTAGACTCTGCAACCTAGACTTAAACTGAATGGAAATCAGCCTGGGCTTAAATTTAGTTGGTGACTCCAGTAGTTTAGATGTTACAGGTTATATGTCACTCAGGGACAACTTACAGGGGAGGCTGAAGAAGCAGCTGACAAGGGGACTATTTTATCAAACCTACTCAGAGAAATGAATAGCAGAGCTTTAAATCACACACATCTAACAGCCAAATTAATATTTTTATCCAAGAATATCTAGCAGATTCAGAGGCTATAGTATTTCTTTATTAAACAGCCATTTGATGAAGCAAACATACTTATTAAAAACCACAAATTATTCACGGTCAGCTCAAAATCAGAAAAAAAATATCCTTTTTTCAAGACTTACTGTAGCAAATAATTCTCTTTCTTTTATTACTACTCTGATTTTAATACAGCTCATGGATTTAATTATCCAGTTCAGGATATATTTGTAAAGTTATAAAAAAATTGAAAGTACTATAAAATTAATAGTTATTACAACTAATCCATGATTAATACAGTAGCTGATAGTTTTTACATGTCCCAGAATAGCAGTTTAGAGAATATAATTTCTGAAATCTCTTTACAGATTGAGCCAATTTTCTGACAAAGCCACCAACCTGCCAATTCTTTCTCCATGGAACACATACCACTAGGGTGGTCATGGTGCAACCTTAAAATCACAGCATCAGTCACCCTGTAAATTCAGTCATCCTTTTACTTCAAAAATCATAGTGTCACCTAACCTGGGAAGGTCCTCCATTACAGTTGCCGAGGCCAAAGGGCCTGATGTAGCACAGAAAACCCAAATTAAATTCTTTCCATATCATACTGCTGTGTGACAATCTCCGTTCTAAACTATGTATTAAGGAAGCCTAGACTTTGTACTGGTATTAGATGCTGTCATAGTATAAGATGACGTGACAGGAGCATATATTGATTAAGAATTTGCTGCTCTCCTTTTAAAACCTAGAAGCTGACTAAAATGAGCAAAAAAAGGCATTGTACAAATAAAAAACACATGTTCTGGGTCACGAGATATTCTTGAAAACCAAAGACAGTATTTTAACGTTTTTTCTGTGAAAAAAAAATAAATCTGGTGTAAGGACAAGAAAAGGCTATATACTAGGGAAACACATTAATTGGGATATAAATTAGAATTACTACATCTAACAGAGAAAACGGCTCCTCAGAAAAGGAAGATGTGTAATCTGCTTTATAATGAGGCACTCATCAAAATGGACCCAAGAAACACAGGCAAACAAACAGTCTGCAGATAGACCTACCAGATCACTCTCTAAATAACACATCCACACACAAGGCAGCTCATGTGGGGTTTTTTGTATCATTTTAGCTTGGCTCGGCTCTGGGTTTCTTATTTTAAACAAAAGACTGATGCATTACAAACAGGCAAGAGTCTGGATAAATGAGATCTGATGTTTATTCATGACAATTTCAAAAAATGTTCAGATAGTAAACAAAACTTAATTACTTTAGAAAGACATAAAATCTGCTGATATAGGATATAATGCTAAATAATAATCACCAGAAAGCCATCTCATTACTATTGGTTTTGTGTTTGATATGGGTTTGGCCCAAGGCAAAGCCCAGGGCTTTATTTATTTAAAAGGGTACGAAAACAAGACAATATGCATGTTTTATATTAAATATTGTGATGGCAATACACTATGTGAAATGCAATGAGAAAGAAACATTGTGAAGCACCGAGGAGAATTTAAAAATTTATATTTTGTTGTACTTTTTCTCAGACATAAGCAGACTTTCTGAGGGATTATGGGAATACTAATAGCCACTATGGAGTGGTAATTTATTATAATCTTGCAGCGAGAAAGAGCACATCTACACATGTCTATACACACACCTTCCACATATATAGCCATGTCTTATTTTCCTATTAAGTTATCTGGGGTTTTTTTAATTGCAAACTCTGATGAGTTTAAGTCAACATATTTCCTTACTGCTCCTTCTGCTTGTCAGCTGTAGCTGGATTGATAAAATGCAAATGAACAAATCATTAACGAGTACTGGTTATGAATCTCTCAGGCAGTTCAGGACCCTATCAAATCCTGCACCTATTACTTTGTGTGATTGATGTACTATTGTAAGTGATTGTTCCTGATCTTATTAAATCTTATTGATTTTTTCCCAGTTTCTATTTTATGCAGGACCAGGCTTGGACTATTATGAATGTTGCTGAACACTGTTAATCAAGCTTACACAGCTATTTTGATGGCAAACAATTAGAACTCTGAAGCAATACCTTGCAATTAGCTTCAGGGATATGGACCTCAGCACCGTAATAATGAAAGAGACCTTCTCCTTCAAGCAAGGTAATGAGATTTACAATTATGACCCCAAATAACCTCTGAGAAATAACCAATCTGCGAACATAGATGTGTTTATCAATAATTTGTGCCCTTTTTATGAAAATGTATTTTAATTTTTTTTCACGTATGACTCATTGTTTCTACTGAAGCACAGTGTATAAAGCTTTATAAAATGACAAAAAATATAAATTGAAAGTCTGTATGTATAATTTGAATCCAGTGGAGGGTTCTACAGAATGATATGCTTCAATAATGTTCAAATGTTGTGAGGAAAATAACACTGAAAACTTGTGAGAAAATACTGACATTATGCAAAAACTTGGGGGGCTATAAACACTTGAAAATGCTTATTTATGTGTTTAGTCAACATATATAAACATATATATATATAAATATATAAATTCAGGTACATTTTACATGCAGTAGGTCAGTAGACACAGACATCCATAAACATACATCTTTATAAATCCACTCTATGTATTTCTTGAGTGACACAGGCAATAAAAA
Source organism: Promerops cafer (assembly GCA_013398275.1). Classification (NCBI taxonomy): domain Eukaryota; kingdom Metazoa; phylum Chordata; class Aves; order Passeriformes; family Nectariniidae; genus Promerops; species Promerops cafer. The sequence goes on from VZSE01005694.1 coordinate 910,337, forward strand.
TAACTCAAATTTTCTCCGTTAGAAGCTAAAGCTATTAACATGGTTTTGGGAATTTTAATAGTCTACTGAGCATCACAGGTCAAATTTTTGTTACATCCAAAGCCATAAAATGTAAAATTAATACATAGATAAAATACAATGAAAATTATTTGCCTTGGGAGTGAAATAGTATGTTTCCAAAGTTCTTAACTTCTAGTATTTATATTTTACACTTGCAGTCTAAGCACATTTTTTGCTGATTACTTTGTAATGCTGTAAACTCTTCCTATCACACTGCATTTGAAGATTAACTCACATACATTTGCTAGTTATCATGTTTGCTAATTTCTCCAGCATCTTTTTTGCTAAAAAGATGTTATCCAACTTTTTTAAAATATATTTACATATAAAAAGGGAATGCCTTGAAAATTAGGAAAATTTTACAATATTCCTTCCTTTGTTTTAATGAATTTACTACATTGAAAGCAAGGCATTTATACTTTGGTTTAACTGATGAGATGAAGAAGTGTACCAGGCCCAAATGCAAGAAAGAACAATTTTCAAACACAAAAAGTTGGCCATTCTTACTATTCTTTGACAATAATTACTTGCAAATACGTCTGCTTTATATGGCATTTTTATCCGGATGGAAGTAGGGTGCAAAGCACACCTCTAATTTTGCTGTACTCCCTCTCATTGCTCATCTTATCCAAATTTTGAAAGAGCTCTCAGAGCCCATTTCTGAAACGGCCCCTGAAACAGTATGGGTTCTACAAGCAGAGACTAAAACTGTGTCTGGCTGGAGATCTGTAGCTGAAAAGGTGATGGTAAGAATGATAATTTTTTATTCAATATGTTAATCCAGATTCTGGGTAGTATTCTGAATGAAGAAGGAGAGGGTGAAGAAAAAACAGAATTTCTTAAAACTGTCATTTAAAAATATGTCTACTTCAATGTAATGTCAAATTAGGAACAGAGTTATTTTTTTAAGCACATGATTAACAAGTTAAACTCTTCTTTAACCCAAGGAATACATGTGAGAAGTTCATACAGGGAGGCAAAATTGGGATGTGCCTATGGATGTATGCAATATACCATATGCTCACAAGTTTAGAAAGTGGGAGGAAATATCTGTGCATTCCCAAAGCAATGCTGAAAGGGTTAAATAGGAGAGCTTAGCAAACATAAAATTTTTAAAAGGTTCATAAGCTAATTCACCATGTGATTTTTTTCCTGATTCTCTTTACTTTGAGCACAACCAATAAATGTGAGTTATTTTAGTGCCAATTTCAATTTTTATCAAATAAATATACATTTATTGCTGGATGTAACTGTTAATGAAATGTACATAATATGTAAAATCTATAAAAATGTTGTAGTTATACATTACTTTCTGACTGTTGTACAACCTTTGTAAACAAAGTATAGTATATCAACTTTCTTGTGACAATAAGCAGATTTGTCATCTTGGGGACAGCTAAATGAATTATTTAATCAATAACAGACTACATCTCTGGTGATAAGACAAGTTGAGACAAATTAAAAAGTGAATCAGGTAAAGTATGTCACAAGCAAGATACACAGGTAGTGTAACATACCTTTAATATTAAGCAGAATAGCTTAAAAAAAAACCCAATCCAAGCAACCAACCAACCAATGAAAAAACAAGAAAGAAAGACAGAAAGAAAGACAAGAAAGACAGAAAGAAAGACAAGAAAGAAAAAAAAGAAAAAGAAAAAGAAAAAGAAAAAGAAAAAGAAAAAGAAAAAGAAAAAGAAAAAGAAAAAGAAAAAGAAAAAGAAAAAGAAAAAGAAAAAGAAAAAGAAAGCAGATTAGTGAATGTTTCCCTAACTGTTCCTAAAGTTTTGTCTCTACAGAATTTGACAGAGTGTGCTCACACCTTTTGTGTTCCTCCTATCCACATGAAAGTCACAGTTTGTGACCACAGTTTGTGGTGCTTTTCTGGGCAGCCCAGACACAGAGCAAACATCCAGACTGCACTAGCAGAGGCAGTTCTTGCAGGTTTGCAAGTTATACCACAGGCAAGGCCCCCTCTTGAAAGTCTCCAGGCTTTTCTTAGACTGCATCATATTTCTGTATGTTGGATATACCACTTACCCAGGTGTGGATAGCATCCTCATGAACTCCCAAAGCAGGTCAGACCCTGTCCTGTTTCTGATCTTCATAAAAACCTACAAAAAAAAAAAGAGAGAACAGCAATCACGCAGTGACAATTTGCCTGGTAGTTTTCACATTGTGTAAAAAGAGAAATTGGTACATTTGCTTTTCCAGATCTTCTAGAATTATAGGCCATGAGAGATTTTTTTCCTTCCCTAAAATTTTAAACAGGACTTTAAGAACTTTAGAAATCCATACAAATCCTTGTGGCTTCCCATATCTGAAGCCATTTCACAAGCTGCATTTATATTATTTCTAAGGAAGAGTCTGACAGTTCTAAAATTGCATAAACAGACCCAAGCTGTCTATCTTAAAATTGAATGGCATACAGAATAGTCAGAGCAGCTGTAAATTGTATATGTGCAATTTTAAAATGTTTCCAGCTTTTTTATTTTCTTCAATGAATATGCATCTTATAACAAAGGATGCAGCTCCTACAGTTTACTGTTTTCCTTTATGTTTCTCTTTCTACTGTTCTCAGATCTTTTGAATAGCTGAAATCCTCTTTCAGCAGGGAAGAAATTCTCACTTCTCACTCTCTTCCTCTGCTTCTTTGTACAGTATGCATAAATCTCATGGAAATAAGTCTAGAATAATATACATGTTTAGTGATATGAACACTTAGCGTAGCTATAAAGACTAAGTGTTATTTTGATATGCAGGATTAAGTTTGAAACACATAAGTCATATAAAACATTGAGGGAAATAGGAATTTTGTGGTGGAGGACACAAATAGATAGAGATTTTCTTCTGTCCTGTATATGTCTATGTATTAATATAGGGTAATTATAGCTATAAGCCTCTGAATGCTAGTGGTAGTGATGTGTCTCATTGCTGCCATTGGATTCATGACAGCAAATTCCAATTCATCAAAGCAAACGCCTCTGCATTGCACATCAGGCATGATAAGTCTCTAATAACAGTGTATCATCTCCAAGTTATATGTATTAAAGACATATGCATCAGAGTGCAATATCACACTTTAAAAGTTATGTTCATGTGAGAATTCAGTGTTTCTAAAGAATTCTTTTTGTCTTCTTGGACTTCTGTACAATTGCTCTTCTATTCTTTTGAAATCCTTTTAGGATATTCATGTCATTCAGGTATTTATTTGTGTGGTGCAGCTACCACTTACACAAATACTGATCTCACATCTGATGTAACTCCCCCACCATGACACTTATTCATATAACTTATGTCAAAACTGCCTGCACTCACCTCTTAAGCCCTTCTGAAATGAAGTCCATAGTTGGGGCAACTGTAATGAAAAGAAGTGACTTGAAATAAAATCATCCATCCATGAAAGCTCAATTCACAGCTTTAGGATGGTCAGACACAGATCTTCTTCAGCTTAATTTGCAGCAAGTAGCAATTTGAGCTTCATTTTATATGTAGTACGTGACATACAACAAGCTATAAGGAGAAAAAAATCTAGGGAGTGAGTATGCTGAAAAAAAATCAAACCTCAATCAAACCCCAAGATTCTTTGCTTAAATCTCATGTACATAAAGAAAGTAGTTTCATGTTATGATGTACATTCCCCATGGTGCACTTTCTCCATTAGCATTTATATCTTCATGCTATTTTATTTTGGACAGTGCTAAACAGATCTGATACACTCAGAAAATTACAGTCCCATGCCATCAGGAAAAGATATTAACAGTATTAGCCTGTAGCTGGAGGTGAATGCATCATAGACAGGCAAACACCAATAAAATGTTTAATTTTTATGCATTAACATTGAATATATAAATCTCAACTGTTAGTCAGTTTACAGACATAAATTCACCTCTTCTATGGGAAAATCTCTCTTTTTTTACTGGTATTCCTGGTAGTTTCTTTGGCGCAAATTCCTCTTTCCTAATTGTAACAGTGGCAACCTTTATACAGATCTTTGTATATGCAAAATAAAGATGTGAAATATTCTATTAAGAGGTTTAAGTATGGAGCAAACTGTACCATATGGTAAAGCCTTCATTTTTTTAAATGGGAAAGTAAAGGAAAAAAACCCAAACCAAAACCAAAATCAAAACAAAACCCACCAAAAAAAAGATTCCCTTTATCTTCAAATTCTAGTGCTTTTTCTATCAGATCGTCTGTTTCTCTCCTTCACTACTCCTCACTCTTCCACAGCTTTTCACTCATTTGTATTTATGATTTCCAAGCTATCATCCTCTCTGGTTGTGACGCTCACAGATTTGTCCATCCCTCCCTAACCTCCCTCTCCCCTGCTGTCACTATGGTCCCTAATTTCAGCTATATCCTTCACTTCTTTGCCCCTCTTTGCTATCGTTCTGTCTGTTCCTCTGCACCTTAGACTACCCCAGGCATTCATGATCTGTATTTCTCTCTGCCTACCAAAGGGAATCTAGGGAATGCTCCAGACTTCCCTCTGTCTTTGTACACTTTTTAGTCCTATTTTCTTAAAAGATAATATATAGGACTTTTGCTCCTAATTAATAGATCTTTAACAATCTTTAATTTTCCTTCAAACTTTCTATTGATTTAGCTATGTTTGATTTTATAGATTCTCAATTGCTTCAATTCTTGAGATTGTATTTTTGTTCTATCCTTAGCCTTTCACATTCTGCATCTCTTGAATTCCAAATCTCCAAACCCCAATTTTTTCTATTTCTTACCAGCTTTCAGTTTTCCTCATTGTTTGATTCTCTACCACACATTTTTCTCTTTAGTCTTTTCATATTCCAAATTTTAATTGCTTCCTCTGCTACCTGCTATTGACAATGAAAAATATAGAATACTTATTTTGAAATGACTCCACTTTTTCAGACTTGCTCACCTAATGCATTCAATCCTCCACCTGCCACTCCACGTACTTTTGTGTTTTTTAGCATAGGTCAGATGGTTCAAAAGCATCCTCCTATTTTAACTCACATCATTTGCATACTTCCATTAACTGTCTTTACTTACCTGAAATGCTTGCTAATGAACAGCTACCTTATTCCCCTACAAATCTTTATACATACCAATTGCAAATATTATTACTGTGTGTAAGTATTCATTGTGTCCAGTGCTGCTCGTGAACGCAGGAAGTAGAACACAAATGCAACATCTCAGTTCTCTTCAGGTCAGATCATATCTACCAGATTCCCTCATAGCCACATTATTGTTCACCCACTGGCCCCTGGAATAAGCTCACAACTAAACACAGAAATATTTCACTATTTGATTTTCTTTTCAGTTTTTAAAACAGAAGTTTCAAGTAGTCTCTCCATCTTTCCTCAGAAGTCCCTGCAATGCTTCATCTCTCTTGAAAAGGAACTTAGTACATAATACTTCAGGGCTTCACCACCAAAGGGAAACTTCTTGCACAAAATCTTTACTCTTCCCTGAAAAAACAAACTTCTTCACAATCCAAAAAGATTTTTCAAACCTTCTTGCACACAGTGCCTTTAGTGCCCACTGCAATCTATTTCACAGCTGGAGTGACTTTTTGCCCTTGATTCACAACTGCCCATATTTTACCTGCATGAGCATTTTATTCACTCTCATTAGATAACTTTTATTGTGTTGCTGTTACTGTAAGCTCTAAAGTTATAAAAAAGTTGTGCATTTTTTTTTTTTTTTTAGTTAACCCTAGTAGATTGCCATCAACATCCCCAACAGTGCAATCTATCCAAAGGAACACCATTTCTTCCAGAAGCCCTCTCACCAGTAGGAATCCTGCAGGAGTTGGTTTTTTCCCTCCCTCCACACCTAAAGAGGTTACTCATAAGTGTTAGGCACCTCAAAGCCTTCTGTATTCCAGACTGACTTATAAAATAAAAAGTAACTATTATCAAGTTAAAAGTAGCAATGGCTGGCTTTTGTTACTGGAGAATAAAAATGTTATGACCTGGATTTTCCTGTTTTCCTGTTCCTTTTTCAACTTCTGGAAAAATCCTAATAATTGGAATAGTTTCCAGTTTAGAGAGCTTGGTTCCTGACAGCTCAGAAGAGAAGCCTGGAATCATATCTGCCCACCAATATTATGTAGAAGTTCCCAAAGGGCAGAGGAAATGAACATTGTTATCACTCTAGAAAGAAAAATGAAGATTTACACTCTATTGGCTGCCTGTCATCAGGTACATTTTCATCTACTTTGTTTCTAATTGCACTCTCCAGGCTGCTTTCTACATTGCTGAATTGTCTTTCACAACATCTGCTGTTCATATTACCTTCCTACTTTGTATTTCAGCATTTGTAACTTTTCCCTCTTTGTACCTTCTGCTCAGAGACCAGGAGCATTGATGGCATGCTTTTCCCATTTGCTTGAAGTGGGACATACCTTGGTGTTTAGGTGCCATTCAAAGGCAGCTTTTTTGTAAATATTAAGAAGCAAAACATGGCAATTTGAGCAAGCCTTACTGGGATGCTCAGGGAGCAATTTCATTTAGCATGTGTAAAGCCAAGGAGTCACAACATTGATTATGTCATTTTTTCTAGTTGTACATGATAAGTTTGCATTACTGACATTAGAATGTGGGCAATGCCAAAGTTCCTCTTTGGTACAATGTAATCTATCAAGGCAAGAGAGCTGCAGATGAGAACACAATCATACTGATGGTTTGTTTACTTTGTTTTCCTATTAAAACAGAAAAGTTTCCTCATAAGTATTATAAGGAAGCCAGGGAAAAATCTCCTCAAATACCTAAACTTATACTTATTTTTCTGGGAGGGAGTATGTATTTATTTAATAAATATGCTGAGTACAGCACTGCATTGAATTCCTATAAATTAAATTATGTAAGAAGCTGGAGGGCTTCTGTCCTGAGATTTTTTAATAAATATCCACAGGTATGAATTTTCTCATTTATTTTTAATTAAGGGAACATTACCAAAAGTGAAGTAAAAAATCCAAAGAAATAAACATAGCATTTCATATTAAAATATATATATTTACATTATACATATTTACCTTTATAAATTTAAAAAATTAAAAAAAAAATTAGGGATGACATTGCTGAACACATCGCTCTATTCTGAAATAAACTATTTATCCTTTTATACAGCCTAACAAGGATATACATATTTCCTTCTAGAGTGTACATTCAATTTGAAGAGGTTGTTCAGTTCTGAAATGAATGAATGAAAGAAACTTTACCTCAGGGCATTCACTAGACCTGCATGTATTTCCAGGGATATAGGGTGAGAATTATGACACTTAGACAAGAGAAAGACCCCTTTCTGTAATATTCTTCAGTGTCCATTCTCACATCCTAATACAGAAAAGGATTGTTGCCTGCATATTATTAGCAGTCTTCTGTAGCTGCAGTATGATGATGGTTAGTGTCACAAGTTCAGGAACTATGCACAGACAGAGACACAAAGCAAGGAAATTGAGCAAGGAAGACAGCTGGCACTGTTAAGAAAAAGAAAGCCATTGCTTGGTGTTACTTTGAGCAACAGGTGATTTAAAAGGACAAAAGCTCTCATCAAATCCCAATAAACAAATACAGGGACTTTAATGACTAAAATGGATAACTCAGGCCTTGGAAGGAAATCTACCTAACTTTTAATCTTTAACAATTTTAGCTTCAAATCTTTCAAACTAGCTTTTCATTACATTTTTTTCTGAAGGAACTATAACAGGAGAGTTCAGAAAATGGTAAATGTTTTCTACATATTTAATTGAACAACATGTAAACAGAGCTTGATTGAAAAATCACTTGTGGTAGTTCATAAATTTGAAATTATTAATGAACTTGTCAGTCAAGTGTCTTTATTTAAGGGAAATATAAACATGAGATAAAAGAGAAAAACTTCCATGCACTTTCTCCATTTTCCTATCTCTCATACATGAGAAGTTAATTAATTTGTCATCTCATTTTTGAGCGGGTTTTCAAAATTGAGGGGACCTGGAAAGATCTGCAAGAGAACTACCCTCTTTTGGCAGCAAATTAGTTGGGGGAAAGAAGGTAATTGAAGTCCTTGTAAGCCATGAAAAGATTTATTTAAAGCAAGTCTTAAGTTTTATGAATATATGGAAGATATCTTGTGAAAGATATGGATGAGTCAGAAAGGATAGAGTCATAATATTGTTTCACTGTAATTACACTGTCTGTTAGGGCAGAGAACTGTCCATGCCATCTAAAACCTCTCATGAGAAATTCATGATTTTCCTCTGTTCTTTGTCCTCCCAGAGGAATCTTATTTTCCTGCTGCTATTTGGGCTGCACTTAAACTCATAAAGCATTAGGCAACTCTGAAGTCCCATGAAGACTTGCTATATTTGCATAAAAATATTTTCTTTTTGTTTATACTGTACCTCTACATTTTTTTGCATAAGAGTTTAGTGGAGCCTGGTCTCTTGTCAAGTTTCAAAGTACAATGACTCTGAAGAAGGAAGGGGAGTGCATTTTTCTTCACAGTCCTGCAATGTGTTAGTATCAAAATCAACGTCACACCATCTGTAGGAATGCCTAATACATGATTAGGGCCAGAATAAGTCCAGAAGAATTTTGTCAAGAATCGAAACACTCTTGAATGGCAAAATCTACATGTAAGGGAACAATTATATTTTCTGTGATTCCGGAATGCTCTTTTTACAGTAAGTGTGGTTCCCTGGACTTCTGCTGCTGTGATGAAAAAGCATTTCAGAGAAATCAAAGTTCCTGGAATTTTCTAATATCAAGAAATACAAATTCACATTGCAGAACACATTGCATTAACATCACCAGTATATAACAGTATTTTTCTCTGTCACAAACATTTAGCTTATGTTCCCAAATACCATTTTAATACTTTGAAAATAGTCCTTAAGAATTTTCAGTGGATAATTGAGCCGTGTGTGTATTTTAGGACAAATATTGGGAAAAGTCATGTTCAATACCAATGTCTATACCATTTAAACAATGAAAGCATCAGGTAAGTAACAACATTTGGACAGCAAGTCAATATGACTATGAAAGGTCTCCAATAATGAGCAAACTCAAACCAATACACTGTTTGAGTATTTGGCCTTCCTATTGACAAAGGTTGCTTTCAATCACACTGTATCTATTACCATATCAATCATCACTCTAAATGAATACAACATGAACTTTGACGAAGACATCACTTAGGCAAAGAAACTAAAGGTTCTATAAAAACAAATAATGAAAGTTTGGTTGATCACAGCATGAAAATTAGACCTAATCCTTAATCATTCTTGTTTTGTTAAGCAAACAAATTGAAACTAAAAATGTTAACTCTATTTCTTGTCCAGGAACTTAAAATATATGGAAATTGATATCACATTCTTAATTATTAAACATAATGCAATCCAATACTTTGTTTGCTACACAAATTAAGATATGGAATTGGACTGATGAAAATGATTTACGTGCAGGATTAAAATATTGGCAGCTTTATAGAGTGAAATGTCACTATACTGCTGTACCTTCAAGTTTTACATTTCCTCCTTTGAATCCCTGTCAGCCTTCATGAACACTGGAGAGTTTAATCAATGTTTGCAGTAGCCACAGCATAACATTGAATATTTTACCTGTGTAATAATCATAGTGCAGTTTAGTACAAGTCAAAAGCAGAAATTACAAATTTATATATTGCAATTGACAAGGTTACATTTTAAATTACATTAAAATTAATTCTTACACATTTCTATGATTCTTTTCTTTTTGTGAAAGCAACCTGTGTTTTGCAACAGCTCAATGCACCCTAAGGCAATCAAATTGTATTTAGGATGACTAAGAGGTCATAAAATTCAAACACTTATGAGTTCATGTATTTGAATTACTTTAATTTATATGATACAAAACTCTTGTGAAATAAGCATTTTATTTGCTTTATGTACTCCAAAGGGTGGAATTCAGATTGTAATTTGTGTTGCATTTTTTCAAGATAGTCAATATTGACAATAATATCAAAACTGAAGAGGGAAGAAAAGATTATCATCTTGATATTGTGGCGGTCTTGTTTCCTTATAAAAAAACCTTGTGTGAAGCTAAAATATAGGCAAGAAAGAGGAAATAAGGACAGGGACATAGCATGAAATTTAGAAAACTAAATAGAAAACTCAGTAGATATAAAGTTTGTCAAATACATGGAATTTATTTTCAAATCAAAGCCACTAGTACAGCTAATTTAAAAGATAGTTTAAGTTTTTTATTTTAAAAAAGGGAAAAAAATAGGATATTTAACATAATGACATGAAGCAAAAAAGAAAGGCTAAGATACATTTGAAATACATTAGAAATAACTTTTCTTTAAAAAAGTTTAATTGCTATTTTTTACTTTATTTGAATAAATAAAGTTAGGTTTTCTGCCAACTTCCCCTAAGATATTAATCTATAGAATACTCCCAATACCTATAAATTACAAACCACTTGAATAACACTGCAAGGAAGGAATATAAATAATAATTTTGATTAAAAAGTTCTTCATTTGTATTTAAACAGTATCCTCTTATGGATATTTTAATAAACAGGTGCAGTGCAAGAAATGCATTATGTCATAGATATATATTTGAAAATATATAGAAAAAACACTTCTACTGTCAACAGTGTTCTTTGTTGCATTATTCCTTCAGCACTGAAATCGATCTAGTAAGTATCTAGTGAATAAATATTTTGCCTAGAAGTTTATTTTGCCTTGATGTATGTTACAAGTACATAGATATTTAAGAACATAGAAAGTGGTCTGGTCTACCTAGTAAATTCCCTTGTTGCTATAACACTCAGCAAGAAGGTTTTATGTTTCCAGCAGGTGTATCAGGCTATATCAAATGTTTAATCCACCTGTGCAAGACAGTCAATTTTAGAGTATTTATTCATGGAAGAAATTTGCTTTGCTGTCTCCAGTTTTGTGTCTGATGACACACAGAGTGTCAGTTTTATAATACAAAAATATGTAATATTTCAGAAAGGTTCATTAAGCTAAACTCTGTTATGAAGATAATTTACATTTACTCTACTTCAGGCCATTAAGGGTGTAAACGCTTTAGGCAAACATGAATAGAAAGCTGTAATTTTTATCCCAACTTGATCTTCATTTTTCTCACAGCCAGCATTCAACAGGGCTGAAAGGGCAGCAGGACTCTACCACATGCTGTTCCTTGTCTCAGGTCACAACAGGCAGACTAACATTGAGCATTTTGCCTTCAGCCTCCTCAACCATGTGTTGAAAAAAGATAGTTTTAAGAGTTTCAGCATTTAGGTTCAGTTTCTTTCACCCTTTAACTGCAAGCCAAATTAAGCCAAATCTTGTTCAGAATCTTTAACCTGAAATTTTACTGTCATTTATGTGATAATTGCCCTTCCAGTGGAGTTCCCACAGATTGATCTGTTTAGGCATATGGGATATATCTGAAATTGAACCATATTCCCAATACATTCAAATTAGAGGGCTGGGTGATCACCAATAGTATGAAGTCTAATAAGTCCTAGATTGTGCCCCTGGGATGGGGCAATCCTGGATGTACAGTGTCATGGTTTGACACTGGTCCAATGACAGTGCCCCCATGAAAATATATTTTCTTCAACTAACTGCTGTGAGATGCAACCAGGAACAGAGCAGAGCAGGCTTAAACTTAGAAAGAGAGGGAAAAAACTTTATTAACCTACATTAAAATAACAGAAATACACAGGAAACAGAATGAAAACCTTCTAAACATTCCTCCTCCTCCAACCCAATTTCCACCAAAACACAGTGAGACAAAAATCTTGGAGTCCTGATCAAGTTACCACCACTCTGATAATCAGTTCTCAGTCCATCAGGGGAGAGAGGAGTCTTTCTTGTACCACAGTCCTCCCCACAAAACACAGTTGAAACTTCCCATGTTTCCATGTCACACATGGTACCACCTGGAGAAAATCTGCCATGGTGACATCCTCCTTCCATGTACAGTGCTCTCACCACCATCCATGGACTGAAACTGCTCATAAGGTTTCTTCAAGGATGCTTTGCCAAGTACCAAAAAACAACCATTTCTGATTTTTGGGACAACAGTCCCCCCCATTTTCTCATCCCCTGGGGCCAAGGGTCTTGAGAACAGAGCTCTTCTTCTCCCTGAAGACAGAGGGCAACCCCACACCCTCTTCATCTTCCTCTGTTCACTCCTTTATATGGTGTCATACTGTAGGTCACTCTCTTGGCTCAAGACATCCACTTAAATGAAGTTTCACGTATTACAGGCCACTTAGTTCAGTCTATGGCTATACAAGAAAAGTCCAGCCAAAAGCCACTCCATCATCTCCTCCCACCTTGGATTCTTCTCATCTTCCTCTTAACATCTCAGGTCCCAGACTGTCTCTCTTCTCTCTCAAACCACCAGCCAGGAGGACTAATGTTTCATAAAGTTTCCTTCACCCAGGAAAGGGTTAAAAGTCCGAGCTCTGCTGCCCTCAGGATACTGAAATCTCAAGAGGGCCAACTCCCACACACTGGGCAGCTTTCCCCGCCTCCCCGGCCACCTCTGCCACCACAGGCTCTCTCTCTCTTCCTCTGCGGGGGTGGAACAAAAGACATCTCTGTGTCTCTCCCCCCCTTGATCCTGCAGGGCTCGCCCGGTTCCATTCCCTTCCACCCTCTCTCTCTCTCTTCAGGGCTCTGGCCTACCTCAGCCTGGGCCTCCATGGCTTCCCCTCCCCCAGCCAGCCTGTGGCCGGGCAGGAGAGGTGTGCATTCTCCTGCAGCCATCAAATTAGAGGGCAGGGTGATCACCAATAGTATGAAGGCTAATAAGTCCTAGATTGTGCCCTTGGGATGGGGCAATCCAGACAGACTGGGGAATGAGATGCTGGAAAACAGTGCCATGGAAAGGCACCTGGGGGTCCTGGTCTATGGCAAGTGGAATGTGAGCCAGCCAGGAGGGCCAAGCGTGTCCTGGGGTGCATCAGGGTGCATCAGGGACAGCATCGCCAGCCAGGCAGGGGAGGGGATTGTCCCTCTCCAGTGTTGGGAGCGGTTTTGGGTGCCACAATGTAACATATCAAACTATTTAACAGTGTCCAAAGGAGGGCTAAGGAGATGGTGAAGGGCCTTGATGGGAAGCTGTACAAGAAGAGGCTAAGGTCTTGTGGTCTTTTCAGCCTAGAGAAGAGAAGACTGAGGAAATGAGCCCTCTTATCTGTCTACAACTTCTTTGTGAGAGGAAGCAGAGGGGCAGGCAGTGATCTCTTCTTTCTGGTGACCAGTGATAGGACCTAAGGCAATGGCCTGAAGATATATCAAGAGAGGTTTAGGTTGGATATTAGTAAAAGGTTCTTCACCCAGCGGGTGGCTGGGCACTGGAACACGCACCCCAAGGAACTGTTCAGGACACCAAGCTGGCTGGAGTTCAAGAAGCATTTGGATACCACTAACAGACACATTGCATGATTGTTTCAGTTCAGTTGTCCTGTACAGGGCCAGGACTTGGACTTGACACTGTAGATCCCTTCTAACTCAGGATATTTTATGAACCTATGATTCTATATTCCTGTTTGTAATTCTGGCCCCATCCAGCTCAGAGAAGACAAAACCCCAGAACAACAGTGAGGGCAAAAGAAACAGCTTACTTCCATTTTGAAGATGTAGAGAAGCTGGACATGATTGATACTTTTTCATTTTTTGCCCTGAACACTCTATGTGATGCACCTGGAGCAACAACATGTTTTTTTTTCAGTAATATATCAGGAATGGAGCAGGGATTTCGGAACCTAGGACAAAAGTGCAAAGAACTGCCTGTTGCCAACCAAGCTGAAATAGTTTAAAGCAACATTGCTTCTATAGTTCTGGCTGTGTTCTTTGAAAGGAAGGTTTTTAGTGCAGTAGAGGTTTATTTGTACCATTTCCATAACGTTTACAGCACTGGCATATTAATCTAAAAGGAAAATTAAGGGTCATTTATGAAGAGAGGGCAACAGAAGAAGGACTGGTAGAAGTAATCACATAAAGCCACTGATGGAGGCTGAGTAGCTTGAGAAAGCTATGGCAGTATTTCTGGGTTTGGGGATTAGTGCATTAGTGTAAGATGAGTTCTGAGGAAGTCAGGGTTACCACAAGATAGTTGTTTCTGAGTAAAAAGTACTACATGGAACTGGCTGAAACAAAGTGCTGAATAGGTGATTGAGATATGGATAAGGAAGGTCACAGGCATTCTGAAATGCTGTTTCCAGCTCTCACCACATACTGGAGCATGTCCTGTGTCCTGCTCTACTTCTGTCCATTCAGAACACACCTTTGCTTGGCTGCAGGTCAGTAGCTCCTCAAGACTTCATCTCACACCAGTGACAGTGTTTTGCGTTGCATCAAAACTTCTCACCGATATTCCCTACGCAGCTGAGTTCATCATATTTTCCACTGCCTTCTTGAATGAGAGGCAATCTCTCCCTTATCAGCCTTCTCCAAAAAAAAGAGCCATTTAAAAAATATATGGCCATGGTACTTCAGAATCTGCCCAGACTTCAATATACTATTGACATTACAAACCAATCCAATTTCAGGTATTTCTTTACTACAACTTTCCAGAAAAATAATTTTGTTAGTATGTCTATTAAAATAGCCCCTTCCATCAAATTTTTATTGTAATCCTCTGATTGGTCCAGCTTTTTACTAAAGTAATGCAGATTATATCAACATCTTGCCAGACAAATATGACCTGGTTGTTTTAAATGGGCATTTCACTTTTGCCTCCACTTATACAGAATGGGACATGTAATTTACTACTGGAGACATGGAGATTCTTTTATCTCTTTTTATAATACGAAAACCCTGCAGACTTACACTGAGTGGACTTGGACATGTGAATTCCATTAAACTCCATGAAACTTATGTCATGAAATCCCACACAACCACTGAAAATTAATTATTCATAATAATAACACATTTCTCTTTCCATCTGAGCATTGCAAACATCTTTTCCAAGATAAATAATTATGGTTCAAAAAATGCCCTGTACTAATGAGGCAGGCAGTTTATACCTATTTTTATATTTGTGTACATAGAGACAAAGGCAATTCTAGGTCTGTTTAAGGATATTTCAAACAAGCTCACTGTGCTGAGAATTTCACTGTTTTTGAGGAACTCCTCCTAGAATCAGTGGGAACTAACTATAGTATAAAATTACACCAGAGTCTTATAGACATTTTTCTCCACAGGAGTTAAGGGATAAAAAGGCAGATCTCAGTATAAAATTTATTTAGGGATAGGGCTCGTTTAAGATTTTTTTTTTTTTTTTTTTTTTTTTTTTTTTNTTTTTTTTTTTTTTCCACAGCACACAAAGTCAGAGACCTAAGGAGAATCAAAGTGAGTTTGTGGTCAAGTCTGAAACAGAATCCACTAATCTACTCAAATCCACACTCTTAATATTAAAAGGTAGTCCTTCCCATTGTAAATACTATTATCAATTCAGACTGGTCAGTTCAGCCCCAGACTTCACATCTGCCTTTTGTTATTCTCCATCTTAGATTGTCATCTAAAATACAGAGCTATCTTTGGGTTGATTTTATGGAACTCAAATAATTTTGTATCAAATATTGGCTGACTGAAACACTAAGCCATAAGCTGTGTACTCACAGAAACAATACTGGTTTCATCCTTTGATTTGTGCAGATATCCTCTATGTAAATACTGCTGGCTTTATAAAAGTGTAAATTTCCAGATATCTGTTCCCTCAGTTCTACTCATCTGAAAATCTCTCTACAGTCTCCAGAGAGAATTATGCACTGAATTAAGATTGGGATTTGAAACAACCAAAGCAGTCCCATGATAAATATTCGAAAATATTAGACAGAGTTGAATCTGAAACCCCAATTCACCCATGGTTTTAGCCCTTTTAACTACATGCCTGAAATGGGTTTCCATGGCAAAGTTTAAGTAGCAAGAGGAGCAAAAGGGGTGGCTTCTGTGTGAAGCTGCTGGAAGCTTTGATGCCTGCCATATTCAAGATGGACCTGCTGCTGCTCAAGACTGACCCCATCAACCATCAGCATCAGTGGTAGCACTCCTGGGATGACATATTCAAGAAGGGGAGAAAAAACTTGTGCAACAGCAACTGCAGCTAGAGAAAGGAGTCTGAGATAGACATCTCTGCAGACCCCTGGGTCAGTGAAGAAGGAGGGGAAGGAGATGCTCCAGGTGCCAGAGCAGAAATTCCCCCATAGCCCATGCTGAAGACCTCAATGAGGCAAGAATGGAGACCCAAAGTGAAGCAGAGATCCATCTTCAGTCCCTGGAGGACCCAACACTGCATCAGGTGAATGCCCAAAGGCAGTGACCCTGTAGGAAGCCCACACTCTGTCCCCATGGAGAGAGGAGCCCATATTGATGCAGGTTTGCTGGAAGGAATGGTGACCCTATTGGAGACCCATGCTGGAAAAATCTATTCCTGATGGATTGTACCCCATGTTAAAAAAGGAACGCATGTCAGAACAGAGGAAGACTGTGAGGAGTCCTCTTTTGAGAAGGAAGGAGCGGCAGAGACAACATGTGATGAACTAAGCACAGTCTGCTTTCACCATCCCCACTGGTCACTGTGGGGAAGAGGTACAGAATCAGGAATAAATTAAAGCCCCTGAAGAAGAGAGGGGTAGTAGGAAGGGCTTTGTTAGATTTGGTTTTATTACTCATTTCCCTACTCTGATTTGATTGGTAATAAATTAAATCATGTCCCCAAATTGGGTGTCTTTTAAGCATGATGGTAACCAATGAGTTATCTTTCCCTGTCCTTGTCTTGACCCATGGGACTTTCCTTATATTTTCTCTCCCCTGTCCAGTTGGGAATAGGAATGATACAGTGGTGCTGGTGGGCACCTGGTGTCCAGCCAGAGTCAACTCACAACAATGCCCAAGACAAAACCTTCTACGAGGCATCAGTGACCACATTTTCCCTTCAAGAATGGATGATTGGCTATTTTCTTTTTAAACACAGGTGGAGGGAGATGTGAAGGTGACAACAATATATTGTTTCTGACAGCTGTTTAATGGAAAACACATAAACGGTCCTAGGAAGTATGCGGTCTTCCAAAGAACAGCATCCTATTAGCCACTGGAGCAACAGCACTTCCTCTGGAGCTTACCCTTCCAGGGCCCAGAAGTCCCACATTCATTTTCTTCTTTTATTCACAAGTGACTTCTCTTCAAACGAATGACAGAAAACCAGTTCTATTCAGGGTTGTTTTTTGTATTATGGTGTCACTTTAAGAAGGTAAGAAATGATGGTTTATGTCTTCTCAAGCTGAAGAGGACCTAGAACCTGTCACCCACTTCCCATAAATGAAACCTGATTATTGGTTACTTTAAAGTGCAGTCTTGCACTCCATCAAATGGTTTTGAATGACAACAGCTGTGATTCTTTTGTTTCATGTTGAAGTCTGGGTAAAACATTAGACCATATTAGACCATTAGACTAATAAACAAGAATCATAAGGGAACATAACCCCTCAGACACTTCATCTATAGTTTCCAAATAGATTTAGGTATTTAGAAGGTTGCAGTTTTCTAAAGGTATGCAATAATCATTTTCTGCATGACCAGAATAATTTTATTAGCTAAAAAAAGAAGTCTCCAGGTGGTTTATGACAGTTTCTGAAACTTATCTCTCACATGTCTGTGTCTTATATTCCTTCTGCCTTTTCAAGAAACAAGATAGCATTCAGGAAATCAAGTTTCCCTTGTGAGAGACAACCTGTCCTTTAATGCCTGCACAAGCTGATCACTGTGGATTTATCAGAAACATAAATAATACCTCGACTCTCTGGAGGCCACACCTTCTAGTTTCTGCAACAGTCAGATGTATTTCCTTGCTGTTGGGGTATAATCACGTACATTTCCTTGCTTTCATTGTATAAACACCTTCTCTTTAACACTAATCTATGTTCCTAAGACCTGTACTTAAAACTCTCAGGCAGTAAATTTATAGAAAAGTAAAGCCTAGAACTCAAGTAAAGGTAACCCCAACCTTTTTGCCATCTAGAGCTTAATACCTCTTCAGCCACCAACACAAAAATTGGAGAATTCTCTTGAAAGAAAACTTTTTTTTCTATTTCTGATGTCCATATGATCAATTGCAAATGTCTACTCTCCTTTCCAGATCAGCTTCGCCAGAGATGGTTAGGGAAGATTTTCGTGCTATTTCTTCACTTTCAGAAGACCTTACACTAGGAGTAGTCTTCATTTCAAATCCTTCCTAATGAAAAAGGAATAAGATTCACAGTGTGGACTGTTTGGATGTAATGAAGGAACAACTGTTGCAGAAAGACATAAATTATTTTTTAAAACATCAGAATAACTTCTCCCATCTTTTAGAAATAAGGTGAATAATTCAAAATACACGCACTGTAGTAGCTTATGCAGGTTATTATGTTAACCAAATCAACAACCTGCATAATTTTCACTAAATATTCTCTCCTAAAGTTATAAGGAATTCTGCCTAGCACTTTGGAATGACAATAAGTTTGTGACAAATAAGGCATATTTTAAAAAGGTAGTCACACTCTTTTCTGGTAAATAAACAGCAGTATCACTGGGGGTTGGCAAAACTTCAGCTTGTCTTAAGCACTACAGTATTTACCTCTGCAGCTACCTAATCAAACTTGCAAATCAGGGAGTTTGTGATGCAAGGCCTGAGATTATCTTTCACATGTAGCTGCAAAGTCAGAAACACAAATTACACCTGCATAAACAAAGGTTAAGCTTCAGAAGGCTGTGGGAAGACCTTGCCAGCAATATGATATGATTTTGTCTCTACTCATGCTTCTGCGCCTCAGAACATACCATGCATTCACAACAGACTAACTTCAAGGCAGTACATCACTCTAAATAACAATTCTCTTTTTTATTATCAGTTTAAGTCACAAACATAACATTAAACTTTTTTTGTCTCTGAATTATTAGATTTAGAGTGTTGGTGCACCAGTTCAAGGTAACTAAACAGCTTTATTATATCAACAACAGCCTTGCAAGATATCCTCATTGTATTCTGCAGGACTTAATTTAAGGAGAAGATACTGTGAAACGTTCTATTTTTCTCTATTTTAGAGAGCCATAATCAGATAAATAGTGAGAAGACACAAAAGGAGAACTCTGAGATCCTGTGGGAGCAAGAGCAGGAGCCATACTCAATCTAATGGGATGTATTTCAGTATAGTGCACAAAAAAATAGGTATCTCTGTACTAACAATGCAGCAATCTCAGGAGCACTTGTCCATGTAGTATGCTGAATATTTATCCTTATTTGTCAAGAGTTTTTAAACAGTATATTGTTATTGCACATGTGCATAGCAGTTTATCAAATAAAAGAGGAATGATCTTCTAAATGAACCCCCTTTGAATTAAACTTTCAAAACGCCATATCCTATCTTCAGTGAAAGCGCAAGATCCACTCTAATAAATGATATTAAGTGATGGCATGTAGAAAACAACAAAAACAAAGGAAGTAAATCTTCAACTCTTTCCATTTTATGGCTTTTTAAAATAGAGACTAAACCCATAATTTTGTTGTTGGTAGAGTCAGAAAACCCACAGCTCTAGGTGCAAAATGAGAGGAAGCTGTACTGCAATCAAAAATGAACAATAGACTTAAATAGCACTGAAGGCATGAAAATAGCTGGCTACAAGCCCAGAATCTATAAATAGCACCAAACTTCTTCATCATAACTCCACTGATGATGACAATGTCATCAGGAAATGAAAACAGAAAAAGCAGGAAAAGAATAAAAGCAATGGAGCTCAGGAATGAAAGGCTGAGCTATTTACAGAGCAAGCTGCTCAAGTTTGACAGTAATCCTAGGGTGGGAAAGCAGCAATGGCAACTAATAATGCCGAGTCCTGCCACATAACTGTGCTAGCAAAGGACAGTAAAAGAAATTGAACTAGTCCACTGAAGAATTAGTGCTATTGGTGCAGATTCCTAATTTTTATGAGAATGCTGAAATGTAATGTTTATCATTTGTCTTGAGCATGAGGAATGCAGTATGTGATTTATACAAACAAAACCTTTTACTTAGTGCAGAAGTTATGACATACCCTTCCTTCCCTTTTCCATGTAAATCCCTTTAACTTTTAAACAAAACCAGAAATAACATCAATATTATGCAGATTTTTTTATTTTTATTATTTTTAAATTTCTTTTTAGGCTCTCTTCATCAGGCTTAAGAATGCAGAACTACAAACTCTGGAACAATATGATCATTTACACAAATAAAAATAGTCCAGTTACAGCAATCTATAGGGTAACAACTGACTGCAGAGAAAAAATTCTCCTGTAAAAATACAATGTGACTGAAAGAGCTAGAGAGAAAATTCAGTTCACATTGATGAAAGACAGACTGCACAAAATATGTTCAACATAAAACGGGAACAATTTCCAGTGCTATGCTGCTCAGATCTGGTCTCAAATTCAGACAGGAAAAGTGAAGACTTATGATATACGCTTATAAACTTGAGCATGTTATTTAATTTTTTATCATTCCCAATCAAGTTCTTAAATCTTGCTCTCTTTGATTAGAAATTTATTCTACAATGTTTTCAGGGTGGAGAGGGGAGCATACTGTTTTCAAAGTGAGACAATACTTAACATGAAAAAAGGTGACAGATTCTGGATGTCAGTATTCAAATCCACATTGGTCTGTGTGACTGAAACCTTCTCCCCATGAAATACTCCTACTCAAAAAAATCAGACCTCAGACTGTAAAGAATATACAGGCAGTCCCAAAAAGATGCTTTTCCCCCATTACTTTGAGCACTCATCCCTTAAACCAGCGCTTAGAGGCATGGTATTTACCTGAAATATTTGTCAGCATCAGCAGCTTGGTGCACACCTGCCGAAGGGCTAAGCTGAACACTGGCATGTCCCCCCTTTATACACACCTATGGACCCAGTCTGGAGAACGTAAAAATGAGATTTTGAGGGGGAAGAAAAGATAAAAGCTTAGCAGACTTGTGGTGGAAACTTAGAAAATGCCAACATTTTGGACAGTTGCAATTACCTAGTTGGTAGACATCCTGATTAATTAACCCATTCCATAAAATGGGGTGGGGTTTGGCTTTGTAGAGTACTAGTTTCAGATTGTGAAAAGCTTAAAGAGCATGTAAACAGAAGCAGACTTTCAAATGAGAGTTGAAAATAATATTTCTTTTATTTATAGTAAATAGTTATTTATTATAATTTCAGAAGACCTACTACTATCAACCATGCCACTGTTTTGGGACACATTAGTGCAGGAGACTTTTGGATGAGATGTAGCCAGGTAGACATTATATTCTCAAGGAACTTTCTGTTCTGTATGCCTTTGCTCTGAAGATGTCCCTTACTGGGGTTGACTCTGGAACAGGATGACTTTTGTCTTGAAATTATCAGCTTTAGACATTTTTGCACTCAGACATTTTTGCACTCAGAGAGCTTCATGAGAGATGTGCGTTGTGATACCAAATCAGTATTATGAAGCTACTAAAATTAAAAACCCAATGAAATGTCAAATGAAAAAGTTTGAAGCAGTTGGTAGTCCACAACATTTGAAAGCATAATTTTATTATGCTCTTCCCTATTTATTTAAATAATAACTACATTAATAAAAATTGGTATATGATAAAAAAAACCTGGTTTAAAATAAATTGAAAGTACTGATCCCATGTGCATACAAATGCAGTGGAGTGGAGTTTGACTTTCCTACTGAGTGAGGTGAAGAGGCCCAGATTTCCTGGTCTACAGAAGCATTCTTGAAGAAAGCATAATAAAACAGACTGAGAAGCATATTCATTTTTCTAAATTTCTGGAGGCGGTGGCATAGTTGAAAGATTTTAGTGAAGTGAAGGTTGGTCTCTTTGAAGTAACAAGGGACAAGAAGACAGGAAATGGCTAGAAGTTGCACAAGGGAAGGTTTAGATTAGGTACTTGGAAAAACTTCTTCACTGAAAGGGTAGTCAGCCACTGGAACAAAATACCCAAGGAGGTGGTGGTTTGACCATCCCTGCAAGTCTTCAAAACTGTGTGGATGTGGAACTTGAGGATATGGTTTAGTGGTGATCACAGCAGTGCGGGGTTAATAGTTAAACTCAACAGTCTTGGAGGTCTGTTCTAAGCTTAGCAATTCTATGATTCAGTGATAGTTTCACTCCTGGGCCAATATAGAGTGTTCACAGAGTTGCTGTTAGTAATGACCAAAGTTGAAGAGATTCAAATTGCTGCTCTAACTACTGGAAGTCAGCTGAGCGTGTGCACTCCCACACCTGGTTGCCAGCAGAAGCTGAGGAAACTCAGGTAAGTATCTCAAAGTCATTGCACTTACCGCTAGTGTCTGAGTAAAAACTGTTCCTCAATTACTTGGGTAGTAAAGTGTTCTTGAGGGGACAGAGAGTGGATTTAAATAGCAAAACAAGAGTGTATGCATAAGCAGTTAGAGATACAAGCACATTTTACTTTCAAAAATATTCCAGAAATTTATAATCTAAATATTACTCATAAATACTGCATCTAAAGAAATTAGCATGATATGAAGTGCCAGGTTGTGAAAGCTAGAAATCTACATCTTGCTACTATCATTCCATCATTTACGGCAAAACAATGCTGATAGAATGCCCTAACAGCAGTACATTGTCATTAGATTAGCAAGACTGCAAATATTTTCCAGGGCATTGATTTTTCTATGGTGAAAAAAAAAGATTTTAAAAAATAGAAAATAAAATCTCCCAGTGTTTTGGTATCAATTTGACAGAGACGGACAATCCTTCAGCTTGTAAGAAGAAGGGTTTAGGAATCTTTAATTCTCTTCACCCCTCGGAAAAGATGGTGGCCTGCCAAAGAGGAACAGGTTTTGTGCTAAGCCTCTGCTTAGACTACATTCCTGCTACCAGATCTTCCTGCCAGAGGCATCAGTAGGATTTGAAAGCGAGGGCTGTGGGCCACAGATAGAAATTCAATATTTTTTTGGAGAAAAAGATAAGCCCCGGGAGTTCTGTGTTTTGCTGCTCTCTTCACCGTGGAGAGTGGCACTTGATGTGATCCTCACTGTTGAGCATGACACAATACATTTCAGAGCTGAAACTATTGGACTGTAGCTAGATTTTGCTTTAGGGTGGAAATAGGTGGTGTTCTAGAATCAAGAAAATACAAAAAATGATGGAGATGTTGAGTCCTCGCAAAGCAAATAAACTAAGCATAATACAATAGAGCTGGAGGCTTGCTGCACTCCCCCCCCTTTTATGTACACACACACACACATACACACACACACAAACACTTTTTCTATTTTAATTGTCTTAATATAAAATACAGAGCATTTCTTGGCATGCAGAGCCTTGTCACTAGTTTCTGAATTGCATTAAGTCATCTCACCTGGGGCTTAGTATTCACCATGTGTAGGTATGCAAATCAAATACTAAAAAATAAAATTAAAAAATAATAATAACCACTCTCTGGAGCCTATTTATATAATTTAGCATCCCATTCTGAACTGTATTCTGAACTGAATCAGGTACAAATTTTGAGTCAAGTTAATCACATCACGTCATATCACAGATAGGTGCAGAAGTAGAAACTGCTTAGCAGGCTTTGAGTAATTACACGCAGTCCTGTGACTTCATTACTTCTTTTATAGGAAAGAATCCTGCCTGCACACAGAAACACACAGTTCTGAGCAGAAATGCTGCAATTGCATATGTTGCTTTTAGCTATTCACTGACTAGTTACTTGAAGGGCTAAAAACATCTCCAAATGGGGCTTAACAACCTTGGCTGTTGATTCAAGGAGTTGTAGGGGAAAGGAGGCTTTGTATACATTGTAAAATTCCCAGAAGTCTGAAATAAAAAAAAAAAAAAAAAAAACAGAAAAGGAGGGAAATAAATATGATTCCCAAAATTAAGTCTCTAAGGAAAAAAGCAAGCCCTGTAATGTGTTAATGTGACACAGGATTGCAGAAAATACATAAATACATATAACTTTAACATATATGGAAGAAAGTGTTATTGAAAAGCTGCTCTTTTCTCCTAAATGAAGAAGAAGTTCACCATGACTTAATAAAATAGGATATGAAGCTTCATTTCAGAACTCCACAAATATTTGCAAAAATTTTCTGGTATTTGCCCAGCTGTCATGATGACTAAAAGGGAAAAATAACAGTCTACAAATATTTGAGGGGAGTAAACACCAGTGATGAAGGAGTAAAATACCATTAGTATAATGACTGATTTTGTAGTTTAAATATGAGTAATGAGATGCTAATAAGATCTGGAAAATGTATATTGGCAATTTAGAAATCTTCCTAACAATGGTATTGAATGCCTTCAGAACAGCAACCTGGAAAGAGCTCATCCTCTGGATCACTTAAAGACTCTCATCTTTCCTGCTAAGGTTTTTCTAAGTTGCACAGATCATTTCAGCTTCCAGTCAGGCTTCCATCAGGAAAAAAAGAAAAGAAAAGGGGCTTGGTGTTACCATTTCTATATGTAGAAGCTGAATAGTTTTAAAATTAGTGAAGCTGAGGAGTTAACCTAATGTCCAAGCTCTTGTATTTTACCTTTTATAACTTCTTTAACTGTATCAAGCTTAAATGTGCAGCTGAATCCAAATTTTCAAAGCAGCATTCTTTGGAAATGAAACATTGCTCTCTTTCTTTCAATGCCAGATTTCCATTCTGTTTTAACATTTAATTATACTAGAAGTTGTTATTTCAAGAAGCTGTGGGTTTGAAATGGCTTTATTTATATAAAACTGATATTTGTCATAATTTTAAAAGAAGACTATGTACCCTACTCTTCTGACTAATTTTTTAGTAGAGATGTGGCATAGTAACATTTTCTCCATGATAAATATTTTTATTAGCTTTATAAACACACTAAAAAAGTTGTTGAAAATGGCAAAAATCAAACCAATTCTAGTGAATTATAACAAAGCTACACTATGGTAATAGAAAACATCTGCTAGTGATTCGTCATTTTTAGGAAAAGTTTATTGTATAAAGCACTAACGGCCAAAATCAGAGACCACTGATTTCATACAAGTCTGACATGTGCTTCTTTAAAAAAGTCTAGGAATGTAGCTGACACACAGCTTAAGGTATTAAAAATTATTTCTAAAGTTTGTCATTATTTTCATTATTTAATTTTCTTTGAATGGAGCTGAAGAGACGACTTTCAGCATAGACAAAAATGGACGCTTTTTTTAACGGTCTAGGGGAATCATAGAACTTCCATCTTGTCACAGATGTAAAACTAGAGCAGAGGAGAAGGCCTGCATCCCTGCTCCTGAACTAAGTGGGGTGGAGGGCTGTTCTGGTGTCCCAGGCTGTCCTGAAGATCTCCCAGCCTGGTGGTGGTGCCAGAAGGTTAAATGCAGACATTGTAACTTTGGTGATTATTCATTTAGATCATTTGTGTAGATTTCCAGAAAGTTTTTACACTGGGACACCTGGAATGTGATGTAAATATGTATCAGCCCATCCTCTGAATACCCCAGGAAGAGGAAAACCAGCCCTAAACTGACCTCTATAACATGACTATGTGACTATGGAAAATCCTGAGTTCAACTTCTCTCAGGTTTGGCAAAGTCAGCGCAGGAACGTCATATTCTCATTGTGATTCTCAAAAGTTAACACTGATGCTCAGATATTAAGAAGTAAAGAGCAAATGGGTTCTTGAACACCAAATCCTCAGCTCAGCATCCAGCTGTTGACAGTAAAAAAAAAAATCAATTTGAGAACCTCAAGCAATATTTCACATACATATATATATGGAAATCATGCAGCTGTGGATGTTTTGACCTGTTGAGGTTGATGCATTTAATGTGTGCTTTTTTTGGTCAGGAAAGCAGTAGTTCTACTTAGGAAGAATTTCCAAGGCCAGGCTGACTTCACATACACTCTGTGCCTTGTACTCCTAAACACCTCTGTCTCTGTGGGAGACAGAAGAATAGCTCAGATATTTCTTCAGATTCTAGGACGCGTTTTTATTTCAATTATTTAGGAAAGTCATAAGATGTTTTTCATAGGTCATTCTTGATCCTGTTTTAATTTGTGACTTAACTACGTAGGGATGTGGTGGATTTGGAACACTTTTCTCTTTAATCTGCCCCAAATGAAGTACAGATCCCTTTCCCTGCAAGTCAGTTCCTCTACAGTACTCCTTCTATCCAGTCTTTAGTACTCATTTAGACTGAGCTATTACATACAATAAGTCATCAGGTTGAATTTAAGGCACCCCACTGCCTTCTAAGGGAAACTCTGGCTTAAAAATTGAAGTTAAAAGACCGGTGAGAACCCTTCAGCTAACATCAGAAACACTGTATACATTGTGGTCAAACACTAATTAAACAGTAACTGAAGTACTAATTAAACAGTTACAGCTAGAGGCTTTGACATTGAGTTTCATGTGTCTGTTTTTTACTGGCATCATCATGGGTGGCAAAACCAAAACTACCCACAAGATCAAAGATTAAATACCTTTAATTTTGCTAGCTTATTGCTTGTTGATTCAGCTGCAACAGCGGCCATTAAAAAGCTACTATTCAGTCATGGTTAAGGCACAGCAGTTCCTTGTATCTCAGAGAAACTACTGGGAGTGCTCCACATCAGCTCAGCTTATACCAGATATAAGTGATACTGCAGTGAAAAAAATTAGTTTCAAGGCTGACTCTTAGAGACAGGAGAGAAGAAGCTACAAACTTCCAGCCAGCCTGAGAACCAGAAACATCTCACAGATAGAGAAGTATCTGAGCTAAGCAGCAGTTGACTCTCTGTGTGCCATCTCTACTTAAAAAATCTGTCATTTTTGCTGGTAGAAGTCCTTATGTACTTTTTTCTTTTCCTTTTCATTTTTTTTCTTTCTTTTTTATTTTTCCCCCTTGAATGAGGTGAGTTCTCTGAGCTTGACCAGTTTCAACATAAATAGGGTGCTACTCACTAACTATTCCGTGGTTCATCTTCTGAATACAGTATATTCAGCAAGGATTTCAAGAAAGCTGAGAATTAATGAACCTGGCATGACTTTCAGGCTGGAAGTGAAAGAAAGTGCTGATATTACTGATGTTTGTGTGACACTTTCAATGTGAGCTGCTACAAATCCATGAGAAATGCTGTAGAGAATTTCAGGAGACGCAAAGAAAACTGCTTAATGAATAAGAGCTTGGAAACAAAGGCAAGCCAAGCAATCATAAAAACTCTGTGCATGTTTTTCTAGATACTTTCTAGTTCTGTACATTTCCTGTTTTGACAATCATTTTAACTGCTACCATACATCAGTCCAAGGATAAGACAATGCTACAAAAACCACTACAATATATCACTTTCAAGTAGTTCATTTTACTGAAAAATGCTATTGTATTGTTTCAGATGGAGTCCTCTTCTTTTAAAGAAAATACATTTTCATGTACTGCCTTTGTTGTGAGCCAAATTCTTTAGTCATTACTCAGTCAAAACTTCCAATTAACTCTGTGTTAGTTTTGGGTAAAAAGAATGACAAGATTGTTGGCCTTTTTCATGTAAAAATATTGATTTCTAACTTCTGAAAGAGTGGAAGAAATTTAAGGCGTGTGGAGAGAAATAAAACTCAGGAGAGAAATAAATTCAGTTTGAAAATGAAGATGCACCTACAGTACCTCTGTCACGTCTTATATCCATATCAGCATTGCTCTAGAAAGTCGAGTGTTGGCAATTGACTAAACTCAAGGAAAAACAGTACCAAATATTGACAATGGCCTCAGGAAAACTCTGATCCTTAAGTTGGTAACATGCTAAGAAAAATTCATCCTGAAAAACAAATAAGATGATTAAGAATACAGAGCACATATAAACAAGAACAGCATTGAAAAACCGTAAAGCAGGAGTTTAGATCTTTTATGTTACACATGCAATCTACAATTTCCAAGTACACATCTGAAAAGGAAAATTAATTGGAAAACCTAAAAAGGAAAACCGTAAAATATTCAAGCAAACACTACCATAAGGACAGGAAATAAGAGCTGGACTGGAAATCAGAAAGGAGGTGCTGGACAGGCTTCTGGTGACCTGGTAGAAGTTCTCACATGCCTTGCCCTTCAGTTTTAACTTCTTTAAAACAAGATTAAATTACCTGGAAACTTATGAATATGTTTTCACTTCCTACCATTTAATACACTTGCAGTAGGACAAATGAAAAAAAAAAGTTATAATTAACTTGGAGATGATTATTTAAAATTTAGGATAACAGATCATTATGGAGGTCAATAAAAAATTAATATTGCCACCTATTGGTGAAAATAGAGAAGGCCAAATAATTCCTAATAATTTGCATATCCCCAAGGAAGGTCTTGGCCTTTCTAAAATGACTGATAGTTATTGATTTGGTTTACCTGACACCAGCTAGTCCAGGGAATACCCACAGCAATCTCTGCGAAAAAGTCATCCTGCCATATTTTTTTCTACTATGGCCATTGCCCCTGGACTCAAAAAGACTCAAAGATACCCCCCAAACATATGAAAGGAACGATTCATACTACTACTACTCTGCTATTGTGCAATATATTTAATAGCAGCACTCCTCTAACAACACTAAATTAATTAACAATCTAACTCATTAGATAACAGAAATTATTTTATATTCATTTTTTCATAGTTTCTCATTCTTCTTGTACATATCTCCCTCCTACCACAGAAATCTTCCTTTGATATATTGATTACTGCTTTCCCTCCTCTTCTCCTTGCATTTTCTTCCTTTTATTATATCCACTATTTCTCTTTTATATTTGATATCTGTGCTTCTCCCATTTATTCACATTACCATCTATCTACCTACAGATAACCACGGGCACATTCCCCCCTTCCATTGCCTTAAGCAATCTGTCTGTGAAATGAGCAGTGACTTTATGATAGTCTTTCCTGGAAATTTGCCTTTCTGTTAAAGAAAAAAACAGATGAAGTGGTTCTGCTTTTTCTGTTTCCTTCTTCCCCAATATATCTCTTTACATTTCTTAGAAAAGTAGCAATGTCAAGCCATATAGTTTGCCTTCTCCTTTTGATAGAGTGGCATCCTCAGAAAGGCTATCCTATTCTTGCTGTTAAATGGGTCAATACACAGCACTCCAGAGTAGTCAGCAAATCCACGGCCTGCCAAGCCCACTTTAAGTTCTTACAACCCAAAACAGTTAAGTTTTGTCAGTCACCAGACAAGGGGAAGATTTTCCTTACCTCTTTTTTTCATCCCTCCTTCAACAGTAGCATACCATCAAGACAAGCAGCAGACAGTTATCCTGAAATGTGGTTTTGAGTAGTCAAGTAAGTATAAGCCACGTAATTTTGCTTTTGATACATATTTATAAAAGAACTTACCTGAAATTGTTTGGATACATTTTCTATTAAAGACTTCTTATCTAAAATAGTAGAAGGCCTTTCAAGATCCTCCCTCTCTTCCAAAAGCATAAGAAAATAGAAATGCCTTACAGAGTACCCTGAAGGTCTACAAAGATGTTTTTAATAAGTTCACAGCTGAAGGCAGCTTCAGGGAAACTCTACTGCCAGTCTTCCCTCTCAGATTTTCAAGATATCAGTTCAAGTCCCTCAAACGCCTGCAGCTAATGTGAAAGTCTCATGCCATTTTGTTTTTTATAGGTCAAAAACATACCTTAAATTTGTCAAGAAAAATCAATAGGCAGGCGGTGTAGCCTAGTGAGGACAGCAGCCATGTGCTTCCACAAACACACAATGAGAGGACTTTTTAAATTAACTTAGGCTTCTGGATAAACTCATGGTCTAACTCCATAAAAACCCAAAACAAACTCATGCCATAGTGTGAGATTACACTTAAAAATACAGAGCCTTGTAAAAAACTTTCTCTATTTCTCGGGGCAGGAGTAACTGGAAATCAAATAAAGTATTTCAACACAAAACAATCCATTCTAACCTCGGAGAGAAGGAAAAGCACAAATGGTCTCGGTGTTCAGTAATGGTCAGTGAAGGAACTCTGATTTTTCTTGAAGAATGTATAAAAATATAAATATTTGTTTCAAGGGCCCACTTCAATCCAGATTATATAAATGTTACCTGACATTCCTAATCTGCAGCACAAGGAGTGAAGATTTTCAAACTTCTGTGCTAAAAAAGAAATTACCCTCACCTGCAACAAGACAAAGTTTGTTTTATCATGTTTCAAGAAACATTAGCAAAATATATGATAAAAAAGCCCAATACTGTTACCATGGCCTTATTGATTGTAGGAAAGGAGGAAAAAAACCATCCTCATAGTTTTTACTAATCATCTATTATTAATAATTCTCAGACTTGCATTGCTTCATCTCTTTATTTAGATATATGGGATGAATAGATTTCTCAGCAAGACCTGCAGTCAGCTTCTGAGTGGCCACAAAGTCAGACTAAAATTTGGCATTCATGATTTGGTCTGGGATGTCCTCTTGAGTGCAATACTACGTTCAGAGAAGATTTCTTAGCAAAATATTTTCCTTTTTGCAAACATAAATGCTTAAATGGTTATTTCACAAAGCCTTCTTTTTTTTTTTTTTTTTT
>VZSE01005694.1:946394-1028894 GCA_013398275.1 Promerops cafer
TCTCCGGGGTAAGGTATCAAGCCAATTACTGTCCAGATTAAAAAAAAAAAAAAACAACATACTGTACATTATCTTACATAAATAGTATTGCCAAAAATATTAAAAATTTTTTTAAAAAGTAAATTTAAAAAAGTTTTGTTATTGCTGATAAAGTTATCCAAGGTGTTTTGGGGCTTTTATAGAAAGATAGAAGATAAACAACCTCTGCTCCAGAGAACTAACTCACAGTAAAAGAAACGTGACAATTAAAAGCATAATCTAAGCATATAAATATCAGCAATTTTGAGTCAATGTCAAAAGTTCATTTCTAGATTAACATTAGTGCAAAAAGCATTACTGCCATTTAGATAAAATAACAAATATAGAAAAATTGAACTTGCAAATTTTAATATTAGAAGAGGCTCTCTCTGACATAATCACATTAATACTGATGTCAGATTTTCATAAATGCATCAAATAACTTTTTTGGGGGTAGTGCATACTAATTTAGAATAGCTACTAGTGAATAGTTCCAAGTAATGGCTGCATCAAAACTTTGGAAAAAAATCAGAGCATCAATATTTGTTTTCTTATTTTCCTGCTCCCTTCTTTCCCCTAAAAGCCCAAATTCTTTCAGCTCTTGCTTGATGTGTTTGCATTCACTGTTTAAATACTATAGCTTAACATATTCATACTTTAAATAAATCACAAGGTTAATAATCATATTACTGTATGCTCAATATGAAGCTTTTTATGACAGTTGAAATATTCATGGATCCTTGAATCCACTTCATTTTCTCAGTCTTTTTGTTTCACTTTCTTAAGTTCTCAACTGCTTAATTTAGGAAGAAACTTCAAAGAGCAACTGACATCTTTGAAGAATCATACGGAAACTGAATCTGAATAGCCCTTTTTACAAAGGCTTGAATTCAGGATCTAACGAAGCTCAAAAAGCAAATGACCCTGCCACTGCTCCTTATACAAAAGGGGTCAGGCACAGTTTTGCATCTACAGTATTGCTAACTTTGAAATTTTTCCATATGAGAAATACTCAGTTATAATGAGTTCAGAGATTGTTAGCCTGCTGTTTAGAATGTAACTGAAAATTTTTAACATTAGCCAATTTGGAATGAGCATCTCATCACAATCTGAACTTTCTCCTAAAATGGTTGCTCTCTCCTCATAATCATTTTTTTTTTCTTTCTACGAATGATCTTTTAAATGAGATAAATTTCAAATAGTTCTGATGGTAAAACTGATATTTTTCCTGTTAAACAAGTGAAGGAATGAATTCTTGGTCCAATATTCACCTCCTGAATAAATTTCATTGCAGTTTGTCTTGACACAAGCATCCTCATTCCACTGACCTTTATTTTTCAGTCTATAGAGGCTGAGACCACACAGCTTTGGTGCTGTTATAGCTAACTGTACTTAAACTTTGTGTCTGATCAACTTAAGTGTATTGGATTTGAAAACAGTTAGTCAATTGTTTCTAGTCCCTAGGTGGTGGTTTATGGTAATGTTTGCATCAATACTAACAAAAGCCATACTGCAGTACAAAGTACATCAAGGAAATGAAAGACAAGGCTGCCTGTTGTCAGCTCTGTCTACAATAAAGGCAGGATTCAGAGCTAGGGCAGAGATCGTTAGAGAACCACAAAAATGAATGAACCACAGAAATCGTAGGGCTGATGGTTCACATCAAAGGTTTGGGGACTGGCTAATGGGCAAGGTTGCTCACAGGCCACAAGACACATAACCTAGACTCATTTGGCCATACGAAAAGGTCACAGGAGGGGAAAAAAGTACGTAAGACAGTGCAATATGGTCTCATGGTAAAACTATGTACAAATGGAAAAATGTTGTTAATCTTACTCTTTAAAAGTGTATTAACTACAGTCTGCTCTTAGCAACACAGATTTGTATTCCTCAGTCACATCTATAAAACCTATATTTACAGTTTCCCCGGGACAGTATTATATTACAGACTGCTTAGAATAGTTTTCAATAGTACAGGTAGAATATCAGAATATATTATTTTCAGTTCAAGTAGTAAGCCCATAATTAAAATATGCTTCTTGAAGATTCTCTGTGTGTTAGCAGAATTTCTCAAATAATTTCCTAATTTCAAATGGTATCACGTGTATGAAAAATTTAATGCTATAGAAAAAGCTAACCTGCACGAATAGAACAATAATGATAAAGGAATATATTATTAAATCTTTCTTACTTTGTCTATATCTTTTTTATCATGTATAATTTTAGAAAAACAATTAGAGGCACTAAATGCTGGCATAATATGACATATTCATACAATGGCATCTATTAATGTAAGAATGTAGTTATCCTTTATTTGAAACCTAACCTTTGGATACCTGCTGTGCTGCTAGATGCTAGAATGTCAAAGAAAAATAAGTGAAAGCATATCTCATCATGGGGTAAATTGCCTGTTGAAAAGAAATGTACTTAGTTTCTCATTTGAATGCTGCTTTCTGCTAAGAAAGAGAAAGAGGAAAAAATAGGGGTAAAAAAAGAATGAAAAGGGAAGGACTGCTATCAAGATAAAGACTAAGCTTTCCTAACCAAAAACAAACCAAAAAATCCATCAGAAGCAAAAAACAAATACAAATCCCCAACCCACCCACAAGCAAAATAAAAAGAATAAAAATATTCAGTTTAACACAGAGTATAATCCAAAAGGAAAGGGAAACATCATATTCTCTTTGTGTTGCTTGTCTATTTTAGTCTGTTTCAGGCTTTCCACAGCAATGAATGAAATTTGAGACCCACAGCAAGCAGCATGATAAAAACAACAGACATACTGTATTATAAGAACTTTTTGGAAACTAAAGTGGGGACAAATATTTAGGAAATAGAACAATTAATTCAACTTTTAATGTCCTTTGCATACAGCATATAGAGCAAAGAAAAAAGAGACATTACAAGTGCTCTGAACTCTGTGTGCTACATACTGTGTTATTAAAATGCTGCACACTACTTCTACTGTACATTCCCCTGTTAGTAAAGAAACAACTATATACAAAGCAAGCTGTAATTACATGGCTATAGCATTTATATAATACACATTTGGAGAGAAGCAACATAACTTAATATTCGAACTGCAATTGTATAAATAACACTTCAAATTTGTTGTTCACTTTTTGTTAAGTCCATTAAGCAGCTCCTAGTTGAAAGTTCAAAAACAATTATCACAGTTCTTAAATATTAATACAATAAAAACTAGATTTTAAAAAGGTTTGAAATACAGAAAGGATTACTATGTACCACTACGGAATACAAAGCAAAAATAATACAGACCCTTTAATAACCATCACTAAATTTACTTGACCTACCTTATCTGTAGCAAAATGCTAAGTCCCCCGAGAGGCCTTTGACTAATTTTCCTAGTAAATTCTTCAACGACACATAAACAATCAAGGTTTCTTTCACAATTCACTCATTTTACAAATACTTTATCATTCTCAACCTTTAGAGATTATATTAAAACTCCCCTAAAGCTTAGCATATTGAGTAAAGAAGCATTTGTACTTTAAAACAGGACCATCTGCATTTCATTAACAGCTTAACCACCATCTTGTCTACAGATAAATACAGCATTATTAAATATGTTTTTTAGAAAGTAGCTATTATTCTGAGTTCTTAAGTTGCATCAAATTATATTCTTCTAATATTCCAAAGCTGTAATTTAAAGAGTTTAAAAAAATAAAGGGAAAGAACATAAGTATCTTTCTGAGGAAAGTTATTGATGCAGCTTATAATAATGAGGCATAGTTTGTACCTACTTTGCAAAATTTCATTACAGGAAAGAATTGCTCCAATTTTATACAAAAAAACCCCAACCCATTCAAAATGACAAAATGTGTTTGGATAGAAATTTAAAAAATTCAAGGACGTTTGAACGTTAGCTGTCATTATGGTCCAGTTCACTGTTTATTTCTTTGGTATGCATCTCCTGACCTGTATATAAAATTCATAGTTTCAGAAGTGACATGTGCAAGCCTTGGACAACTGGGGAAAAGGCATATTTCCTGACCTTGTAACCATAGCAACCACTTGCTGATTGGTAGCAGGCAGCCTTTCCATCCTTTACCACTGAAGGCAAGTATGTGAGATTGCTGGCTTTGTTTGTGGCTTGTGCTTTATTTACATGCAAACATGAATGTCAGCCTTAAAATCCCCCTTCCTTTTTTTGTTCATTTGTATGTTTTTGTTGAACATTATGGTAGGAAAGCAGGGAATGAAAGATTCTTATTTCATAGTTTTGCAATCAATTTGCTACAAATATTAAAGCAATAAGGGATTCCACTTTAAAACATGCACATACACTTTGAACAAAGTTGGAAAGATGAACAAAATGTTGCCATTTTTGCTATTAAGATGTGCTTCAGCAATAAATAATATTTTATTATTGATTCCAGTTTGCAGGCGGAAAACCCCATTTTTTTAAAATACACTTCAGTAGGAACCAATTCATAAAATAACATTTTCTTCCTTTTCTACATTTTTCTTTCCTTTATTATTTTGATATTACAGAGTAGACTGAGCAAAATGTAAATTATAAAATACAAAAATGTGGAGGCTGCCTCATTCCATGATTAAGGTTCCAAATTTTCCCTTCAGCATCACATTAAACAGGTTGGAGGCTCTCAGTCCAGCTGAATCCTTTGTTGATAGCAGTCACAAACACACCTCCCCGAAGCCTCCACTACAGCTACTTTCTCCTATTAAAAAAAAAAGAGAAAAAGAAGAAAAAGGAGTCAGTACAATTCAGCTTGATATATAACCTGTTCAAGGGTGGTATAGACTAAGCATGCATGGACACATTTTCTTCTCATCCTGAAAGAGGCTGCATGTCCAGGTCAGGACTGTTGTTAGTGGCAGGGAGGTAAAAGGGAAATCCACTTAGCCAATGTCTTGCTTAGACTGTAATAAAGTGTGCACTAACGAAAGAATGCACTTCGTGATACTCCTCTTCTAAGGCTATCATTTCAGATGAAATAATTACTTTTTTTCCATATGAATAGTATGAAAGATGCTTTTAATTTAATGGGTAAGTATTTTAGCGTAATTTTTCTGCACTTGACTAGCATATTTACAGGTGTCTTTTGACCACATTAATATTATTTTATGATGGGTTTACATATTTTTTAAATATTTCTATTACCAGTATTATTCCTGCATCTATTCTTTCTTATTAATTGCTTCAGGAAACACTATTTATTAATTACCAAAAATTAGAAGTGATAATAATACAGTGAGAACATTCTTAAGAACATTGTTACAGAGACACTAAAAGGTAAAAATCCTTTACCTCCTATAAAAATATTCTATAGAACATCCTAAAGTTTGCAGGAATTTAATAGGCTTTTTATTTATCTGACACTACTATCCATACACATAAATCACATACTCAGAAATTATGTATAATTCACTTTATATACATATATGCATATGTCTATAAAAAATACTTACATGCATAGAGAATGCAGTCCATTTGACTACAAATGGACCAAAAGTGTTTAAAAATACATGTTATGGGCTTGTTCACAAAATACTAAGTAATGAAATCATCAAATCATATTTCTAAGTACTGCTAATTCATCCTCTGTTTTCATGAATATATTTAGGGTTCATTTCTGTAAACATGAGCAAATTTACTGACAGAAGTAGTCAAATTTATGTCAACTTATATTTTGGCAGATTGAATTATTAATTTGCATATATTTTCTGGAAATCAGGTCTTTAAATTTGTAATAACAAATTTAAACTTTCACTTTGTAATCAGATCTAATGCAAAAAGATTCATTTCAAGTCTACAAGGCTCTCTCTGGGACCTATTTAAAAATCCTCCTATTAAAAGCTCATCCTTACTTATTTTTTTCACATATAAAGGTCATTTTCTAGTGCACTTAAAAATATTACTCAAAGAAATAATTCTCAAGAAAAACATTATTCAATGTTTTAAATAGGTAAAGTATTTTAATATTGTTTTATAAATTAATATAAAGATTTACCCTGACCAGGCACAGACATTCACACTGATGAAAGAGATCTCTTCCAACTAGTCAAATTACAATTCCCCTATAGAATGTAAAAGAGAAAAAAAAGTCTGTTAAATTTTCAGTTCTTTCTTAATATAAATATTAGAAATCACAGGATTTTGAAAGGACAAGCAGCTTAGATTAGTGAAAGATTTTTCATTTTTTACCTAATGGTTCTACTCAGCAGTAATTTGCTTTACTAGAATGTTGTAAAGTTCTTTCTCAGCTCTGATGTAGTGTATAAAACATTTCTTAACTCATTAATGTCAAATATAAATTAGTTTTATATTGGAATTTTAACAAACCAGACTCCACAGGCAACATAAAAAGCTAGACTATTGTCAGAAATGGTGTAAAGCCGAATGCAAATTTAACCCAGGTATCATTTATCATAAAAGACACACAGACATAAAAAAAGACACATTGCACTTCCTTGGATGTCCTGAAAATATTACTGAATACTATGCAACACGATTAGTAACTGGAATTTTGAAAACAAACAAATAAACAGAAATGAAAAAATGCAACTGTTTTAATTGAGCCAATAAAAGGTGATTGCATCCATGTTATTAAAATATTTTTCTTAGATATAACAGTTCTGGACTCTGACTAATATGCAGTGTTGGAGTGTCCTGAATATGATTTTTCCACTTGTATATTCTTTGAATATCTGAGCAAGCATGTTGTATTGTATTAATATCATAATTCAAAGGGAAATTTATTAAGCCTCCCCCCTCCCAGTATTCCCATTATAGCTAA
The DNA here is from genome assembly GCA_013398275.1 of Promerops cafer. Taxonomy (NCBI): domain Eukaryota; kingdom Metazoa; phylum Chordata; class Aves; order Passeriformes; family Nectariniidae; genus Promerops; species Promerops cafer. Next base: position 953,195 of record VZSE01005694.1, read on the forward strand.
AAGTTGCAAATTCTATATGGCAGAGCCTAGACAGTAATATCAAATTTTAATAACAATTTCTCTTCTTCAGTCAATGCTATACTGAAGAAAAGCATAAATTGCTGTGACTGACCGTTAGTTGTTAGAGAAGCAATCTGACTTCTCCACACCCTTATTTCAGTGTATCTGCTCTGTCCCTCAGCTGTATTAATGATAGCATGAAAGGTCACATGATAAACGAGTGACAAAAATATCAAAACATATTAGCCTGTAGCTTTGTTATCAGTGTATGGCAGATATGACAGAAAATTGTATTTTTCCCCTGAATAATTTTGTGTTACATTTTGCTGGCTAGGCAGAGTGAATTAGGGAGAAATTTCTGCCTCTGACTGTTTGTCTCTTTTTCTGACATACTTGAAGTAATAATATACATTAATAATAGGGAGTAGGCACAGGCAAGAGGTAAAAATTCAGGGACAGACTGTCTGTTTCAATTCTACAAGGTGCTATCCTTGTTTCTTTTGCAATACAAATTTTGTTGAAAAATATGCACAGCATTGAATCTTATTAATGCTACTGATAATGATCTGCTGTATATTATGGATATAACAACAGGAAGATGCAGGAAAAAGAGAAATACAAAAATAACTTTAAAGTAATGAGGTTATGTTTCCACCCAGTTGTACTTCTCACCAATACAAATGCACATACTCACTAATTAAATAAAGGCAAGCACCAACAATGCTCATTGTGACAGAGACCTAGTAATTATGAATTAGAGACAGATATTACTCCTGCTGGTTTAAAGGCTGGCAGCAGTTGCAGTCCCTGGGGAGATGAGGTTAGCAATCTTTGAAAGAGAAAATAGAAATTGGCGGGAGCTTAATATCTTATGGCCTATCAGTCTCCATGGTCAGGCCATATCCAAGCTCCCTTTGCTGCTGGCAAACAGCATCAGTGGCAACTCAGTCCTTAAGCTCCTAGCAGATCAAAAGCCATTGAATAGAACTGTTCTGAAAGACACAAAGAGAGGATCACAAACCCAACATGAAAAGTTATATAATTAAAACCTTAATAAACTGATAGCATATACATATAGATGGAATATTAGTGATGTACTGCAACACATGTAAAGTGTGAATAAAAATGAGGGTGCACTGTTTTTAATGAGAAAGCAGCAGTGAAAAGAAAAAGTCTTTGAGTCTCTACCAAAATTTCGAACTGATTTTTATAAACTTTCTTAAGTATTTTTTTGACTTTTTATTTTCATTATTACTCACTTATGTGCAGTTCCATATTTCTAATTATCTTGTGAGAAAAGAACTGCAGAAATGTCTGAAACAAAAAAAAAGTTCTTGCAGTATTTATGATCTGATTCACAGAAGACAATACCAGAAATCTCATGAGAACAATGTTCTCACATGAGATTTCCAGCCAATTTTACAGACCATCACAATCTGAATAGTTTGAATCTATTCCCAAACTCCAAACCTTTGAGATATGTATCTTATCACAAATGCCTTGTTATATTGTCCAGAAACGGTGGAGTGAAATAAGGGAGTATGTTATATCCTTCAGGAGCTGTGAGTGGGTAAGGCGGTAGTAAAGCCTGGAATTTTATTGGAATTGTCCAATTTATAGGTCAGACTTTTATATATATATATTTATATATATATGTATATGTGTGTGTGTATATATATATATATATATGTAACTCTGTAAGGAAATTCTGCTATTATTTACGTACAAAAATAAACACTGTTAGTCAAGGCGTAGTGCAAACAGATAAGAAGAACCAAACTTTGTCCTGAAGAACTTACACCTTAAATAATTCTTATTTGTGTTTTCAATGTTATACCTGGCAATATATTTGAGAGAGTGACTATGCATAGGAAAACCAAGGCCCTTCATCATTTCTAGATAGCTTCTAAATAAAGTACAGTTTGGGTACATGAGACATACTACTACACTAATTTGCATTCCTGGCTTCAAAGAATGGTGTTCAAATTGTCCTATATCTAAAACTAGTTATTTCTACTAGAAAATTACTCGACAATTTACGAGAAAAATTAGAAGAAAATTCTCACCATTGTCAGAAAGCACCTGATTCTGCCTTCCTAGGATACATATTTATACTGCAGAAATACCATTAAACATTCAGGAGCTGAAGCCCTGATCATGGTATAGCTATGAGACTGAAGAAGAATAGAGTCATCTGTGTCTGTTTTTTTCCATAAGTGGAGATACACACTTTCAGGTCATTATAATTTCATCCCTACAGCAATTTTTATATTACATGAGACAAATTACCCCCTAAAATTTATATTTCTCACCAATGACTGCAGAGCGATCCTAGGAGGAACAGCTGAGATGCAGAGTCTAACATTGGATGAGAAAAATTCTTAGGCTACATATTCTCTGTCACTATCTTCTTCATGTTTGTGATGGTGAGAATAAAAAAAAAAATTCCCACTAGAATAATATCTTTTCCCCCAATAGTATGAAGAAAATGTTGCAGTGTTTCATCATCACCAAATAAAGATGATCTTTGAATTGCTTCATCTAAGTTCAGCCAAATTTTCCAGTACTTACCAGGCCTTTTCTTTTTGTACATCTTGTTAGTCAAAAACTGAAATAAAATTTTAAATGAACTCAAGTAATAAACACCAGTATTCATTAGATATATTAAATTGACAGACTCATATATTTGCATATTTTCTGAAAAAAAAAAAAGTACTGTGAACTTTATATCTCTGTCTTTTTATTGACTGTGTTTTTTCTTAGCAAAAGGTAATACTCATTGTAGCAGGAGTAGATTATGCTGTTTGTGTGACCACATGACCATATAGTATATCTGAAGACTAATTGATCCTCAAGGACTTTAAACATAGTCTAAAAATTACTACTCTCCCAAATACCATTTGACCTCGCTGTCCAGGTCATTTCAATACTGACCTATAGCACCAACTTTTACTAAGACAATTGATGATTCTCTTTTAAATCCCATCTTTAACCTACTTCATTGAATGCCCCCTTTGAAGATATATTTTCTTTCACTACACAGAGTTGACCATCAAACGCCCTAATATCATAAAGTCATAGAATCATAGAAGAGTTTGAGTTGGAAGGCAACTTAAAGGGTGATCTAGTCCTACCTCCAATTGATACATAGGTACACAGATAGACATTGTATCTTATAAAGATTCCTGATTTTTTTCATTACTGTTCTTCTATAGAAATATTCTGTGTTTAATGTTCATTGTGTAGCTCCACTATCAACCTTTCCAAATCTTAGGAGTTGGCCTGAGTATGGCCACATAGCCATAATGACAGATAAATCTTACATTAGCATGAATCATCATAACTGGATTGCCACAAATTTTAAACAGGATCCATACAGTTGTTTATCTCTTTTGCAGATCAAGTTGCCCTCTAGATAGCTTTCATGTGTTTTAGTCTCTGGCCCCACAGGGCCATGATACAAGACAAGTGATTTGATGCCTTGAGGGATTACTCATGCCAGTTCAATATAGATCTGCTCAAGAGACCTTACAGAACTACTTGGCAAGTTTATGAAGCCTTTTCAGTCAAATTTTCATTTCTATTTAAAAAACAGGCAGATCTAGCATCTCATGGAACTGCTTAGGATTTCACATAGGGAAGAGGCACGAACGCATACTTATTTTCAAAAATGTTTTGATTTGCACAAGCTGTTGCCAAACAATTCCAAACTTTGCATAATTCTATCGTGCATTATCATCTTTCCTCCAGTCTCCTGATATTTACATTCTGAAAGAAATTATACGTGCTGATTATATACTAGCCAATACTCAGTCGGTCACATTTTCCTTTTTCTCTTCACACATCCAAACCCAAAATCAAGTCTGTTTAGAATATGGAAGTTCTACCTTCATGTTTTATATCTGAATTTTTGTATGCTAGAAAAACGTTTAGTTAATAGAGATACTGACTTTGCACATCTCAGTTAAATCTAGATTACTTCAATTATTCTCCCATCCTTTTGCAGTCTGATTTGGTGGTGCGAAATCTTCCCAGAATATCATCTGAACAACACATTTTTGCTCTTGGCATTTTATGCTACAGAATTCTTCATAGATATTAATAATTTAGATCATTTAGCCTATGAAGAATTTTATTTTTAGTTTTATTTTCATTATATTGTTGATATTTTACCGCTATTTTCCTGGGAAAAAGATTAATTTCCTTCTTAATTTCTCTCGGAAATAGCATCACTCTTTCTTCCCATTCTCTTTGTAAGATGATCCATTTGTAACAATGACTATTCCCTGGTTTTGTCTTTCATTCAGCAAAGTGATACATAGTATAAGAGCTACCCTTAATGAAATAGGATTTCCTTAAAAACATCTAAGTTATTCAATAATTATTCAACAGTTTAGTTCTATTATTATAGAGAAGCAGGCAATATCTTATCCATGTTAACAGTTCTTAATATATGAGGTATATTTTTAAACTCTAATATAGCTCAGTTTGAAACAAGACTTTGAAATTTAGTCAAGGTATTTACCCAAGGAAAATCTACCCAAGTAAAGCTAGCTTATAAGCTCTAAAAATAATTATTTCTCTTCTCTGACTTAAATTTCTCATGTTAACATGATGCAAAAGTGATAACTGAATTCAATGGGGCTCACAGGAGTTTCAATATAGTATCAGGACTATCTTTATTAAAATTGTATGGTAACTGTCAGAACGCCAAAGTGGCTACATTTTGCTCAAGTTCTTGTGTGATATTTTACATAACTTAATGAATTATTCTCTCACTCAGTAGAGACAGTTTGCTGGCACTTTAACACATGCCTGAATCAACGTAATAAGCAAATAAAATTTTGGAAGCAATCATCAGTAATCATCTCATTTCAATATCACTATCAAATTCCAGCTCTAGTTTACTGATATACACTCTGCAAAAAGAAAAAAAAAATAATACTACAGTCCAAGGTTCTCAAAATTTGTGAAATTTGTGGCTCTGCCAGTTGTAAGTGGTCTTCTCCCAGTCCATATCTGGGCATGCCTGTTTTCACACACCCTTAATCTTAAATGTGGCATACAAAAAGATGCCCTGGACCTTTCCATTGTACCAGGTCTTCTCCCAGGAAAGTATCTGCCTATTTCACCATGTGCAAGAGGGTCCTCCAGTCTGTTTAGAGTTCCTCTTCTGTTCATAATCATGCAAGTATCTTGGAAGAACACAGAGACTATGGAGAGTTTGATATGTGGAACGATTCATTAACTCCAGTTCCTTCTCCCTGCTCCATATCAAGGATGTAGGATCTTCATGAGTACTTAAAAGCATCAGTTCAAGATGGGTCAAGATGAGGTGGATTTTTTCAGCACTTCTTCAAACTGTCCTGTCATCTGCAAATCAATGAGCGCGCTGAAACAGGAATCTGAGGTCCAGACTAGGTTTTATTGCACTCCAGGCTAACCTAATAGGGGATAGATATATTTTAGCCCCTAGTAATACATGTCAAAATGATTGGCATCTCATATATCCCTATCTGTTTGAGGGAAGGCTTTGAACAAGGAAAACATGAAACATAAGGACATGTCCACTGGGACCTAACAACATGGTAGAAACAGACTCGATCTAGCTTTCTCTCCTCCTCTTGCCCAGTTTTCCAGTCCCCTCCTTTGAAGTTTCTATGATAGTTCAGATGGCCATTGTCTTGGTCACCAGTCTGGAGCAACATGAGAACAAGCAAGAGAAAAGTATGTAAGGCAACACTGCACATCAGTGAGGTGATTGCAATGTTTTAATTTATGTATGATTAATACTTTGATAAAGGGCTATATCAGTAAGTCATTCTCTCCTGGAATCCAAAACTATCATTAAGTGTCGTGAAGATATCCTGGAATAGCTTCCTAGACTGGATTTTAGATAGGGCTTTTTTTATAAAAAAGGCCTCACCTTTGACTGAGCAAAGGTTACAGAGGTTGCAGCAAGGCACAGCATTTGCATATTATACATTTCACAGATAAAGAAGCAGAAGTCTTTACAAAATTCTGAGTACTAGTTTGCTAGATCTAAATGCAAGTTATAAAAGTAGAAGTGCTGATGGTCTCTGCCGCATCTGTAGGCAATATCCATCCATACACCCTGCTTCAGAAGGAAAAGATTCTTTTTGAGCTCATTGAAAAAGAAAATCTAGGAATCCTGAATATGTGGCTGTTATTTATTTAGACAATGTAACTGTTCTGAGCACCCATGGTCATATTCTGAAGCATTCTAGAGTAGGCAGGAAGTGAGTTATCCATTGCTAATGGCCCATGCCTGTGAATTAGGCATTAAATTGGCAATACTAAGAATCATGGTATGTAAATCCATGAATGATGCATGCTGTTTACTGTCTGTGGTTACCACTCCAGCAATTATTTCTCATCTCAAGTGCCTGTGAAGCTATAGAAGCTAGAGTGGCCAGATTCCAATGAGCAAGAAGATAGGTGTCTTATCAGAGATTATCAAAGGCTAGCTTCATATCGGAAGATTCTTTAAGTCCTATTGGTCATCCAAGGACTTGAGGAGAATAATTTCCAGTGGGTGAAAATCATCTTGTCTCAGAGCCATCATGACCTAAGAAAACATAAGGAGCACTATGACTAGGATGTTTTGTGCTGTCACATAGCGATCACAAACTGAAAAACAAATATGTGGCAAAAGCAGAAATGATACAGAGGGGTTAAAGGCATTTATATCAGTAAAAATACAGCACTGGTGGGTAGTGAGCAAGAAAAGGAAAGGAGGTTAAAAGGTATTGTTAGTGACAACCAACAAGGGTGCTACTAGACCAATGATGAAATTATATGCTAGAGTGAAGCATAGAGGCATTTGGATGATATGGAAATCCCAGCTTTGCACCTTTGTAAAGGGTACTGCAGAAGGCAGAAGTGATCTAAAGCATACAGATCAGGAAATAACATTTTAAGGATTTTGGCTTATTCAGACCAGATCCGGTATGACTATTCAAGACAGCATTGGATAGAGGAAAAGGTCTCACAAGCCTATTAGCAATGTCTCCAGACATGCAGTTTTCTAACAATGTTGCACATCCAAGAAGAAAGCTTGTTTTCTGGGAAGAAAAGTTTATTAAATCAAGTTCTGACCTTTTGAAGCTTACAGAGGCACAGTTCTCCACTTAAACACACACACAAGCAACATCTCGCACACATGGCTCTATCATCTTCAGTTCCAAATTATACAACGCCAAATTCTTAAACAGACAGCTGTCACCAAGTAGGACTGTTAAAAGCCAACACTAGAACTATTATGCACACAGCAAGTGTACCCGTAAGTACATTTTGTAGCGTCAAGTTATTGCACAAACTTTACCTGGATACTCAATTTATTCACATTTGCCTATGTGATTCTCGAGTGAGCTGTAACCATAAAGGTCAGATTATAGACCTCGAACACTTCAGCTAATGGAAATAACTTTTATGAGGAAATACATTGTTTGTTGCATTTTATAAGGTGCAACCCACAGAAGGAAAACACTCTCTGTCACTGCATTATGCAATGACTTGCAAATGGGCCCAAGACAGTTGGTAACAGCATTTCCAAGTCAGGAAGGCAAGCCTGTTTAGGACCAAGCATGGGATTCCGGAGTTAAAAGCATCAAGTCAACACTTTTGGCAGAACGAGAATTGGAAATTTCTACTGAGGCACTTACAGATCCATACATTTCTGTGCAGCATCTAGCTACCTGAAAACTACTAATAAAGATACTTGCAGAAACATTCTTTAAAGCAGTACAAAATTTTGCCTATTTAATCTAAAGTCTGGGTCAGCATACACCTCAGATTTGTCACCATAACAGCTTCAGTTCCTTTCTCTTAGGGTGCATTCAACTTATGGGAATTAAGTCTCCAAACCAAATGGATAGAAGAAAGAAAGTTTAGGAAAAAAACTTTAGGAAACATTTCAGTTCAGTTACCCAGGCAAGTAGACTTGAATGCTAAAGGATGTCTACTACCCTTCAAATTTTGTAAGACCCTCAGATAAAAGAAATGTGGAAGATATATACTGTATGCTTGTGGTACATTACACTAGAAATCTAGACCAAGAAACTAATTTTTATGTCTGTTAGTATTTTTTAGATGCTGACGCTGTTGCACAGGTTTCTAATTTGAGTGTCAGCTCTCAAGCTGGCATTAAAGTAATAAGAATGTCATCAGAGCAAAACACTTTATACCTTGAATTATTGCTTGCAAATTTGGTTAGACCATAGATTTTCTACAACTGAAGGTAATAACACATTAGAATTAAGTTTCTTTGGAGTTCTTTGCAGTCACCAGTAGCACTTAGTTTAAAAAAATCTTAACATATTATATAAAACATCATATAAAATTTATTTTTTTTATAATTTATTAAAAAAATTAAACTTCACAAAGAAGCCAAGCTCATCTAACCTAAATAAATAATTCCTATCTTCCTACTTGTAAATAGCATAAAATTATTTCAACAATCAGCATATTTTGACCATCACCTGTGTTCTGCTATCAGAGAATCTATACAACCATTACTGATCATTCACATCCTTGATGAAATTATAATAACAGTAATAAAAACTTCAGCTTTTCCAGGTGTAGTCATTTCATTGAATTCAGGCATCTAAATTTTCTGTACCATCAAGGGAAAAGAAAGACTCTTTCAGAAAGTGACATAAAGAGTACAAAAATAGAATCTTGTACTTCTCCTCTGGAGATGGCTCTCTCCATCAGCATTGCACAGAACTTTAGAAGACTTCACAGCATTGACATCCAAGGTGAAAACTCGGTCTAAGTCTACAGTAAATATTGTCAACATGTCTATGTGAACATGTCCACATGCACAAATTGAGATTGAAATTGCTCCTTACCATTAGTGAATGAGAATCAGCATAAGATTTGTGATGTTCTACAGCTTTTCTTTATTTAAGGCAGTTCTTCTACTCCAACACTCCAATTCAGAATCAGTTTCACATCATGCTGCATCTGATAAACCGTTTATTTATTTCCCTATTTTTTTGCAGAAAAATCTACTGACTGCATAAATATCATATTTTATATGGTGTTGTATTCCCTATGGTTTTCAATGCACAAAGCCACTGAAAGTGTCTAATAACACCCTTGTCTAAATAAGTCACTTGAATCCAGCTGCTTAAACCAAAAGTAGAATTTAGTCCTAGATCCCTAAATGATGGTTTCTTTACTTTCTTGACTCCAGCATCATGTGACAAACCCAAATACTACATCTAGTACTCATTTTGTAAGTCATCACAATATTTACACATTCCTTCCTTGCACGTGTTTATCCTAAAATTAATGTGTTGAGTACTGCTTACCAGTCTTATTCTCTAGTTTTAGAGTATGGTCCACTAGATTTACAGTCACTCAGGTCTAGCTGAAAAACAAGGAAAAAAATGCTGAACATGAAATACACTATTAAGGAAGCCAATTGGTCTGTACACACTATTGTCTCTGTACAGACTTAGTTGCACATCAATTAAATGCAAGAGTATCACAGGTAACTTTATAAGAAAGACCTTAAGAGACAAGTCTATTTGCAATTCGTTAAAACTGCTTTTAGAGCTTTTTTTTAATATACTGGAGAAATCAAAATAAGCCATAGAAAAGTAGGAAAGGTGAAAATGACAGATTATAAACACCACATAATCAGCCCCGGCAAGTTCCATAACACATAGGTGCTCCCTCTACAAAAATTACTCAAATATCACATCCTTAAAAAGAAAAATCTTTCAAAAGATGAAGATGGGCTATTTCTGATTAGAGCTTTGTTCATATTACTGTGATTTCTCCACTGTAATCTTAGGAGAGTGTGTGAGAAGATGTTAATACATAGTAGTGATTATTTATACCAGTAAATGCACAAGTAGTAAACACGTTATCATCTATGACAAACCCAGACAAAACAGGAGAAATGTAGTTTTGTTCAGGCACATCAAAAAAGGGTTTGCAACACACAAAACTATTCTGACAAACAGTTTTCCCTAAGTTTCTTAACTTCATAATTTAGTATCTATTTTTAGTATCAATGCTACCTTACTCTTCATCTAAACATACACGTAATTCCATTCAAAATATATTTCTGGTTTTTACCTTTTTAGGAGCTTAACACCATCTGAAGGCCAAGACGCCAAAAAACAAGAAGGTGAAAAATATTTCATTTAAATATTTTAAAATTAGTTTTATATGACAATCTCATTTTTGCTTTCAAAGGTAAAAATTTACATTAATTCACTCAAAAATTACATGTTGCCATTTTGTTCAGATCTACTCAATATTTTAACTGAAGATGTACTATAGCCAGCCTACATTCTGAATGAAGCTTTTCTGTTTACCAAGGTTTCTTAAGTACACCAAATAACTCTAATATTTTAACAACTTTTTGAAAATTCTTCTTTTGCAGTAATAAAAAACATCCTAACAGGATGATGAAATAATTCTATTATATTGCCTCACCTGTGTACCCATGACTACTCTCTATTTCAGTAGTTTACAGCCAGTTACACAATGAAAATAATTTATATTGAAAATTTATATGTCTAGATTTATATCTGGAAATCAACTTGAGAGTAGATAACTGTTTTTATTTTGCTTTGGCTTTTTAGTGGGAGGAATTTAAAGGGAGACCTTCAGGAACATATTTTAAGTTACTTGGGTGTGAATTCAGTTTATCATTGCCAACGAGGCCTTGTGTGTGTTTTTAAAGAAATTAATTTGAAGAGTTGGATTATTATATTCATATAGCTTAAATTCAGAAAGAACCATTAAAATTATCTAGTCTGATATGAGATATATGATGATCTTTCAGTTTTCACTGAAAGTATATTTAAGATCAACAACCTAGGTTAAGATACAACTTCAGTTTTGCTACAGTAATATTTTCAAATAAACTTCACATATTTCTAATTCTTGGTTGTTTTACTTCTGTTTACAGGTATTTGCTCCTTCTTATGCATTTACTCTAGGTTATAGTTTATAAACACACCTTCAAGTGTTTTTAAAGTATTATGGCATCCTTTCCCTGTTATTTTTTTTTCAGAAATGAAGTAAATTTAATGCTTTATTTATTCTCTCTAAAACATTTTCTCCTACTCTAACAACATATTAAGATTCTTTCCTCTACCCTAATAATTTTAAATTGCAGACATTTCCCTGAGATAATGTATTTTATATCTCTCTTATCATGATTATATACATAAGGAAATATCTTACCTACTCCCTGCTGCCCTACTTTTACATTCCAGGGATCACATGAGGCCACATCTGATGTTCACGAGAGTGATGCACATTCCTGTTGAACTGTAGTTCATGGAATTCACTCTCATCTGTGATGATGAAGACGATCAGTAAAACCGAAATGGGTCATAACTCTTATGTTGGCAAGGAAAGGAATGGGGGAAAACAAAGGAAGTTACAGGGAATTTTTTATATTTTTATAAGATTTTTGCTGCCTTCTTTTACCCATTGAGCAAACAGGCAGTAACTGAATTTTGCACCATATTATTCAATCTTAATGATCAATTGTCTCCAGTTTTGTTTCTCCTTTTCTGCTCTAATTATCTATTGCAGCCCATATACACATATGAATAACACAAAATCAACAGAGACAACATTTACTGCCCATGCTTTAATAATCAAAGTCCAATACTAATCTCCGTCCTCTGTCAAGGAAAATGCATAAATCCAGAGCTTTTCATTATTTTATCCTTGTAAAATGTTATTTTTTCCAGGTAAACATTGATCACTATAACATTAGCTTTTCAAAAACTGATTTTGAAGGTATAATGCAACTCAATTTGAAAAAAAAAAATCTACCTTTAATTGGTAGATTTTTGGTAAAACATGTCCCTAAACCGTCATTTTTGTCTTCAATGTTATATTGTCCCTATGTGGTTTAATGTTCTAGTGAACAGTAGCAGGTACTGTGATGTCTCTAATTAAAAAAAGAAAAAAAGTTCATAACTCCTACTAGACTGAACTTGGATTAAGGCTGAGTTGTATGTACACATAATTTCATTGCAGGACATTTTTTCATATTACAGTATAAGTTTTCTTCTCTTTTAGTATACTAATGAATGACAGTTGCTATATTGGGGAAATATTGGTATAGACAGTTGGTATATTGGGGAAAAGTTTTGCCAATTTAAGTTATTCTGTCACCAGAGGAAACTGTGTAAGAGTAAAGAGATCATCACAAAACATGACTGAAGAGTGAACTTCATGTTGTGCTCCTGATGGCTTGTGGCTGTATAATGTTATACAGGAGTGTGGTTATGCTGAACACTCATTTACTGAAATCCTGTGAGTAAATAACAAACATTTTGATATTAAGAAAATTGCTCAAAAGATTCTTATGAACAGATGTAATTCATTATAGAAATACAAATACACCCGCTTTAGATTTTATAGAATAAACCATGCTCATTACAATGTCTTTCTATCCCATGTACGTTCATCAGAACAGAAGAAGTGGCAGAAGAATTTAAAGGAAGGACAACTTTATGAAGCACTAATCACAAAGGGAAATTTTTCAAATGTACTTTTTTATTTAGACTAGAACAGTGAATGGCATCTTTCTTCTATCTATTTTTTGCTGGGATAGAATTCATGTTATTCATGGCAGCTAGTATGGGGCTTTATTTTGGATTTGTGCTGTGCATCAACTGTGTTGATAACTCAGGGATGTTTTCACTACAGCTAAGCAGTGCTTACACAGCATCAAAGCCTTCTGTGCTTCTCACCCCGTCCCACCAGCACACAGGCTCGAGGTGCACAAGGAGCTGGGAGAGGACACAGCTGGGACACCTGAGCCCAGGTGAACAGAGGGATAACCCACACCATATGGTGTCATGCTTAGCAGAGAAAACTGAGGGAAGAAGAAGGAGAGAGGGACATTCAGAGTGAGGGTGTGTGCCTTACCAAGTTTCTGCTAGGCATGCTGGAGCCCTGCCTTCCTGGAGATGGCTCCTCACCCACCTACCCATGGGAAGCAGTGAATGAATTCCTCAGGGTTTTTTTGCTTGTGCTGGGGGCTTTTGCTTTGCCTATTAAAGTGTCTTTATGACAACCCATGATTTATATCACTTTTACTCTTCTGATTTTCTCCCTGATCCTGTGGGTGAGGGAGTGAATGAGTGGCTATGCTGTGCATAGCTGCTGGCTGGAGTTAAGCCATTATGGTCCTGCTTATTGATTATGTCCACATTCTCAAGTAGAACAGTGAACTTGAATAAGAACTTCTTTCAACAGAAAGCAGATAAACACTTTGCAACTGTAAGAATGGTCTAGTGGCAGAAATGAACAGTGTCTCCTTTTGGTTAGTCAAAAACTCTCTTTATATGGAAACAGTTCAAATCTTTTGTCTCATAAAATAAAAACTTTCACAGATAGGCACTTCACACACAGAGCTGTGTTTTTTGTTTCTTTATACATAATAGGTAGAAAGGCACTGATTCTGCTGACTTGTCATCTTCATTCTCACAAAAGGATGATTTGAACCTTGCCTGAAATCTATTAGGAGATAAATGTGGGTAAAGAATAAGAACAGAGCCACACGAAGTCTACGAAATATGAATCCCAAGGGTGGCCACCTCTTTTCATTCAATCAGGAAAATAGTAATTAAAAGCATCTAATGCATTACACAAGATTTGTTAATTAATTAAATGAAAGTTGTTTGTTTGTACTTTGCTATAATAGAAAACGCAGTACATGGCAATATACAGCAGAATGTACACTAATATCAGCATGAAGTTTCTGTTGGTACAAATTCTGGTATGTTTTATAGGCCTGATCTGTACACAAAAGGCATGTATAACGAGTAACATTTACATGTTATAAAAGGTGTGAAAATTCTCAACACGCTGATAATTAGGAACAGTGTTAGAGGTTACTAGTAGTTGATTGTCTGATGTGAACCTTGAAAGACACTGCTAACAGTGATATCTAGGCACAGATCTAGTTCATTGAACACAAAATCAGACAAATAAAAAATATATTTTCTCAGAAAGCGCTTTTTAATTTCCTTCACTGGATTTTGTAAAAGACCTTTAAAAGCAGCTATCATCCTCTGAGCACTCAAAGATGGCTTATGTAAGGCAACAATCTTCCTATTTTGTGGTCAGCATGCCTCACCATCAGTAAGGTACTAGGCACAGATACGTATACAGATAGAAATGTTTTGGTCTACACAAGAGTAATCATGAGGCATCTGATAAAAGCAAAAAACAGCCAAACAAAAAAGCCCCAAACAACAAAAAGAAGAATTACTCTCTGTGCCATGTGTACAAGTCGCTACATATTCAGTTGCATTTATGTGATCGCTGAGGATTACCTTTTAGGACAGTACTCTAGTCTATCCTTTGTTATAACTCAAGAGAAAATGCCAATGCCTCTGGATGGAAAAGCTAAAAAGCTAATTATACCTATCTGCATCAGCATAAGATGCTCAGCAATGGACAAGTCTTATGATTTTAATGCTGAAGTAAGAAATTGCAAATGCTAGCCACAGGTCTTTGACGGGTCTAAGGCAATGGGCACAATACATTTAAGTTAGGTAGTTTGTCCTCATTGTTACTGGATTTGATAATCCTCACTCATAACAAGGCAATACTCCCAAGTGGAAACTCTTCTTCATGGAGATTTGTTTTCCTCTATGTTCTATAATGACCTGGCACAAATGAAATAGCAACATTTACTTTAGGATTATAGGGCAGTGTGAACTTTATATTTTATAAAGCAAATGAAATTTGTCATCAGACTTTAGTTGCTTACAAATTTTACAAACCCTTAAATGTAATACAAAAAATAAATGAAGGCAGAGAACCATCTTCTATGTCCCCCTGTTAAGTGTAGAAATATCTTATTCTGTCAATGTGATTTCATAGCAGGATGAAAAATGTCAAAAGTGGGGATGACAAATCAGTCTAGTGAGGAAAAATGACTCTCAGACAAGAGATGTCATTTGTCATGATTGCCATTTGACTGCACTTTCTCCTGTCTTCTCTTTCAGATGAATGTTACTTTGCCATTAATTTAAAATTATCTTAAATCAAAGATGGGTTGAACATGAAAAGCAAAGGTACTCATCTTTTGAAGTTTTGCAATATGCAGAAACCTATTCAAATGTAAACTTACTGAAAACTGACATACACATTATAAAAAAGGTAATCATCATGAATTGTTAACTTAGAAAATATTACAGTTCTTTAGTCTAAAAGTCCATCTTTCCTAAATACAGGCAACAGCATGCCTTTTGTTCGAAACTGACACAGCTGAGCACAGCACTCTGAGCCACTGCATAATACGGGTGGTAATTAAGCCACAGCTTCAAGGTTGCATGGGCACAAGACAATTCAGCCTAATGAAGTATCGATTGGCTGCAGTCGAGGTAAAACAAGTTGACATTCATTTAGAGGTAGCAATGCGAATTATACCACAAAGCCACCAAAGAAGCGAGGGAAAAAAACCAATGAAACTGAATTTTAATCTTGCAAACACAATTAAGATTCTTATTTACAGCATGTTGCTATCACTTAAACTAAAGCTAATTGCATACTTACTGCCCTGACATCAGATTCTTAAATCAGCAGAAATTATATTCATAGGCTGTTGGCAAAAAGCACATGAAGTTCAGTGTTTCAATTAGAACCTGTCCTAACACTTCAGAAACCCAACTGCAAAAAAATACTTAGATTCCACTTCAGTTTCCACTTTATCCACACAACTGAGTTTATTTTAAATGCTGTGATAAAGTCCTCTGTAACACAGGTTACTTAATTACTAAGGACAATAGTTTTACCTCTTAATTAAATAATTGCAAGTAGATTATTTATATTGTAACATTATGCAAATATTCATTATAGTTTTGAAGATTAATTTTATTTATTTTTCTTTCTTACTATATTTATAAAATCAAAGCCTTGACCATATTTGTCTTGTGAACATATATATAGATAATTACGATATGTATAAAATACATATAGCAATGTATAAATGTACATCTTTAAACTTACTTTTCTAATAATTTTGTTCCTTAAGTTAATTTTCTAAGAAGTGAGGTGTTCTCAAAAGCCACAGAATGAGTGAAAAATTTTTGAAATTTGTATCAGAAAAATCTCGAGTAAAACAATAAATTACTTTTTTCTCCTACCACAAAATCTTCAGGAGATTTAGAATGTAGATACAAATCTCAAAGTGTTAAATTTTTTTTGTGTAACATTATTTTTATCTTACAACTCCTGAATTTTTACTTTTGTACTTTGAGATTAAAATTAATAAGTAGTTTGACAAATCCAATAAAACATGTCTAAAAGAACAATATTAATTAAAAAGAGAACTCAAAAAGTAAAAATAATTGAATCCTTTCCAAACTGTATTACTGGTTACAAAGGTTTCTCAGGAATGTCTTTGAATTTGGATTGTTGACTTCTAGTTTAAATAATTCATCAGCATGCTCTTTCCTGAATTGTTAGCAGAAAACAAAATTTGTCCAAAGAAGCCTGTAATTGTACACTATCATTTGTGACTAAATCCTTACATTTTACAAACAAATACTCAGAAATTGCAACAAATGTATTACATTACATAATTCTAACAAAATCCTCCTTATAAAGCTGAAATGTGAATGTATTATGAGTTTTTGTCTTCCAAAAGTGCAAACAATTTACAGCTTTCACCAATCACTTTCATTTTCTCATGAAAAATGACTGAGAAAGTGCTAATGTGTCTAATTGCATTATAGACCCCTCCGGCAGACAGACATTTCTTTAAAAAGTAACTCATTAAATCACTGATTGCCAGATGTTGGGATTCACATCAATTGCCCTACTTATGTATTGAATTAAGGGAGTCTAAGCACTGAAATAAACATAAACTATTTTAGTAATTAAAGTATTACACTAAAAATTCAGAAAATTGAGATCTGACTACATTTACTGTATGTGAATGTTTACAGGCAAAATATTTTCATCATCACACTTGTAAACTGATTCTCAGTGTGTATTAAGAGATTTTTGGAATTTAAAATAACAAACAGAAAATGAAAGGCTATTAAAAATTTTTTTTCCCCCAGCATACCAGTGTTAAATACTTACAAAACATTTGTATTATTGGCTGGACTCTGTGATCATGGTCTACCTTATCAACTATTATCATCTTACCTGGAAATCATGTAAAAGAAACTTCTTATGTCATTGTAGCTATTCTACAGCATATTCCAAACTGAAAAGGTGACAATTTTAGTTTCTCTTGGTGGAAATGTCTGTGGTCTCTTGAAGCCAGGTCAGCATATTGCATAACATGAGAAGAAATACTACTCCAGAGCTGATATACTATTTGTCTATAAAATTTCCCCCTTCTGCTGGGTTCAAGTCTCTAACCACATCCCCCATTATCTGTGAGGTCTACAGCCTAGATGGAAGTGGCAGATAGAATTTCTAGCCACTAGTACTTTTGTTAAAAGTAAATATTTATCTTGGCAAGGACTATTCTGGGCCCACATCTCAATTGTGAAGTAATAATGAGAAGAATTCAACCCAGTATCAGTACACTGGAGATTCCTGAGGCAGAAATGTTCAGTCCAGCAGACTTCAATCCCTTTTCCCAAATGGCTGCAGAAAGAATCTCTGTCCACTGGAGATAAGCGTTTTGGAATTAATGGCCATTTACAAATGCGTTCCTTTTGGCAGGCTACCTCTCAGACCACTAGAGAAGAAGATGTGCCCCAGTAAATGGATTAGGGAAAAGCACAGATTACCTTTGAGAGAACTCATCAGCCTAGTTGCTATAAGTGGTTTGGATAGACTCTAATTTCTACCTGAAGAAATGAGGCATATTCAGGTAATATCTGAAGGCCTACAACAGTTCTTCTGAAGAATTTATTTCTTCTTCAGAAGACAAGTTCTCTCTCCATATTGAAAACCCAAATTCTTTACTGCTCTTTCAGAATATGCTATAAACAGTGCATGCAATTGTATTACTATTATACAGAATTTCTTTTAAGCATTCAAGTCAATGCTAGAAACTTCAGTTTGGTCAACAGTTCACATTTGCACGTCTTCAAAATCATTAAAAAGTAACTCAAAATAATAACAAAAAATGCTATCATCATTGCCTACTTCAATAGTAAGAAAAAAAACCCACTGATGATGCATTCAAAGTGAAAACAAAAGTTTATTACAATAGCTCAGCTGTTTATTTCCATATTTCATATTACAACTGCTCATGTCATCAAAATTCCAATAATCTTTTATTTACTATTTAAATATATTTATTTTCAAATACAAGTGAAATCAGTTAATTTTGAAGACAATTTAAACTTTCCCTAGTGAAAAAACAAGTTCTTATAGTATGCTTGCACTGGTTTTATCTTGTGTTACAATATTTCATATTGACGAAAGGAAGTGAACGTGAAAAGACCTAGCAGCAAATGTGTCAGCTAATTTTCTGAATTTCATCAAAAGAATTAGAAAAATTTCCCTGAAAATTTATAGTTTCTCTCCACATAAGTGTCTACTGACAAAATCTTTATGTTTTTTTCTACCTTCTGATTTGAACCCCAGGGTATTACAATTTAACATAAAACTACCTCAATCTCATAAAAAATACAATTATTTAAAAAACATGATGTAATTGAGGAAAAGATATTTTATTATTTAGCTCTGTATACATACAGAATTTGTGGGCAATTAGGTTTACCTCATCTGAAAATGGAATATAAACACTCAAAAATTGTTAATTGTAATTATAATTTTCTTATATATTTTTAAATTATTTTTTCTATATCAATACTACTCAGTGATAAAAGTACCTCCGAAAGTATTTTAATGCATATAATAATTTAAAAATATAAATATGTTTATATGTTTCATCAGGAACTGTCATGCTAGGACAGGGATTTATGGCTACAAATTGAAAGAGGGCAAATTTGGGCTAGATATCAGAAAGGAATTCTTTACTGTGCAGGTGGTGAGGCACTGGAACAGGCTTCCCAGTGAGGTTGTGGATGCCTCAGCCTCAGCAGTGTCCAAGGAAAGGCTGGATAAGGCCTTGAGCAACCTGGTCCAGTGGAAGGTGTCCCTGTCCATGGCAGGGGGTTGGGAATAGACAATCTTTAAGGTCCATTCCAACCTTTTAACATTCTATGATTCCATGATTCTTTGATAAGATTATTATATTCTAGCTCATCTTTGAAAGGTTCTAAGCCTATTATGTACACTTTTATCTTTTAAATGCCTTAGAGAGGTAAAGTGCACTGGCAGTTTAGGACTGGAGCCAGGAGTAAACTTTCAACCTGCATGGTTCTAAGCATATGCTTTATGTATTTGACCATACTTTAAATAATTTTACACTTATATTTTCTAGTCATTCCCAAGAGAAAAGAAAGACAGACAAGAGAAATAAACATAAAAAAGATGGTGTGAAAGACAGGGAGTTTTATCTATGCCTTATTCAAGTTCCATAAGCTAAACTCTAGTGAAGACATTCAGTTTTGTCAATAAAAAAGAAAAACTCAAAACTGCAAGGTGTCAGTCTGTCTAGTTCCATAGTTATAATCCAGGGAGAGTACCTTTTACTTATTTTTAAATATTTGTTGTACCCCGCATTACAAAAATCAGAAGGACATCCGCAAGAAAACGCTCTAAGTAAAGGTTACAAGTGATATAGTGTCTCAAAGATCTAATAATAAGATAAATGTATTTTACCAGGAGGTCATCAATTCAGATTCCACAAAAAAATCAGCAATGCTTTGACTTTTAAAAAATGTCATTCCAGTTCGTATTAGAGTAATGACTAATTTAGGAGGATGAAAGTCACTGTTTAAATCAGTCTGTCACTATACTTAACATCTCTGAACCTAAAGTTTTAGAGAATCAAACAGGCCCACACCTAAGTTTTTACTCCAAGGGATGCCCTTTATTTACACCAAAGCAGATACACGAGATCCATGTTGTAAGTCATATGCATGTGTTTAAAATTAAAAATTCATTGACTTCTAAATAGAAAAATTCTTTTATAAACATATTATGTTTGGCCCTTATTCCTGTAGTACTCAAGAACTAAGGCAGAAGTATATGCCTCAGAAGACAACAGAACTGTGAAGAACTTTCCTATCACAGATTCCAAGTCTCTGCTATGGAACTAAATATGCTATATTTTCATTTGCATAAATTTGAAAAGTTTTATCTGAAAACTGATTCATTTTCTGATCTCGTCACTTAACAGAATGTTCCAGACCTCCATTCCTCAGACGGATAGAGAATGTGTTCTGATTTTTAACAAAAAATTAATTATGATAAAATACATATGTATTTATAACCATTTGCTCTCTATGCACAAAATTGTACTTTATATTTTTCATTCCATGGGCCCATCTTCATTCATACCAAGTTAGCATTGCCACAATCTCATCACAATGTCAAGTGAAGACTATGGAGATTACATTATGATGTCAAAATGCAATTGCAAGGAATTTTTATTATTATCTATGGTCACCACATTTACAATATCAAATCATGATGAAAAGTGTTTCAATGTTTCTCTGGAGATGAAATTATAATGTCAGGCTGATGACACAATGAGGTCAGTACAAATCTTCATAGACCCAATCGCAATGCTCTTTGCAGTGGGAAATATATGGAGACTGTCATATAAAGACTATAGAAAAACAAAGTGGACAAAAACTACTGGAACTTCAGCAAGCTTTAAAAACTATGAAGTTGGAAAAGGCTTTGAAAAATATCCTCTCAAAAATTTTCCCTACTCTTTCTCCATGACAAGTTTTCTTCAGATTTTTTCTCCCTAGTGTCATCACTGAACTAGGCTTTTCTGGATTCTTTGTCCATGATTCCAAGATATTTTGGCTGTTCCTAACTTTTTTCCAGTCCTTGTTTTGCATAGCTCTCATTGAGTTTGCCCCCCTTCAGCCCCTAAACTGTAGTATAATTTCTCATCTGCTATTATTGAAATCTCAATGTAGTACTTCATTTTTTTTCCTAAGAATTTTTGATCCCTTTCCTGACCACATTAAGACCAGCAACTGCAAAATGCTCTTCACACAGCATTTGAAGGTTGCTTCTCACTGAACTCCCTACTGATGCCGAGTTTTGTTACTTTTTGCAGTCTTGATGGTTTTCTTTTCTGTCTCTACCACAAAAAAAGTACTGCCTGTTCCACTCATCGCCTGAATTATTGTCTTATTTTGTATCATCTTTTCCAAATTTTCAAGTTCAAATGTTTTCTGTATTCTTTCTTAGCACATGAATTTATCTCAAATGTCTTTATTAAGTCTGATTATTTCCTTCATCTCTCTTTTCAGAATGTTACAAACAGCATTCATGTCTCCTGTGTATGCAGACCAGGTTTCGGTGTAAATTTCTTTTATAACCTCTCTCTCTGATAATTACCCAGGGGTAAAGTAATATTTAACAGAAAATGTGAAATTTTGCTTGGCAACAGACACTGTTATATGTCTGAATATGCTACCTTCATTGGGATAAACTTCAGTTTGTAAGCTAGGTTCTGAATCCTCTTTCTATATTTGTGTAGATTGATGATAAGCAAATAATAACTACAATATTATAAAACTATTTCCAATACACAAAGAATATAAAATCTTAAATTCAAAACTTTTGCATACCTTTATCTTAGACAATTTCTATCTCTAAATCCTTGGGTGTTTTTTCTTTTATTTGAATTATCATGGTAGTATTTATGTTCCACTAATAGAATAGAATCTATATTGCATAAAGGTAAAAACAATGTCCTATCATCATTTATATTGTGTTTTGAAAATGCATTTGCCAGGAACAAACCATGATATTCTAAAAAATTTAAGGGCCATAAAATCCACTGATGGATAACCTGATTGATGACCCCAGTGCCAATACAGAGGTAGATCAGTACAGGCTATACTCTGGTGATATCTTTAGGGCATATTCATCTTCCTTCTTTTTGCACATTTTAATCCTTCTCTTATTTGAGTGTCCTCTTCTAAATTAAAAGGTATTTAAAATCATAATATTGTTACGGTTTTCTAAATCAAGAGTGTACAAAGACTTAACATTTTTCCACTTGTTTAAAGCTGGTATTCATCAGGACAGCATGAATAACAATATTATCTGCACTGAAGCAGATTATTCTCACTTCTTCTTAAATAATAAATTATATTGATGTGATTTATCCAGAACAAGTGCCATAAATATTTTAACCTAATGCTAATACCAATCAACTGGAATGTTTAATGCAAATGCAAAAGAATATATTTATCATAATTTCCTTATTTGAGAATTTATCTCCTTCATTTTTCCGGTGCCAGAATTTGCATGACCTTTTTCTCATAAAGACAATGATAGAATAGCATTGTAGGTTCTTTTCTACCAAGTCCACAGTCTGCTCATTTGCTTTAGGTCAGTAAAGTTTTCCATTCTTTGATGTTTAATCTCCTTTTCCCAGGTTTAAAAATTTGAATAATTTTACTGAGCTATGTAAGTTTTAAATTTCTCTTTTACCATTCTGTATAAGACATATTAAATTTGTAAGTTGTATGTTTTAAAATTATTTTGAGTCTTTTGTTTTCAATATCTTTCAATATCAATATCAATATCTATCAATATCTTTTTCAAAGTAGGAAGAAAAAGTCATACTTGATTATTAATACAGCAATAGATATAATGCCTCATGTACTCTTTTAGGAAAAAAAAAAGGAGAAAAAAGGGGAAAAAGCAAAAACCCCAATATTAATAAAAAGGAATTGAAGTACATATTGTTTCAGTAATGGAGCTGACACTGACAAGTTTTTTTCACAAACTTGACATGTGATTAAGATAGAAAAAGGCAAGAAGGATTGGGCATAAATAAAGTAAGAGTGTATAAATCAAAAGTGATTGTCAACATATTTAAAAAGAAGGATAGATTTTAGTAGTACTTAGTATTTTTGTAAAGAGTTACCAAATTACCTAGATATATGTCCAAATATTTTAGATACATATACATACAGAAATTGATATATTGTACAGAAAGGTGAGAAGAACTAACAAATAGCTAAACCAGACTTCAAACCCTAGCATTTCATGACTTCAAAGATTGTGAATATTCTAACCTCCTTTCCTCATGTACTGCACACAGAGAAGCAGAGGGTGATTGAGGACACATGGAATTTTGCACCTACTGCTTTAATATAATGCTATTTTACTTTTATCCAGTCATCAGTGTAGCAAATTACCACTTCTCTCTTCATCAAAGCAGCGTGGAAATAGGTGTGAGGTCCTGTAGAGTCATCGTTACCCAGTTCTCATCTATGACGAAAGGAGTGATGCACACATATAAGATGATAGCATCATAATTGTGAAAATTGAAAATTTCTGTTTAAAGCATCTCATAAAAGAAAAAAATATACTCTATATTGTTTATTAGTGTCAAATGTAAAGCTTAAAGTCATTGCACTAACACATGTTCTAATCTTGCTCAAGATTATTACTATGTCCAGATTCTTGTATACAAGATTAACATAACAGGGATGTTTGAGGCAATGGTTGAAGTACAAACCAGGAAAACTATTGTCCATTATGGACATTAAAAATATGGGTTGTATGCATTGATTTCCTTGTATGGCCCTTATATGGGCTACCTTTGGCAAACAGTCCAGTTATTGTCCAGTTATCAAGATCTGTTAACATAAAGATGAGTGTGTACATGGTGTCCACGTGGCTTGAATATGAAAATTTGTCTAGGGTGTATCTATCCAAAACTGATAGATCATATTAAAGAGAATCATGAACATCAGCCAAATGAAACAATAATCAGAGATCACAGAATCATAAAATATCTTGAGACAGAAGTGACCCGCAATGAAATATCACAGTCCAAATTCTGGCCCTGCACAGGACAACCCCAGTAATCACACCATTGCCTGAGAGCATCATTCAAACATTTCTTGGACTCTTTCAGGATTGGTGCTGTAACCAATTCCCTGGGGAGCATGTTCCAACCCAACCATCCTTTGGCTGAAGACCCTTTTTCTAGTATCCAACCTAAACCTCCCCTGACACAGCTTCAGGCCATTGGGTGCTGTCTCTGTCACCAGAGAGAAGAGTTCAGTGTCTGTCCCTCCTCTTCTCCCCACAAGGAAGTTGTAGACTGTGCTGAGGTCTCCCCTCAGTCTCCTCTTCTCCAAGCTGAACAGACCAAGTGACCTCACCTGCTCCTCATATGGCTTCCTCTCAAAGTCTTCCACCATCTTCGTAGCCCTCCTTTGGACACTCTAATAGCTTTACATCCTTATTATACTGCAGTGCCCAACACTGCACACAATATTCAAGATGAGGCTGCCCCAGAGCACAGCAGAGGGACAATCCCGTCCCTTGCCCGGCTGGTGATGCTGTCCCTGGTGCCCCCCAGGACACGCTTGGCCCTCCTGGCTGCCAGGGCACTGCTGGCTCACATTCAACTTGCCATTGAACAAGACTCCCAGGTCAGATCTGAATGACATTGGGAGCAAAGGAATCAACCTGTAAGGACATATAAACTAAGCTTGAAAATTTGTGACAGTGGAGAGAGGTAGTGGAGCTGAGAGCAGAAAGCAAAAGCCTGCTAGCAGCAACCCCATGCCCTCTGCCATGGGTGCTTACTGCAACCGTGTGCAGCTCACTCACAGCTACCACTGGTACACCCTGGGAACCTGTACCCTGAGTGAGTGGGGGTTTCTTCCTTGGGGGCTGTCACCTCTGGGGTAAGGAATGACAGCACAAAGCTCAAGCACAGCACGGGGCTCTTGTACAAACAGGCTTTTGCAGGTGGGGTCCCTCATGTTGAGATGAAAAGGATCTGCACCCTCCAAAACCTACAGCAATGGTTGCATGTTTCTGCGTGTGTGTGCGTGTCTGCATGTGTTCATCCACAATTAGAAGTTCTTGGGATTAGTTATAGAAGGGCGTTTCAAAATTTCCTGGTCTTTCTATCTATTAACTTCAAGTGACATGGATTGTTCGTTCATCTAAGTGACACGGATTATTCATTATTGTACCAGTATTGACTTTCAACACATAGTTCATTGATGCCTAGTTAGTTATATGTGGTTAATATATTAATAATCACTTCAATTTTGATTTAATTTAAACTATAAAACTTTTCTTTGCAGCAGCAAGTCTCAACTTTCATCTGAAAAAATTCATAAATTAATCAACTGCAAGGTTTTTGTGATTTCTGGACTTTTGAACACTCCTGAGACAAAAATAGGAGAAAAAATAAAAAGAAAATTAAAAGAAAGAAGTGTTCATTTTTCCTATTATTTTTCCCGATTATGAGATGTTCTGGCTAATTCAGAAGACACACAAAACACAGTAGCACTGAATGTTTATGATATCTCTAAGGTTAGCAATGTTTGGTGAATCTATATGAAGTACCAAGTAACTTTGTAATTCTGTTATACATTTATATTAATGCATACTGAAAAGGCTTTGCTTATCGAAGCAGCAACAACAATCCCTACAAGCAATAGCTAATAATGCACCTTGGGGCATAGATGGATGCTAAGAATATAGTATTCATTTTTAGACACTTTCAGGAAAATAGAAATTTTAGACAAACCAGTACTGTTTTCTGTAACAAGATACTTCATACTAAAGTGTGCAGAAATTTTCAAATAACCCCCATCTAGAAGATTCTTAACAACAAAAATGTAAATATCATTAGTGTATATCTGTGAAATACTATTGCAATGAAGCCTATTCACATTTCCTTTTATTTAGAGAAACCTGTGCATAAATCTCTTGCTTCTAAACATTACTGAAGACCTCATGACAGCAGTCTTTTATCTTTCAATGAAGTGAAAATTGGGGAAAAGAAAGAATGAGAACTATAGATGAATATTTACAAAACACATAAGGAAAATTCAAATGAAAATTGCCATCCACAAATATAGGCTTATCCTGGGTTTCACCAATAAGATGATAAAAATGGTTCGTGTTACATTGGAAGACCCACTCTTTGTGTCCATTCACAGTAAATATACTAATACTTTCCCTGAAAGGCTTGGATTTCCCCATGGTTTGAAAGGGCGTCAGTCAGAAGACATGTAGATAACAATGGTAAATGTTATAAAATTCTTAACAAGGGTAGATAGGCAGAAATTCAAAATATAATGTAGGTCAGATCTTTCCACTTGTTTCAGCTATGATTTGAAGAATGGAATTAAATTCCCATATCTCACTGACTTTCACTGCGATTTGGGAACCAGAAACTTCTTTTAAAAGCCTAACTTTTACTGAAAATTCTCACAGTCACTTTGAGAACCATCCTCTTGTATGTCAGGTGCACTTTAACTGGATTTGAAGGCAGTTACTCCTCCCCTCACTGGACTCACAGATACTCCTTTGTAAGCTGTAATGTGGGCTCTTCAATACATTTAGTTCTATGAATAATTAATGTGTCTCCTGCTCTCACCACTTGATTTCCAGTTATTTGCGTTGCATGCAGTATGCTGAGCCAGTTTCATAGCTCCTAGACTAAAATGCAGGTTTCCAATCTCATTAAGTGTAATGGGATATGAAAATAAGAGTTTAAATAATAAAAAAAAGAGCTGTAAACCTGTCTCACATTTCTTAAAAATACTAAAACTAAAATCTCCAAGAAAGGAAACATAGGTGTTGTTTATGGAAGAAGAAATAGATGATTCTATACTGAAATTCAGTGAGCATCAGAGAAGATTTTTTTTTTGATGTTTTATTTTGTTTGAGTTGAGGAAGTGTGTTTTGGCTTTGTTTGCCTTTAGTTCTGTTAAAAAAAAAACAAAAAAAAACCAACAAAACAAACAAAATATCAGAGCAGATATAATAAAATATCATCTTTTAGTTGGTTTTCATTCATTTGCTAAACATAACTTGGACAGAGTTTACGAAAGCAAACTTGTCATTCAAGCTAGTCACCACACTTCATGGATGACTGAATAAAAATGAGTTTTTCAAGAGGTAACCAAAAGTACTGCCTCAGTGAATCCGTATGTACTTACAGACTGGACACAGAAAAAAAAATCAGTTATATATCCTTCTAAGACAAAGTAGATCAATCTCATTGCTTCTATAAGATATAAGATGAATTTGAACAGACTGGATAATTTCCAGAAGCAGTTATATCAGAGCAGATATAATAAAAAATTTGTAGCTGCAAAAAAACAGACTAGATTGAAAGTGGAATGTAAAACCTCTAGGCCATTCTTGAAGCAAGGAGAAGAGCCCAGGCACTTTTTATTATTGAGGTATTGAATTAAAATAATAATTAAAACTCTTAACAAATGTCGACATATTATATGTTTTCATTTACTGATTTTAGAAACAGGTCTTCACCTTCATGGAAGCAGCTATTTATGGAAGATTATTTTCTGTGAGTGATGTGATAACAAGTTGTAGTTTATTCATTACAGTTTAACTGATGAACTTCAGTTAATAGAAGTTAATTTAAATTAATTTGTGCAAAGAAGAGAAGGAATATATACTTCTGTTACTAAAGCAATATAAATCTGGTGTAGTTTCTGTGGTTTCACTGAGTTTTAATACTCGTCTTAATTTTTTGTTTAATTTTTTCTGCACCTTTTTTATCAGAGACTTAAAATTAAATAATAACTAATTAACATATATTTAATGTCTTGATCCTACCACTAAACCAAAAAAATTTACTTACTAAATGCAGAATCCATCAAAACAGAATTAGAAAATTATATCAGAGAAAAATCCATTACATATTTATTATTGGCAAGACAAATAATATTTTTTAATTCTTTAGCATGTATTCTTACTTATTTTTTTTTTTCCTTTAGGGGGAAATTTCAGGACTCCTTTCATTTTGATTCTTAAGCATCATTCAGTTTGCCTTCGCCAAAAGCTGAGCAGTAAAAAAGCCTTGATCAGGAGTTGCAATTGTTTCCTTTCAACTTGAAGCCTGAGAAGCTTGACCTTTTTGCTGTTCACTCATTTAAATTTCCAGGTTCATACCTCAGAGATATATGGGGAGTTTGTACTTCTGCAGGTGGGTGGAAGTGATATGTCCATCTCAAGAGCAGAAAGGATAGAGAAAACAGTGGGTGTACAATAACTTTTCCTCTCTACAGGACCTGACATCTTTGATTCTCTCCTCTTTGCAGCATCTCAATCTGTTTGGGCAAGACAGTGCAAAGCAGCAATAACCCTCAGCGTTCATAAGAGGTTGAAACAAAACTCCAGCCCATCCTCCTGTCTCCAGAAGCGACCCACAGCACCTGGTTGTTGCAGTAAAGATATAGCCATGTTCTGCCAGAAAATTTTCTCAAGCTCGAGAGACATGCAGCATAGAAAATCTCAACATGTTCTCTCTCCCTGGGATAAGTTTTAGTTCTATCAAGTAGCCAAACAATGGAACAACAACCGCAACAGGTATATCAGGAAGTATTAGCTGCTTGAATATGGTCCACCTTTATGTGACATGTTAATTACATACAAAAAAAAATATCAGTGGCTTCCAGACAACAATATGATTACACTTAGTCTGAAATATAGGAAAAATATTTTGTATACATATAAATGGATTAAAATTCAGAAGGTACAATAGATTTTTAACTGTAAGTGTAAACTTGTAGACAAATACACTAATGTCCTTTTTGTGAAAATTTATTATATGCTTCCTAGTCCAGTCTCAGTTTTTTAAATATATGTATCAATAATAAATATAAGTGTAAATAAAATTGCTTGATACAAATGATACTTAGCTTCTTTTTCTTTTGGATGCTTGTAAATATAAGATGAAACCCAGACTTCTCAAAGCCAAAGAAGGTTTTAGAGATAAGACAAAATACTCTCCAGTTTCATTATGAAGCATAATATAATCCTAACACAGCACTGTGGATGTCAACTGAGCTTCTCATGAGAGCAGAGGGTGCAGAAGTCATTACATATTTTGTTTAAAACCTCCTGTGAAAGTAATGAGGATTTATGTTTGGATTGTTCTTGTTAAAACACAAGGTTCAGACTGATTCTGTACAATACATTGTGAAAAATCAGCAGAGCTCCTGGAAGCAGTGGTGTGTTACTGCTGTACCCCAGAATGGGTGCTGACACCTTTAGTTGCGCTCACCCGCAGCGGCTGCACCCTTACAAGGGCTGGCTGGAGGCTGTGGGGTGACGGCCATGGCAGGAGCCTGGTGCCTGCTCTGTGCTAGCCAGGAAGGATTCCCAACAGCTCCGGCACAGAAATGAGCACCCCGTGTGTGCCAGAGCTTTGAAGGAGCACACGGTCCCCTCAGCAGAGGTGTGCAGGGTGGGATGAGGGGTGCATGCACACAGCCCCGAGGGACTGCCCTGCCTCAGCCTCCCTTCCTCGCCTCACTGCCTCACCAGAGGAGTTCTCATCAGCTGCATGCACCCTGGGAGAGAGAATACCAGGGCAATTAGCTCTGGAGAAGGGGAGCATGTATGAGCTTGACACATTGTTTGTATTCCTGCTTTCTCCAATACACAAGTCAGTGATCAAGAGTTTCCTTTTATTGGCAATAAATTGCATACAATTCTCTGACTCACAAATATTTTGCCTGGGACAAGTTTGTTGCTGGTTTACAAGGTCTACCACACTCCTTTTCCATACATTCTCTCCAGTGCTGGTGTGCAGTAGCTCTTTGAGACACACATTTATTTGAAAAGGACCCTAGAGGTACAAGTTATTTCACTTAATGAACAACCAAAGAAGTAGAATGCTTTAAGATTTATTGTCTTTCAATGATATTATTTCCTCTCTCATTAGTATTTTCCTCTTTAACTTCTCTAAGAAATTAATACCAGCCTAAATGGTACCAGTCTTAAAATATTCCATCTTTATTTTTTCACTCGTCTAGAGTTATTCGTATCACATTAGCAATACCGAGATGCTTCAAGTATTGGCATGTTGAAAACACTACTTAATTTTTCCTTAAAAAAATCCAGCTTATTTCTGTAATTCTCATGTATACCATTTTTTTATTCTGTAGTAGGAGACTCAATATGTTTTAATTTTTATTAAATTATTCACTTTAAAAGTAAAACAAAGAATTTTTTGTATTTTTTTACTTTAATGTATTAAGTTTTATATACTGTCATTAATCAGAAAGAAAGTTTACACAAAAAATAGGACATACAATCAGTCCAATACAAATAGGAAAAACTTCATTATCTCCTTAGCACTGCATAGAAATCTTAAGAAAATGTAATTGACTTAAATCTTGAGCCTTTGTACTGCCATTATCAATACATTATCAATACTTTCTCAGAAAGTTTCCTGTCAGAAGGACAACAGCTAGGAGTTTTTGCAGGTGATCTGCCTGAATGCTTCTTCCTAATACAGAAGTAAACATTGTAACACCTTGGAAGAGATATGAATGATAGGAGAAATATCTTCATTTTTTATTGTAGGGTTCTGCTTAGCTGAGGCATCTCCACCTCCTCTAGCAACAAAAATCAATGCCAGTCATGTACAATAGTAGAAAACAGACATTATTTTCTTGAGATATAGGTAGTTATTACTGAGTAAAATACCTGAGTGATAAACTTGATTTGGCTCAGACAAAGAGCCCAAAACTTATACACTTGATTTGGGTTTAAATATTTGACCATGTCTTGTTAAAATATGTGGTGTCATCTCTGCTGTCTTCTCATAGAAAGGAAAGAGACTCAAGTGATCAACTGCAACAGTTTTCATTCCTTCAGTATCTTTGTATACAGTCCAGAAAATTCCCCAGGAGAAAACTGGCATTATACAGAGCTGCAAGAAATAAACTGGAGGAATTGGTAACAACTCCTGTCTATTCTTGGTTAAAGTCTATTTCTCTTCTGTTTAGTCTTCGAAAGTTTTATTATAATACTGGCATAGATCCCCAGTCTAGAGTGTTGGATCTTCTGCTGGCATTGGTATCAAGCCTCATTCATGGAAGCTTCCCACTGGGAAGAAGAAAACTCAAGTAATACATTACTGCTGTTCTTGTGGGACTGTGTTCTGACACCAGTGGATGATGTTAAAACCAAGATGATGTTAAAACCACCTCTGAATGCAAGTCACAGAACAGGACTGCAAAACTGAAACATTGAAGCTTATCAAAATTTAATTTCAAATTCTTAAAAATTCACATTCTTTATTCTCAGTCAATCCCACTGAATTCTTCAAATATGTTTTTCATATGTATGGAGGTGCTTTTTAGCATTAAACCACTGTAAGTCTAGTGATTTTCAATTTTAAATAAGTATTTTCATTATTTTTTGAGAAAAACAAGTACAAAAATGTCTTTAAAGCAAAAAAAATTTTTTTTAATTTGAATATTACATTATTAAAATTTAAGTATAAATGTGAATATTGAGGCATAAAACCAATTTTGAAGTTATTTCCACAACAGGTGAGTTCCTACAACTTTTTACTTCAAGTTGTGTTTTACACAGTCTTTGCTCCATTATCAAGCATTAAGAATAGTTTGGATAATTGAATTGACCAAGCGNTCCTCTCATTTTTACATTCTTCAGGTGTGCACTTGAATATGCTTACAATATTTTCTGAAATTTTTCACAATTTGAATTAATTTTAAGGGTCTGGGTAAAGTGTTCATGTTGTTTAAATAGTCTTACAGGGATAACTTATGTCCTGTGTTGTCCACACTTTATTACAGAATTTTACATGTTATAGCATCTATAATCTCTGATCTCTGGTTTGTTCAATCTAATACCTAGCAGCTTCATTTTCATACTTTCTTTTTGGATATTTTATACATTTGAAAACTATTTTGTCAGGGCAGGCAGAAATGCTTTGGGTTTGGTGGAGGTTTGTTTTTTGCTTATATGTTATGGTTGTTTTTTTTTTTTTTTTTCTAATTCCCTGGAGTATTGGTTCTTGATTATTTTCTTCACTTATCTTTAAAAATGTCTTTGTTCTTGTGTGTTTCTGTCTCTTTGCTTGTGACATTCCTTCTAACTATAAGTTTCCCTTAATTGGCAGGTTTGCATTTGAGTTTCCTACGTGGAATGACCCCTTGTTCCTTGTTCTGCAGTGTCAGGAAACAGAAATGTCATTGCTGATTAGGGGCCTGAACCCTCTGCTCCTCCTTCTCATACAGTAGGCAATCTTGTTCTGTACACACTCTAGCTGCAGGGTCAGCCTTAGGGGAACTCTAAACAAGTGTCCACATGGGATACCAAAGTGGAAGGGGCACTGATAGGGGCAAGTATTCTTTGAGCTCATTTGTCTACCACAGAAAGTCTCTTCTGTCCCTTTAAGTGTAAAATGTCCACTGGCATTGCCCAAGTGTGTACATTTTAACCAGATAGAAGCATTTTTGTGCCTCTGGCTTACTACACATGTACATCAGTGATGTTAATAACATCTCTGCCTAACAATGTGACACTGAGATGTACTTCTAATGGTTGTCTTTCCTCTGAACTGAGATACAAAAGCTTTCATTTTTGGTTCTGAAACCCGCTGTTAAACCAACTTTGACCTCATCCTAGGGCACGATTACCTAGTCTTGCTTGGGGCACCTGAAGCTCTAAAGATGGCCTTGTGTAGCTGTGGTTGAAAATCTCTCTGCTTAGTGCGCAGAGTGCATCCTGTCTTACAACTGAGTGGAAACCTCTGCTTTTTCCACTTTTGCTCCTCACCTAGGGAAGTGGAACAAACCAGAAGAGGGAGGAAGAGAAACTACACACAAAAGAACAGAAGGTAGTGGCTTCAAGTGGCAGGGAACATGCATAAGACCAAAACTTCTCCCTAAACCAAAGGATTCTGCAAAACAGAGAAACTAAAAAGAGGGGAGTGGGAATAATACCTTACTTCCTACCATATTCGTAGCCTGAAGGAAGTCTATGGATGATCTACAAAGATGAGGAAATGGAAACGAAATATAAAGGACTAACTATGGATCCTTTTTACAGCAACTGAGAAAACTGATATTGCTTGGAGTATTTCAGAGATAAAGGACGAGCTTTACTCCCTAGTGCAGGAGAGCAGTTCTGTAGTCTCAAGGATAACTTGTTATCTACAGCAACTTCATATACAAACCAAATCTATTAATCCATCACATGAGCTCATAAACTCATATTTAATTTTCATTTCACTTATGAATATGAAGCATATGAATTTAACTTCTGCTTATCTAAATAGCTTGCAAATAAAATATTTGTACACATTAGAAAAAATATTTTAAAAATCTTTGAACATCTGTACACTTATTTTTTCAGACGTATATAGGTTTAGTATTAAACAAGTTATTGTTAATATAGACTTTAAATCAACATACTAAATAAATATCTACATTTTTATGAATTAATTAAGAAAAGAGAAACACAGAAAGACCACTTTTATTTTTTCAAATATATAATTTAGAGGTGTTAGTGAGCCACATTTCTAGAAACTCCTTTGGTAAAAGTAAAACCTTTTGCCAGTTTCATAAAGCTGTTCTTTGGAAGAGATGTAAAATTCAGCTCCTCCTGAATGGCTTGTCATTAAAAATCCCATAGCACTTTTCACAAAAGAAGGGCTATTAACTATAATATTCTGGCCGAAGTCCAAGTCACTTTGTGGCTACCAAATCCCCAGCTGAAATAGTTAGTTAGTCTGCATTTTCCTCAAAACCTTGCTGTGTAGACCACCAGTTTTTTTTCTAATAGGCAATGTCATTTTGATAGGGCTTATATGAACATTTAATATGATTATTTTGGATCAATACAGTGATCCTTTAAAATAAAAGTTAACATAATAGCAAATCTATAAATTCTCAACAGCATTTAAAGAAATCAGATATTTTTAAAGAGATTATTTGGTTATTGGCATGCCCTTCTTTTTATGAATTTTTTCTCTCAGGAACTTTCAAAAATAAGCTTATACATATTGAAGTGATATTTTTTACCTGATATATCGTCTTTACCTGGAATCCATGGGCAGGTAATTTGAAAAGTATCCAGTCCTATAATTTTGTATTTCTCCCTTTTATTTTGTTTGTTTTAGATAATTCAGCCAAAAAAATATTGTATTTAGTATGACTTGTTTAGATGAGATGCTGTGAGAACATTTGGTTTTCCAAAATGTTATCCTTACTACTGAAATGCAGAACATCTGTTCTGTCCTAGGTCAGCTGTGAGAGCTGGAACGGCGGTTTCTGCTACTCCTCACAGGCTGAGGGTATGCACTAAATTTGAGGTTATGAGACTGTTTGGGACTAGCCCATGAGTGCTGTCTCAGACCAAGACAGGTCCATAAGAAAATCCAGCCCACGATATTTTCCACATTTTCAGCCATACAAACAGCCTCTCACTTTCCCAAACACTAAACGGATCTAGAAATTATCTGAGCACATCTCTTACTGCTTACTTCCTAACAATGCAACTTAACACAGTACAATTTCATCAAGCTAAATCAAAATAAGTAGGTTTAGGATAGGCTGACATTCTGGTAAGTAGCAGGCACTGAGGAATCCTAGTCAACTGAGACTGCTTCTGAGTTGCAGTACGGGCTCATATGAGGCTTGACACCCTTCAATATTTATCAATTCTCTGAAAAGCAAAGATAAAGTCAGAGCTGATAAAATTTATGGGATGACACAAAGATTGGCACACTGGTAAATAATGAAGACAGGCAGTCATGGGAAGTGATCTGTATCACTTGATGGCTGGATGAATTCAAATCATGTACAGCCAAAGTTACAGATATGATTTTACAGGAAAAAGGAGATACAATTAGGTGAGACATTTGAAAAGTTAAAGGTAGTAATTCCAGTTTGGTGCATAGTGTATGTCCTGGTAAAGATGGACATATACATTTTCCATGTGAGAAGAAAATATTGCTTTTCCCTTTTGTCTTCACAACTCTTTTGACTCTGAGGACTTCCTTCTCAGAATTCATTGGCTACTGACCCTTTTATTTTAGTGTTGGCCTCTTTGCATTCAGGTTGATGAGTTTACTGTTGTTAGGGAAAGAAGAAACATTTCTGTCATATGACTTAATGTTTGAGTTCCATTTCTAGAGTACCATAAAGGATCCTCACAAGCCACTGACAAGCATATACCATAGACAAGTAATTCAATATGAGCCTCCTGTTCAATGCAATAGTGAAAAGAGACAGTCTGATCTGTCGATATGTAAAGGGAGAATATTGATTAAGATTAGAGAGGCAATTTTATTTTTGTTGTTCCAGTATGCATTTTCAAAAGATTACTGAAAAATTTAGAAGAGTTCAGATAAAAATTATTCAATGTCTGGAGAAAATAGCTCAAGCATGAGAGACTTAAACAACTTTGAATAGATCACAAAAAAAAAAAAAAAAAAAAAGTCCAGGGAGAGAGACTAGGCTTCTAAAGAACCTGTAATTTGGTAAAGAAAGGCTGAGGATGAATATTTTAGAGGCTGAAGAAGGACAAAATCAAATAAAAAAAAAAAAAGCGTAGTTATTATTGAGGATGAGGGAAGTACATCATGCTCTATTTAGGTGAAGATAGGATGGTTTGCTGGAAAATATACTTCAGTCAAACGCAAATTACTGGATTCAATGCAGCAATCAGGAGCTAAAAATCTGTTGCTTACTTAAATAGGGGATCAGACTGGAGGTCTCATCAACCCCTTTTTTGACCCAAAATTGAACAGGATTTTTTTTATTGAATTCAGTTAATGGCCCTGACAATTCTGTCTCACTTTTCATCATTTCAAATCTCACCAGACTTGAGACTTCACTAGGGCAAGAAGCTAAGCATTCGTGAGAGATCCCTGACTCAGGGAGATCCCACTGTATGTGATTTTAAAATAACAGGAAGCATAAAGCAATACCAGATGTGAAATTTCCAAGACGAGTGTGAAAGGACAGTGTCAGTGCAAGCATGAAGCCTGAAAAAAGACATAGTCAGTCTTGGGGGGAGAAGGAGGAAAGACATGGAAGAGGAAGGAGAGAGACCTCCAAGGATTAGTTTGGATAAATACGAGATTAGTATCCAAACTTCTTGGTATTTCTCCAAACTAAACTTCTAACCTTTAAGGCTTCATCCACCCATCGTAATTGTAGCTGATCTTGAAGACTCAAGCTGCCAAAGTCATGCCTATTAAGAGGCAGGGAAGGAGACTATAACAAACATTAAAACAAAACAAAAAACCCCTGTAGCTTTTAAAAATAATTTATGCTAATTACATTTGTGAAATAATTTTTCCTGCATGTCCTAACATGGAATATCTCCATAGTCTCCATCTGTTTATCATCTAAGATGTGTTAGCAAGATGTGACTGCTCATCGTTCTGCTCTCTCACAGCATGTTACAGTGACTGTAATAACATGTACAATAGAAATAAACTACTTGATCCCTCATTAGAAAATAAATTATACTGCCCTCATACATTTACTTTACTTGTAAAACATTAGAATAGAGCTCATGAAAACATTTACCCACAAGAAAATCACATAGTTAAATATGATCCAATACATACATTGCTACCTAAGGCTCCTTGGAATAATTTCTCCAGCCTGTAGATAGGAGGTTTTTAAATACATCTCTGGCATTTTTCCAGTAGTGTTATTAAACTCTTGGAATTTCTCCTTTTCTGTGGTTCCTTTATGTGTTTCTTGTCATTCCAGTATCTCCAAGTTCCTCAATTTTCACCCTATAAACAGGCACAGGCACAATGCTGATCAACTGGAATATAATGGAATTTATCATGTATATTAAGTTACAGTTCTTGGGGTTTTTTTAACCTCTCTGCTTTAACTTCAGTTTTATTACATGGTATTATGATGCATAGCATTTCTGGCAGTTCATGTTTTGTTTCAGATCTCTTCCAACATTTTAGCACACAACCTTTATAACAGCACTGTCACTATAATCCTGGATCTCAAAATTATAACCATATTGTAATCTCAGGAATGAAACCTTTCTTAAAGGATTTGTGGGGAAAAAAATAAACAAATAGTCTATCAAAATTCTGGTGCTCCACTGCTATGTGACAACAGAAATACTTCTTGAGTTACATGAGAGAAATATATGTTCATTTGGAAGTGGCAGTGATAATCTCCAAATAACCTCATGAGGCAGCATATTCATTTTGTTCAAATATGATTATTATAATTCATCTTTACCTAAAAACTTCAAATCAAACACTATAAGTTAAAAAAAATTCCAAAGGATAGTCTGTTACTCAGGATCTAAGTCTTACCACAGTCACAAAGGACTTCACATTAAGATCTTTTCTTCCCCACTACATTTTAAAGCTGAATTCCCCTTCACTTCAGGGAGAAATCAAAAAACAAAACAAAACAAAAAGCAAAATAAAAACCCTAAACAAATAAAGTAAGACATCAAACCTAAAGTCTTTAATATTTATTGAATAAATGCATCTTACTGTAAATAATATGTCACATCACTATGAATATGAATGAAGACTGACCAAGGATGGATCTCAAGAATTTGCTTATTGACTTCAAGGTTGTTTGCTGTTTCTATTTCTTTGTGTTTTAAAATAAAGTCCTCAATGTGTATCATTCATTCAACCAGCAGCCCAAAATAATGGAAAATCAGAGAAGTGCAAATGTTGTCCACTGATTTTAATGAGGTGTTAACTTTAAAGTATTAATTTTGAAGCTTAATTACACCTACAGTAAATACAAATACAGCTAACTACTCCACTGCCAGAGAATGAGTATCTCCAGCTAAATCTATCCACCATGTCTAAATTTTCAGTCAGGACTCAACCATTCATTTGAATGAAATAGAACGATGAAAAACTGAGGCCATAACATATACATGAAGGACAGTAAGTGAACCTTGTGCTCTGTTACAAAAAATTTATCTGAATAGATACAGATTGAAAATACTATGTATTTCTACAGAATTAAGTTAAAAAAAAAACAAACAAACATTTTTTTCCTTCTACCACTATGCAGATACTTATAGTAACATGCAATTTAAAGTCTCTGTCAACAATTTAGAAGTGTTATAAGGATTAGAAAGCATTTTACAGAAAATCCAAAAAACCCTTTTCTAATAAACTTAATTTGTGCCAGCATCAAAATAAAGATGAAAAATTTGACACTCACTTCCAAAAATTTTTTCATATAAGTCTTTTCCAGAGCTTTTCAATTTCAGTAAGATTTAGATAAGACCTGAGAAGCCCTAACTCACTTCCCAAATACTTCATTTAAATCATGCATTCAGTATTAAGTAGTTGGTAGTGTTGTTGAGGGAAGTCTGTAAATTACAAAGAGCAAAAGAATGAGTGATCTCATAACCTGAAGTAAAAATATAATTGAGTGACACTAATAACACAAATTTGTTTTCTCACAAATTTTAAATTACTTGTACTACTATTTTATCAGATAACATCTCACATATACAAGTCTTTTTTCACAAGAACTTTCAAGAATTTGCCCAAAATTATTTCACTACTAGCATGGAAAAATAGTTATGCTTTAACTGCTTTTCATTCAATTAAAACTGAAAGAGAGCCTAAGTAGACAAAATACAGTTTCACAGCATAGAAAATAGTGTTGATTAGGAGCATGGGGACTAGTACAACAGGACTTTATTATTGGGAAAGAAAGCATCAAATATGTGCATTGATTTTTTTTAGTGACTTCAGAAACTAATACCTACTGCATTTGGCCCATTATATTTTTTTATTTACTTTTGATACCTACTGAATATTTTTATCTATTGAATTGATTAAGACATGCTGGGAATGGTTATTGAATGCACCACAAAACTAAAATTTTCTAAATTTTATGTTCAAATAACAGTATTAATACTGTCAATAGTGCCTGGGAGCTTTAATTATAGGTACTGGCCTCAAGCTTGTTTTCTGACTTTTGTAAGGTGGGGGTAAGATATAGACAGGAACATAATGGAATGATTATGTATATATCAATCTAGTAGTGGCAAATTTAGAGATGAGAATAGTAGTGCAGGAGGGCAAAGGATTCACAACTTCAGTTGTGATTCTGGTTTCCAAAATCCCCTTTTGAAGACACTCCTCTGATTTCCACAGTTTTATCAGTCTTTTGCTACAAAAACTGTGTGTGTGACCAAAACCCCCTCGTTGCTTTTGTTAATTGTAGATCCTGCTGTGCTTTGCTAAAGGGATTAAGATTCACTTTATTATACATAATTGAAACACCCTTGGTTTATGATGGTCTCCATCATCATGCAGCTGAACTTACTGAAACAATATGAGAAGGAGAGTTCTGGTTTGAGATTCCGTTGCAAAAATGTTACATATACTTAACTACCTGAAAGCAATGCAGAATAAAAATAATGCTGATTAATAAAAGTTTCATATAAATGGATTTTTTTCTTTGCAATAGAAAAACCAATGAAGAAAAACCAATACACCCAAGATTCCCTGCCATTATTCCTGCTGGATAATTGTTAATTTTGAAAGTAAAACGTGAAAAGAACACTCACATCCAATGACTCAAACCCTCCCCCCGCCTCCTCCAAAACCCAACAGCAAACCCTCTTTTTTCCTATGCAATCAATGAATCAATCAAAAATAATATTCAGTCTTCAATTGTCCTGTTGTTCATACAGCACTGTTCCACCTCCTGGAATGACATTACCTGATCTTTACTTCAAAGCAAAAGAACCAGTAGAGGGAAAGTTGCAGTATATTTCCTGGAAAATTCAGCTCTTCTTCTCCTCCACTCTCCAAAATCTGAGCAAAGTTTTGGGCAACTTTTCACATCTTGTCACATCACTTTCTTCCAATTCTTTTTGTTATAATATTATTATAGCTGATCATATAGCTCCAGAACAAACAGTGAAGCAAGAAACAAGTATGCCCCATTTATCTCGTCCTTCCACACCAAGTTTATCTCTTTTCTCTCTACTACATTCCTCCTTAATTTTTTTGACTGCAATATTTTTTTCTTATTTTACTAATTTACTTATTATCTTATTTTACTACTAGTGGGCAAACATTTCATCATGACTGTGTATAATGCTTCCATGCCAACATGAAGTTTGACCTGTCAGAAACTTTACACCTAATTTTTGAAGAATTTCTTAGATAAATATATGAAGACATGAAAATCTGATTTCTATGGTTTAAATGCAAGTTAGTGACCAAATCACTTTGAAAATCTGATTTTTAAGTTCCTTGCACCTCAGCTTCCTAACTCTAAAATGGTTCCTGCAGAAGCTGAGATAGGGCGGAGATGACACTACTGTATAGGGACAAAGAAAAAGAAAAATAATCTGTAGCATGGCATCTGTAGGAACCTGGCTTGTTGGGAGCTAAGAAAGATTATCTCAGAGCCTGGCTGAAAATACTTCTACTACCGATCAGCAGGTCATATGACTGCCTTCTTTGCCTCACTCTGAATTACACAGAGATCATTTATGCAGAGAGGTTGTTCTTCAAATATCTGTTCTCTATATGCAGCTGTCCATGAGTAGTGGGTTCTTTCTCTCATCTTCTCTTGGCTGCCTCAATAGCTTGATTTTAAAATCCTTATTAAAAAACTCCGAGCAACTGAGGTTGCTGGTCATTCCTATCTGACTGGCAATTCTGATTTGGACAAACATTAAGCATATATCCAGACTCAAATGATTTGGAAAATTTTAGTTAAGAAAATGCTGTGGTTCAATAGTATTGATTGCCATCCTAACTTTGGTACTTGCTGCTGATTCGTAGCTCTGCCTTGCCATCTTCCTTCAGATATGTAAAATGTCCTCTGTAATCTTGACAGATAGGCTCAATTACAATGGTAAGATAACTCTATTATTAAGAAGAACTCTAATATAATAAATCAAACTATAAATAACCTTAAAACTTTTCCACACAGAGCTGTACTTAACATATGCTTTATTAAGTAGAGTTTATAAATTATACATTTCCTCTTATTCTCAGCATCTCAATTTCACCTTATGAGGCCCATTTCAAACAATAGTATAATGTCAACCTAATCAAAAAAGTCTCATGAAATATATAAAATTATATATGTCATAGATATGGGATTCAAATTCAGTTTAGAAATTTAAAATTTAATTATCTCCCAAAGTTTGAGTTATTCAAGTGCAAGCTGCATAGCAAACCATACTATTGTTTACTGAGTTTATTCAACTGTGCAATTAAAAATGTGATACTCATCTAGTAGTTTTCTTTTAAGAGATAGGATTCTCCTTAAGAAAACATTATTGTGAACAACTAAAGTCTGTAAAAGAAGAATCTAATTTCAAATTTTGCCCTTAAGGGTTAAATCAAGCGAGGTTTTATTTTCTGAATCCCTGAAATTGAATTAACTCCTTTGGTTTTGTCTTATATTTCAGATTAGGCTTTAGCTAAGTTTATATTATAAATTCATATTCTGTCCCTTTATCAGATTATTAAAGCATCTTACATATCTGCTAAAGAGAAGACAAAAGGGTCTCTGTTTTTCTCTTTCCATCCCTCCTGATAGCAGGAATTTATTGGCTTATTTTTTGGCTTTGGTACTGCTAGGTGAGAGAAGTAGGTTTCAATGATTTGTTCTGAAGGTACTGAAATTTATGACCACTTAGATCTAGTCCAGATGTGGTTCCACAGCTGTGGGCAGCTGCCAAAAACCTTTAGCAGCTGTGCAAATGCTTATGACCACGTAGGGAGAAGAAGTCTCTCAGGAAATTTCAGTCAATCTCATAGAGCATGGAAGCTTTGAATTTCACACAATATTCATTGGAAAGCAACATAGTGCTGTGATCTCAGGCACTCTTAGTTCAAATACCTTTCTAAAGTTTTTTTTGAATGAACTTTTGGAAGACTAGACTTTATAAGACCATTATTCATGATAGCAGTTTTCATTGAATCGACTCCATACATGGTATCTACTATGCTCAAAAACATTAAAAGCTCAGATACTGTACCTGTCCAGTCTAGCCATAAATTGAAGTGCTGCTTCTCATTTTTACAGATGAAGACTCAGCAAGATGAAGATTTGCTGCCAAAATCATAAGAACACACATTGATATTAATAACTGAGCTTTATTTTTGAACTTTTTTTTTTTTTTTTTGCAGCTTTAATGGTAAACATGAAGCAAATACAAAACACATTACTTGTGAAGATCAGATATTTCAGGCTAGTAGCTGGGATATTGGAGAGACAAAATAAGAGTCTGAAGGTCTGTACCAGAGCTTGCTATAGATGTGATAATTTAATAGTACAGTTATTTCCTCATAACAAAATATAATTTGAGAATGTTGTTGAGATACACTAATATATTTCAAAATGTTGCAATTTACACTGTAATTAAAAACAGTATACCTGAAAATCAAGAATATATTATAAAAACAAACACAAATGCATAATGCTCTCCTAACATTTTGGCTATGCCTGTCTGGGAATAATGATTGGGGGTTCTTGTTGGAACCCTGGTTACTGAGAATTTTAGACTTTTTGTGCTGAAGGGCATTGGCCCTCAGAAAAGCACTGAATTTGACCTGAGGCCGTGGAGAAGGCTTCCAACATTGAGTGATAGCACTGAGATTATGGGTGTGTAGTTTAAATATAAGTGTGCAATATCACAGGGTGGAAAACTTAGGGTTTAAGGTTTTAGAGTAATATATATGAGGCAAGATGGAGGTTTTTGGGTGTTGGCTTGTTCTTCTTCTTCAGCTTCTTCTCCATGCACTTTGGGTAGTAGTTTGTAATTGGACAGGAGAGTCCAATTTGTAGTTTGTAATTGGACAGGAGAGTTGGGTTTTTGGTTATTGGGTCAAAAATAGAAATAATTTAGGTGTCATTTCTTAATTGGATAGTTAGCACGTAAAAGAACTTGGGAAGAAGAAGACAAGGGCCATTTTTTTCTTTGCTAGGTAGGACTCACAACTCATGAGACTGTAACATAGGTAAGAATTAATAAACATCTGGGTACGAACAAGAGAAACTGCATCTCTTGTCTTTAATCCCGACTCTAACGAGGAGAAAAGGAAGATAAGGCAGCCACAGATTCTCCTCTGTTGCCTGGGAGAAAAAAGAACCAGGTTGGAGGTCAGTTTTCTCCACTCTGACTGAGATTCCTTGGCTTGATTTCTCACCTCCATTACTGGCAAGTGTCTGGCCTTTTGCCTTCAGTTACAGTCACAGAGTTTTTATTTGCATACTTGGGCTTAAGGGAGAGAAAGGCTACGGTCATGCAGCAACCATCTATTCACACCAAAGAGCCGGCTTGGTAAGCAGTCCTCACATGTCCTGTAAACAGAACACAGGTCTATTCACATGTCAACAACTACTGCCAGCTCATGCATACCAACAGAGATACACCTGAGAGACAGAAACCCCACTAATATTTCTGGAAAAAGGTTATTTCTTTGTCAAGAAATATGAGCTTTAAACTGCTTATAATAGTTTATCTAGTTTGTTTATTAATCAAGCTAAGTGCTAATTGTTTTATTGAGAATAGGCTTGGGACCTTTAGGATTTCGTTAGGAGTGATGCGATGAGAACACATCTATACTGGTTCCAATGTACTCAATCCAGTGAAGTCCAGTTAGATTTTGCTGCTTTTGATCTGCAAAAAAATCCAAATAAATACTGTCATACTAATATCTTGGGCAGCTTGCTTAGATCCCTACTCACTGTACTTCTCTTCACTCTTGTGATTGTTCACAGTGATAGAAGTCTTTGCCCTTAGGTGGGACATAGTGGCAAGAAAACAATGTTTGCAAGCACCTGCTTTTCTGCAGTGTGGTTTGGAGGTCCACTGTCTGAATGTCATGCAGTCTGCAGAAATGACTGTGCAGGGGAGGGGAGAGATCACTAAGATAATTGATTGGATGTAATTTATGCATGATGTAGCCTTGTCTATATGACTTTTCAACCCAATTCAATGTATTTCCAGAGCCTAGCCAGCATTATGGGAAGGAAAACACTGAGATGGCTCTCTTAGAGTCAGCCATATTACTTCTGGCAGTGTACACACTATTGATACTGACATTGTCAGCTCAGTGACAATGGATTAGAGCTGCCCAAATAACAGGTGGGCCTGTCATACTCCTTGTCCAAGATGAGCTGGTCATAATCTTGTACTGCACTGAACAGAACATGTGAAGTTGGATTGAACCTAAATTTCCACAGGGTGCCTGGTTGGGTTCTCTGGTCCATCCTGTCAATTACCTTTTAGCAGCCAAGGGACAGTCATAAAAGAGAAAGACATTGGTAGAAGCACCAGAGGCAAGATCAGGACTTGCTTAGTCTACCTCCCATGTCCTCTTAGGGGTGACACAGTGGTGGTATTTACTCTTCTTGTAAATGGATATCTGATAGTCACAATCCTTGCTGAGGGAATAGCCATGAAAGCAAGCAAGGACTGTAACTGAGCACAGGTTTTAGGAGGAAACAAAAACTTCAGCTGCTCAGGACACATTGAGGCTGGGGCTAGAATGAAGGAGAAACAAGACTGGGTGTGATGGGGAACAGAAAAAAGGAGTGGAGACGGTCAAAGGATCACAGAAAATACTAGGTCGGAAGGGCACTGCAGAGAACATTCGTTCTAAACTGTTGAAGGTAGGGTGTTAGATTAGATTAGATTATCAAGACCCCTGAAAAGCCAAGTCTTGAATAAT
Source organism: Promerops cafer (assembly GCA_013398275.1). Lineage (NCBI taxonomy): Eukaryota > Metazoa > Chordata > Aves > Passeriformes > Nectariniidae > Promerops > Promerops cafer. The sequence continues at coordinate 997,752 of VZSE01005694.1, forward strand.
CCACCACTTGTCTGGGTAACATGTTGTTTAAAAGTTAGGATTAATTTCATGGTATTAATGGTTACTGAAATGTGAAAGAAAATACTGAAGTATTTTCACAATAATTTCACAAAATTTGCTGAATTGTGTATAGCATCTTTACAAGGACAATGAGTGAGCTGCAGCAAGCGTAGGAAGTAAGACAAAATATATTATTCTTTTATCTCTATGGTGGCTTCTATAGCACTTTAGGATTAGTGTTTTTCTTTGCCCCATGAAGTTTGCATTTCAAATGGAACCCTTTTACTAACTGTGGAGGGGAAAAGGGGGAAAGGACAGATAACTGTCATCCTAGCATGGTTTATAAAATTCAGGACTAGGGGCATTTCAGTACTATTTTTCTCACAGACAGGATCAAAGGCTGTAGGGCTGCCAAAACGCTTCCACTTTATCTCAACTACTAAAGTGTTCAAAAGGAAAAGCCATGTTTAAGGTTACTAAGACACAATACTTCCAAGAAGCTGCCTGTCAGGTTGTCTGCACTGAGCTTTGAGCTCACTTACAAATGCAGTAGTGATAACAATTTCAAACATGGTTTGGTTGGTCAGATGACAATGTCAAAGTTTCCAAAACTCTTTTCAGGCACGATATTTGAGCTCCAATGATATGTAACAGAGAGTTTTGGAAAATGTGTTTAAAATATTATAGTCTATTTAAGGTAGAATTACATGTCAAGCAAGTTTAAATTTGTTATTTAAATATGACTCAAAGCTCAAAGTAGACTGAAAGAGACAGGCTGTCCCACAGTAATATGATGGAACATTTTCTTTAGTGTTTATAAATGATGGGGAAGAGACAAAAGAGACCTCATCATGTATTTTGAAATAAATATTAATTTCATACAAGATAATTCATTCATGGTATAATTTTCAGTCTTTGAAAGGCAAAGAATTTTCTGCAACTCTCTTTTCCTGTTCTTCATCTTAATAAAGTTTGTGTAGTTCAGATGTCCTAAAATATCAAGACCTTTACTAAGGATGCCCCAAATTCTTCTGGTTATTTGTATGTTCTACTGATCTCTAATTAGGACCCTAAATGGTTTCAAGTGACATGCATAAAAGTAAAGGAGCACTGTTTCCAACATAACTAGTCTTGCCAGGAGTTTGTGAGCTAGAAGAATAAAATTAAATACCACCAGATTTTTTTTTTTATATCAAAATATTTACCCGTTGTAGGTCTCCCACTGGTTTTTGTGATGTTTCAAAGACTCAAATTAAGTTGCAGTTTTAATACTTGACATTCAGAGCTTCTCAGCAGTAAACTGCCTTTTTCAAAAATAAATATAATACATACAGATATAATAAATACATCTTATTTAGAAATTAGCAAAGCATCTGCAGGTTTTGATATAATATTGTTCCAATAAATATATTCTATATTTCAGCCACATGTCAGAAATGTTAAATAGGTGGCATCCTATATTTTATTAGGCAATGAAGTGGGGAATTTAAATGGACTGTATTGGTAAATATGAACTTTTAACATATTTTACTGATGAATACTTTTTAGTGCTATGATTAAGTTTTTAGATAGGCCTATCTTTTATAATATATTTCCTGTAAGGACATTAGTATTTTTATAGCAATTGTACATTTGGCTTTTTTTGCAAGCATGAAATGTTCAGGGCTCTAAATAAACAACCCTAAACAGAAGATACAATAGGTACATTAGGTACAGAGGGCACAATATGCACATTAACATGAAATTTATATTTAGTCATTCATTATATAAAAGAATTTCCAGGTTAAAAGGCTAAAAAAACTAGGATAAGTTCTCCTAAAAACTTGTCCCTGAATTAAAAAAATCATGGGGAAAGATAAAAACATATCACAATATTTGTGACACAATTTGCTTTGGAAGAGACTTTTTTTCCTGAAAAGAATATATCCAATCATTTAGCGTGTAACTGTTATGTGTCTGTCTTCTCTGTGACAGTTGCCTGCAGGGTGAACAGCCTCAATAGATGTAGGATTGAGCAGGCATTACTCAAGGGAACAGAGAAAAAAAGGATTATTATAAAGAAGTTAATAAAAAAAAATCATCGATGTGTTATTCCTCTCAGTCTATACATGTAAATTCTACTGCTTAAAATTTAGAATTATAGTCAAACATAGCTTTATATTTAAAAGGCCATATCACCTATCAACCACTGTCATTTTGCAAGTTGACATTATCATCAAGGCTGCTAAAACAACTGTGGCACATCAGACTGAATGCATATAGCTATCCATCCTACACCAAGTACACAATAAAAATAGTCAATTAAGAGGCAGTGTTAATTGACTGGAAAATCATTTGGCTGACTGTGTGTCTTCAAAGCTAAACAAGGTAGGAGAAGAGACGTCTGTCCCTTGCTTACTATTCAAGTGGCCCGTGAAATATCATCTTCAGTTCATAGTCTGGTTCTCATTTTCAAAGGTCTTTGGCCTATCTATCTTGCACACTTTTCCCAGCACTCCAGACATATCAAAACTCAAGTGTTTTAGTCACCAAATTTAAATGTCAGCAACAAGAATCCTTGAGTTAGAGACTGCAGCTACTCAAATTTATCAATGTAAATAAGCCATATTTTGAAAGAAACAAATTTGAAGCTCAAAGAATTGCTGGAGAAATGGTATGTAATAGATATGGCTAATCTAAAGTGGTAAATAAAATAACATTTTATGTAATCCTCAAGACTATTGTTTTGAGTTGTAGAAGAATGGAAATATAAATATTTTCATGAGGTAGGGGCAACTGACTGTGCAGCTGCATAACAATTTAAAAGCAGCAAGTCTCAGAACATTGCTCTGTTCTGACCATGCTTCTGACAAATCTTGGCTTCAGGTGCAGTTGGCATGCAGTGTCTGGAAATGACGACAGTGATATTTTGGAATGTCTAAGTTTGGATGAAAATGGATAAAAAGTAATGCTTTCACTTTTGATAGGGAACTCTAAACAATGTAGTAGAAATATTTAGTGACTTTACTTTTATCCTGGATAACAACTTGTCGTTGAACTTTAGAGCTAGCCAGTATAGCAGAAGTATTTTAACCCAGCAGAAGTCTAGGCAGCAGAGTGAAATAATGTTTATCCTTGTGAGATGACAACACACAAAATTAGAAGTGAGAGACATAGAATTTAAGTTGAAAGTTTTTATATTATCATTGAAAACAGTGACGTTCTCCCACTGTTGTATACTTCTTAAGGCTTTTAAAATTCTAGTCAGCAAAACTGTTATCAGATAAAATGACACTACACAGAAATAATTAGCTGATTCTATCAGACAAAGTAAAATTAAGATCTGATTCAGCCACTGCAATTGATACATTATAGGTCATATTTGAAAGAAACAACCTACTGTTGTGTCAAATATAAATCTGGAAAAACAAGAACTTCAAAATCCAATAAAAATTCTTATTTGGTCATATATGTTCTGATTTGAACTTTAATATAACTGTTGGTGGTACTATGAACAAGGTCAATAGAAATAATTCTATAAAACATAGAAATTATTTATACTGAAAGTAGAGATTGTACCTTCTTTTAGTAATTACTTTTAATTGCACTACCAGTGTTTGAGGTATTATTTGCAACTTTATGAATTGATGATATTTATGTTAAGAGAAAACTTCTCAATTAAAGCCCTAACTAATGAATTTTTATCCATTCAGAGAAGAGAAATATTATCACAATGACCTCCACAATGAAACCTTAAGGAAGAAAGAACCCTTGCTTGGCCATCTCTCTCAAGGCATCTAGAGGATGGTGTCTCACCTCCACTTTAGGAAAAAAAAATGTATAGCTGTGAAAAAAAACCACAAAGAAAATTTTCAAAATTAAAAAAAAAAAATCAATTAAAACTAACCCTTAAAATTCCAGATGGATGCGTAACTGTAAATTAATTTACTAAGCTGGAGCATTGGTAATCTATAGGTAAGATTTTTCAAACATTAGTATCAACTAAAAACTAAAAGTTAAATTGATATAATAAAGAATGGTTTTCACTCATTCTGGACAATTAAGCAGAGTGAGTTTAAATTTGGTGTCATACTGAATTCCTTGTTAGCCAAGACAAACTTTTCATTTATTTCTCATTCCTGTATGTTCTTCAGAATTCAACAAGTATAAGTGTCATAGGATGGAAATAAAAGCAGATATTATGATAGCATTTTGTAAGGGCATAAATGCCCAATGCTGAGCCAAAACCAAAATTCACATTGTATGTTAAACAAAGTATATTTCTGCTGACACCTTCTGCTGGACTCTAGCTCTAAATAATACGTGAGTGGTAAATTACTTGCCAAGTTACCAGGCTGCTGAAAGCATTTTAGACACATTACTGTAAGCAATAATTTTTATACTGTTGTCAATGAAAACATATCAAAATTAATCAAAGCATACCAGTTCTTGTGTAAAATGCAGAGATTTTTCAAATCCCAAATATAAATTTCCTTGACATTTGACATCTTTTAAAAAAAGGAAAAAATGAAGGAAAGAAAAAGACCAAGAGGCCATCACTATCCTAAGCTGCTTAGAGATAAGGAGGTATTAAAAAATGGAGTTCTGTGACCTGGGGTCATTAATTGATTGTTAGACCAAAAATGAATCTGTGAATAACTACTTTGATTCCCTGTATCATCACAAAAGCATCCTTCCCACATAACGAGTATACTGATAGGAAAGTTTTCATAGCCATTTTATCACTCCTTTTACCTCAAGCACTACAGGTTTTGGGCTAACGTGAGGTACAGTTCACTAATATACCCTGTATCAATGCACTGACCTTTTACTGTGACTCCTAGCTCCAGGAAGAACTCAGACTTACAATAAGAGTTTAAATTTGAGAGAGGTTATTTTCCAGATCTCTCTTGTTGCTGTTTGGAGGTCAATTGGTTGCAGTGGGGAGAGTAAAGGGTATTTCTAATCATTCTTAGAGCAATGTATTCTGTTAGAGGGCAGTAATATTAAGAAGGAATGTAGGGAAACAGATAAAATGTAATTAAAGTTGCACAGCATAAAGATTTTAAAGATTTTAACTAAAAATCTACTACTTCTAGATTGTTGAAATGGCTTAACAAGCTGTGGGTTGACCTGTGAAACCTGATGTTCCAAAGGACTGAGATTGACAGCTGGGTTGGGAACGGTAACCCTGTTAACCCAATGAGGTTTTCAATTCTGAAGCACACAGCAAAGTATCAGTCCTTCTCATTTTCCTGGGTGGAAGTAGCAAGAAAGAGAGCACCCAAGTTTGAGCAGCCTTGACCATTAAGGCAACATATAAAATTGGTGCATAATGATGAACATTACTGGAATCTATTACCAAGGGAAGCGTGCAGTAGATATATGGGCTAACACTCCTTACTGTGAACACTACTGTTGAACATCTTAGACGAAGTCACCACAATGTAACAGAAAGGAAGTTACATATGCATTTCCACAGGGATTCCAAAGACTATTATGAATCATCTTCATTCTAAATATTGGAAAACCATTTGAACTTTTCACCTACTGTCATAAATAACCACTCGGTTTTCATTAAATATGCAGTGAATGTGCTCTGACAAGATCATATTAATGATTTTAAAGAATATCCCAAACAGTTTTTCAGGAGTAGTAATCTAAAAAGTGAGCTGCACTTTACTAATGTGGTTATAGATAGTAGGATTCACTGCTGTACTCAAATTCAGTCATTCCATCATGTCAGCAATGGCCTTGCCAACATTACCTTTGCTACAAATACCAAGAGTTGCTGTGTACAGCAGACCAACTCGTGTATATTTAGAGAAGCAAAGTGGTACTCAAGTACAATCAAGTACTTGCTAACTGATGGATCAAGCAAAGCCTCATCTCCTGTCCTAGGTTGACTTTATGATGCTTGTATCCCCATTCATCTGTTTAGCTCAAAAATAAGTTTTGCACCTTTAAGACTGGCTTAGAGAGCCAAGGTGGGGGAAGAGAAGAAGCACAGAGTTTGTTTTCAGAAACTCAGTCTTCCACACTCCTCCACACTCATCCACATTCTGGCTCCTGGACTGTGTTGTCTGCGGACGGACAGACAGCAGGACAGAGCTCTCCTTTGCTTTTAGTTAGTTTTTAGCTATCTGAGGCAGAGAAGTTCCCTGGACTCTGTTTTTTCTTTTCCTTGGAGCTGTTTGAACCTGCTCTGGACTGAAACCCCAGCAGAGCACCGGCAGCTCGCACCTGTGGCCCACCGGGCTGGGCCTGGGCCGCGGCATTCCCAGCACCGGAGGGACTGAGAGGAGACTGAGCGAGCAGAGCTACAGCCCATGAGGAGGACTTTCTGACTTTGTCATCTTTTCAGATTAGCAAGAAGTTTTACTTTTTAATATTGTTCATTTTTTGTGCTAGTGAATGCTTTGCCTATTAAACAAACAGCGTTTTTCCACTTTTCTCCAAAGAAATCTTTTCCCAAAGCAGCTGGGGAAGAGGCCGCTTGAATTATTTTGAAAAGAATATTTTTTCTTATGTGAAAATTATTAATTTTTTGATGCTCAGTCATTGCATTTGAAATATAAAAATATAAAATAGGGTATTTGTAACTCCTTTGTAAAACATGATGGAGAATTCAGACTGTTTGCTGTCAGACACTATCTTCTCAAAAAATGTTTCAGTGAAGTAGGACATGGAAAGTTAGTAAAAACATTGGCTCTTCTGCAAAAGAACCTGTTATTTACCTGTTCCCTTCCAATAAGATGGTCCCCCCTCACAAAAATTTGCCATTATAAGGATCCCATTTGAGCAGTGAGTCTATTTTGTAAAAAGCCACCAAATTGTGTATAGGACAATATATCTCATGACTAAATAACACAAAAATGATATGTTGCTGGGAGAATTTTGAACCCTGAAAATCTGGCTTAAAAAATCAGCAGTCACATCAGATTAGTTTGATGTGAACATTTCTTTTCTAGGATTAGGCAACAGAGAGAAAAAAAAGGAGCAAGGACAGCAAGCAGTGTCAGAAAAGAGCAAATAACTGCCACTGCAGACAAAACCAGTAATGAGTGATAACCAGTAATGAGTGACTGCTGCATTTTAGGCCTTAGGATGAATGAACAAATAGTAAGAGGATACATATGCACCAATAATGGGTAACACAATTAATGTGTGGAATTCTGTTGTGCTGGCTGGATCCACCATGTGTACATGTATAAGTACATATATTCAAAAAGCTATATGGTCATGCCCCAGAAAATTTGAACAATCCTTTCCAAATCAGTTTTCCACAGTTTCTACCTCTTTCTCCCTTCTGAATTAGACCGAGTCAAACAATTAAACTTGAATATTATTATTCTTGGATTCTGATTACTGAAATCAAATTCATGAATCTTCTAAAATTTCACCTGACATTACAAAGGGCTATGTGCTTACCAGTACAACTCATTACTTCAAGTCATTATAAAGGTAAGCATACCAAACAGCTATATTCCACATTTCATATTCCATTACTTTCTGCTTGGTCAAACATATAAAAAAATAACTTTGCTTGCCTTTTTTTTTTTTTTTTTGAGACTGTTACTATGAAAAAGGACTCACAAAACACCAAGAGAGGCCCAAAAATTCCTTTTAAGAATGTTTTATTTCTATTTGACAAAAATATAGCTTATACTTTTTTTGAAGCTGAGTTCAATTTACACATGGCTTCATTCCGCTTCTCCTCGTCTTTGGAAGGTAATCACAGGGTCCAGATGCCAAGCTATGAAAGATCTTCTCCTTTCAGTTTCTTTCTGAATTAAATTAGATTTTGACTTGAGAAATGTGACCACATTATCTGTTTGAACATAAGGAAACTGCACAAATCCCTCATAAGACCTATGTAAAACTCCTTTTATGTTTAAGAAGGGGCAATTTTCTCATGTCCACATTTCTTAGAAAGGAATCTATGCTGCCCTTTAAGGAACTTGCATTCCAGCGCATATTTTTCTGGTGCAAGTTGAATTTAGGAATCAGTAGGAAAATGTATAATCAATTGGTTATGCAGTATAGAAATTAGATCAAGTTTTGTGAAGATTCCCAGGGCAATGATGATTCCATAATATAGCTAAGGTGCCACAGTAAGCTGTACATATAGCTAGGGCTATACATTTTGTGATGAACCTTACTTGGAAAAAGTGTAAGGTTTGTCAAAACAAATAAATAAAAAAGATAACCCCCAAAAAAGAACCCAAGAACTTCAGTCTGAGTCTCCACTGCAAATATATCTGTGTTCACTCACATATTTTCTGTAGCATGTATTAGACCTGCAAGTGTATGCTTTCTAACTTTGTTTAATGGGTCTAGTACAATGGGAATTTTGAGGTGGACCAAAAGGCAGTAAAGCTGCAGTGAAAAAGTCTAAAATGAAGAGTTTAAATACTTCTATTGTATGTAAATATTTAAGGAGTATCTCAGTATTAAGATAATACTTGTATTAGGGGAATTATAACTCTCAGAGAAGAATTTATATTTTTTAATATCTCTTTCCTTTTTTGCTGTACACTGATTTGTTCTTGACAGTTATGTGAACTATGCTGTCCAACATAATTGAAAAAACAGCTTTTTGAGGGTTGTGTTCATAACTGCTTTTAAACAATATTTTTATTTCTGAATTCAGTTTGATTTTATTAAATACTTCATATTTACTATGTCTAAGTCTGTATTTTTTTCTAGCAGTGAATACAATTTATAAACATAGAAGTTGAAAAGCACTTTTAATATGACTCACAATGTTATTGCAACAATGAATTTAAAAGTTTATCTAAGACATGAGTAGCAGAAAAGAAATCCTAACAGTGTGACATCCATGCCCCAATACAGTAGTATAATAGATGAAGGTTCAAAATAAAAGATCAAGAATAAACACAGCCTTGTTATCCATGATCCAATAAAGGTGAAATAAGCTGTGAAAGCAAGCATTATAGACATATGAGCCAGCAGGAATACTGCCAAGAATAGTTCGTGGGGCTCTGAGCAGCTGGATGAAAATCACTGCTTTTTTAGGACCTTTGGACACTTCTCTAGGCCAGGGGCTCAGAAGCAACCTTACCACTGCTAGTCAGTGCTCCTTCGAAGTACAGCTCATAAATATAAATCAGCTGCTTCTTAAGTTGGCAAGAGCAACAGTTCAAAATCCTAGAAGTACTGTGTTTACTTGCTGGCATTTAAAAATGAGTTAATTGGCTGTTTCCTGTTGTGGGTGAGAGGGAGAATCTGGGTGGGGCTAGAATCATATAACCATTTTTCTCATCCTCCCCCGTACGTTTTGCACTTCTAGCACAAACCCTGAGTGCAACTGATGAGCTAGGCACTTCTCTGCACCAAATGTCCCAAGGAAGTCAGTAGCTAAAGTCTGCAACTTAGTTCAAAGCATGTGTATCTAACAGGTGTGATGGAGAAGCTTAGAATTCAGATCTTCATTGTTCCTAAATTAAATAAAAACACTTATAAAAGCTATGCAAGAAAGTAGAGGAAGGCAAATTCTCAACATTAAATTCTCAGTCCACATAAAACTGTACACACAAAACAGTCATTTTTGAGAGACAGAATATATCAAAAAATACTACAATTTGATAAGTTAAATAATAAAATATTTAGAAGTTCAGTGAGAAAACCAGAATATTTTGCCTTTCTCAGCCATATAAAATCAACAAACCAGAGGACTGAACATTTGGGAAGGCATGCTGCTCTGCAATCCTCCTGGTTTTCCTTCTAGATAGATTTGTGTTCTAGGGAGAATTCTTAAGAAATGTTTAATAAGAACTTCTCTATAGCAACTTCACCATCCACGGTGACAATACTTCCGTGTCACACCTTGGGTAAAGTTCCATCTCTTGTTCAGGCTGCCACCAGGTCCCTGGGCATGGGTCATTCTTTGCTATTTTCTGAAATGCTCATGCACATAATGAATCACTTTTTCTAAGGGTGACTTTTTACAACAATCAACAATATTTCCAGCATATTCACAAGAATATGTATTCATTTTCACTCTAAAAGCAAGTTAACAGAAAACAAAACAGCAACAAAAAACTTTCCCCCTCCAAATCAGAATCAGATCAAAATCAAAAGGTTTTCAGTCTTTACAATATCAGTTGACTTACTTTTAGAAGAAAATTGTTATGTAAGGTTAGCAATTTGGAATCATATCTGTACATACCCATTAAAGACAAATACAAAGTAAAAAATAAACCTCAAAGTATTGGGATAGATTAGGATATTCAGAGTTAGAACAAACCAAAATACTATGACTGGTCATTATCTTCAAGCCTTCAGTTACTTTATAAGGCCAGGAAATTTAATTTGCATTGAATAAATGTTATAGGATTCTAATCACTATATGATACAAACCAAATTTAAACAACTACAACTCATTAAAAACATAGAAAAAAAATTTTACCAGAGTGAAATTTTCATGAACAGTAGCATAGATTAGAGACGGAAAAAAAATTGTTTCTGTTACTGTGGTTGTTGTACCTGCTGGCAGTCTTTGCCTAAAGACTTGATAAGACCCTTTAGACTATATTACTCTGTATTATTTCTAATGGCTCTGAGTTTAATATTAAGACAGGCTGCATCAGCTGTTATATTAAAACACAAATCAGAGACAAAATAGAAGAATGTAGAAAGTCTCACAGCTAGCTCTGTGCTTGGATTGTATTGTACATGTTTATGTTAGACTGTAAACAAAAGTCATCTCCCTAGCCAGTATCATCTGGAAATGTGCTACAGTGTGAACAGAAGAAATAAAAAACTGAAAAGTACTTGCAATTATTTTAACCATTCTGATAAATATCACCCAGTAAATATAATATTATTTCACAGACATTCTTATTCCTTCTGGTTTTATGTATGAACTTCTATCCCAAACCCTCCAAAACACCCCAAAACAAAACAATTAATGACCACCAATTATTTTATTCATATTTCTAAATGTAAAATAAAGGAAGTATCTGGCACACACATATCCTGTCGTGTGATAAATTTCCAAAGGATTAGTTTTCTTGAAAACATATTTGAAATTCTTGAACAGAGATATTCAATTCAATCAAATACCTTTTAGCCATAAATAGATAAAAGATGACAGTACTGGTGTAAAGCTGAGGTTCTTATAGATTCATACACCTTATGGAGAGAGATGGGGCAAAAAGCAGTTCTTTGACTTTATTGGCCAACCTCACTTTTAATTTTATATGACCTAGAAAAGGTTATTTTAAATGTGACTTCTTTACCTCAGCTACCCAATACTCATCAATAGCTAAATAACAAGAATCTACTGCCTTATCTAAAATTCTCATTCTACACTAAAGATCAAATCCTCTCAGAATCCTTTACTTTTGCCTATCTTTATCAGTAAAGTAAGCGACACAATATATCTGTTTTACATGTATTTGAAGCATGGACAGAAAAGTACTCTTGATTACTTTATTGGCTTTTATACACACTGACTTATCTTGTCTGGTCATTCTATGGCTATGTCATGTTGCTCATATTTTGAAAATACTGTCTTCCAGCTAAACACAGCCTTTAAAAATAAGTGTTCTTAGGAAACATTTTAATTTTGTTGTAACTGTGACTTATACAACAATCTAAGTTATTTATAATTTCTTTCTCTGTATTATTATGTGTATCCTAAAGATGAAAAGATGTAGATGTATCGTCTTCTTACAGTAACTATGTCAGATGAGAAAGTTCCTGTTACCTTACTCTCCCTGTGACATTTAGTACCATATCCTCCTTCTGGAGATTATCACAGGCCTGTGTCTGCTAGCTGAGGTGTGTGTAGGGTTTCTTCCTAACCCATTTCAATTAAATAAGGTGGTTTAGTTCAGAGAATTTAAATAACAGCTCCGTATTGCCCATCAAATTTGGATCAAAATGGATTAGGAAGAAATCACACAAACATTTCTACTGGCATAGCTGATGAGGCAGTAACCTATTCAGGCAGCCCAGCTGCAGGTATGTGGTTGTATGACAGCATGGTTGAGAGTCTGAGAACTTTCTGCAACATAAAACACAGATTAAATAACTCCTATGCTCTTAGAAAACATGTCACCCCCCCTTTAAAAGCACCAGACACCAGCCTTAAAAAAAAAAAATATATAAATAGAGAGAAAGAAGTGGCAGATTCTATTCTCATTTACGTTGACACATCTAAAAGCTTAAACATTTAAAATGATACTTTACAGAAGTAAAATTAGTCAGATTTTGCAGTGCAACAGTCTGGGTATGGTTTGTATATATTGCAAATATACAAACAGCAGTCAAAACACTCAGAAACTTCAAGATGGCTGAAAGGTTTTGCAAGCACTTTAAAATTTCCATTAATTCTGTGATATGAAAAATCCTTGCTCGTTTGATGGTCCCATGGAAAGTAATGGGATTGTTGCAATGACTAATGGCTGCATGACAGAGCTGATAAATGTGCAAGAGACAATACAGCAACTTAAGATCATTTTCCACTTTTTTTGGTGCAATTTAATATTCCAGAGTTTATAATGTATATCTTTAACTAAGTTAATAATGACAGAGTTGAAGTTGGTGCACGTTGTGTTCAATTCTTACAATAAAAAGCTTTAATCTGAAAATACATTGGGAAACTACTATCAAGTAAATATTCATCTTGATGAACCTCCATGAGCATAAGAGAAATAGCAAAATAATCAATGAACAGGATAAATTCACTGACAAAAAAGGAATATAATCTCCAATTATGGGATTTCGAAGCCTACATTAAATCTTTAAATCTTAAATTGCATTAACTAAGTTGCTATGATTATACTTCAAACTCACAAAACTCCACATGTCCAATGGAGTTGAATGCATTTGTTACTAAAGACCAAGCAGATATATTTTCAGGAATAAATAATAAGCTCTTTATTTCTAAGTTCCACAGATAGAACTATAAATAGTACCTATGACTAAAAATAACTTCTAGATTTTTTCAGAATCACTCCATAAATAAAGTAGAATCTGAAATCATTAATGCACTAAAGCCACTCTTTTGATTTCATGACAAAATTCCATCCAGTAGAGTCAAATATCAGGACTCGCACTAAAGGCTATCATACTCCAGATTTCACTTCTGATCTAAGGACACCTAAAATATTACACCAGGTGTTTGAAAGACCAATCCCAGAAATCAGGTCTTGTGTCTAAGAACACTGTCCAAATATTTCTTGTTATGGCTGAAGACTGTTTAAACTTATTTTCCCAGATGTATCAATATCAGTAGTTTGTGGTGTTTTCTGTTCCTCAAAATTGCAGACAGCAATATTATCTACATTTCTGAAAACAAAAATATGAAAGGTTGGTTTGTTTTTCTTTTTACACGCAGACTTTTAATCTTTGAAAATGAAGAAATTCAAAAATTGTGATGTACCACATTTTCTCCTTAAACTTTAATTTTATTTTCTAGGGGTTTTTTTGGTGCCTCATATTTTAGCATTTGACTTAATAATAGTTTGTTTAAGACAGCTGATATCATAGAGGACATAGGATAAACTCTAACACCTTCTTTTACCATGTTTAAATTTAACTTATCATAGTATTTCATACTGACAATGACATATTAATGGAAAAATTTGAAATCTGTGATCCTCTCCTGCAAAATTATTCCTAAATAAAAGGTTATCTATTATACAGCAAAAGGGTGAAATAGCAAATTTCAGTATTACTGTATGAACTGTTCTTTCAGGCATGTTGAAAAAGTAGCAGTGGCATTTTGTTGTCTTTCCTCACACACTGTTCTAATACCCATTGATACCAAATTAAGCACACTAATTATTGAAGTGACTGTGATGGGGGCAGGTACTGGTTCTCCCAAGCGGACCCTTTCACTCACAGACACCATACTCTTACCACTGCATATAAAATGGAACATATCTCAGTACTCTTTGCCTCTCTTCCTTCTGAATTTAGGAAATGGTGAAATACATTCGGAAGTTACCCTCAGCTTCCAAATTTGTTTGTATAAAATAACTGAAATTTTGCACACAAGGTATAGTCTTCCTCCTCCTCTGCATTGTTTTTCCTTTCACTAATTCCAAATAATATCATTTAGAGATGATAAATTTTTAAATACTAACTAAATTGCATTAAATACTAACCCTAGTTCTTTGTTTGCATCTGCCAAAGAGATGAATAGCTACCTCATTTTATACCTGATTGAGAAGTGTAAAAACCAGCAAGAACACCTTTTCTTGCATGTTTAATAAATTCTGACTGAAGTGTACTATTATTAAATATCACATTAAAGAAAATAGAGTTAGAATTATCAGACCATGGGCCTAAAGTCAGCTAAAATTAGTACACTTCCACTATTCTCATAAGTAGTGGAAAGCCTTCTCACTGAGACTTGAAGAAATCAATATACTTAGACATAGGCAAATCTTTTACAAAATCATGGAGATGGTACATGAATGAAGAGTAAGCATAATAGCACAGTTAGATCTGCAACTCTGAAAATTCCAGTCTAAATTAATGGCCACTGGAAATGAGGAAATTCTACCAGGATAAATAAAATTCTGCACTCATCTTGGGTTTTATGTTCTTTTTCTAAATATGCACTAAGGACCAAAATCCATGATACCATTGCTTGAATCAGAACAGCAGTTCTTGCCTCCTCAGAGAAACAAAACATGGCTTAATGCTTTTAGTCCCAGAAAGTATTCCCAATACTGACTTTTTATTGACTATCAAATTAAATACAAAATACCATGCATACCAGGAATGCTACATTAGCAGTCTTTTGCATTAAAAACTGTAAATGGAATAGATATGTATATAGAGTATATTTAAAATGGGATAGCACGAATTGGTAATTTAGTACTGCTACTCAATGGTTGAAATTAATTCCACAAAGATGTCTTCTGTTTGAAGAAACTTTGAGTTGGAAATTGTCTTGTTTATTTTTGAAAGCTATTATTGTCAACAGTCTGACTCGGCCTTTGTAAATCCCATATGTCCTTTGAAGATTCTCATTTATAAAAGTACTTTTTTTTTATTTTCACTGAGAAGACACATTCATGATTTCTGAAAAAAAAGAATGGGCTATGTCAAAAAACTAAGGAGTTTTTACCTTCCTTTTTACTCCTAAATGCAAAAATACTTCCAATTTGGAAAGGAGAAAATGAAAACCATACAAATCTATGTGGAGGTAAGAATGCCTTGGAGTAGAAAGAAAGTTTTTGCTTCAAAATTGCATGCAAATGCTCCCTTTTACACCTTTTAGCACTTCCTTTGCAAGGGATACTCTTCTGGTATTCTTAAGCTGAATCCACATTACTGCAATATTTCTTACAGCAATTTAACTCCAATTCTCTCTTTATTGCTTGTGACTTGCTTTGAGCAATGTCTGTATGAAGGAGCTCGATGGGGATTGAAAGTGGGAGGGAAGGAAGTCAAGGATAATGTTCCTGTTCCAGATTCAGCATTATTTCTGATAAAGCAATTGGCAAAAAACTGTTTGCAAAATTAACTTCTAGAATAAGTGAGAAGTGTGAATACTTTTTGCAGCTGATTTTATCTTTTGGGGCTTTGTGGTGTCTGTGTAATGGGAACTAATGGTCTTGGAAAAAAAAATAACTTTTATTACTGCAAGTTGACTTGCTGCCAGAAATTCTTCAACCTCTGTGTCTTGCAGTCAATCAGCCACTTGAATAGCCTAGACTTACAATCTTAGGAAAATTTTGCCTGAAGGCACAGTAAAAAACCTAACACATTCAAACAGTAGAAATATTTTGGTATTGCTTCTCTTTCTGAAGACATAAAAAAAATCAAAACCAAAAAACTAAATAAACACCCATCACGCCTAAATAAATAATGAATAACTGAAAAAAAAAAGTTTTTTAAATGGAGTGGAAGTAAAAATTATTACATAAACAACATATATCATTACTGTTTGGGAGTCCTTTCCAATACATTTTTTACAAGACCACAAAGGCAAAAGCAACCATGGATGGAGGTCCTAATCTGACATGGCAGGTGTTAGAGAGCTTACCAGAAAAGGACTGATAACTCTGCCAATAGCTAGCTACAAATTCTAATTTTAGAAGTTTTCAGCTTTTCCCAAATTTCTTTTTGTAGTACTCTGATTCCTGAATTGGAGACCCTGCTTGTAATTTATTATTTTGTCTGTCTGAAATAACCCTTAAGGAGCAGTAAGTGAGTTGCCTTGGAAGCCTTGCTGTTGATGGCAACAAGACTGAGTCTCCACCCTGAATTTCTGCTCCTTTGACTTAACAGACCTGCACAACTGCCAAGAAGTTACTTGTGCTCAAACTCTTTGCTGATTACAATCCCTAGCAGTAGACCTGTGTTTTGTGTTCAGGTGGTTCATGATGCTTCCTTTCTCTTTTATCTGCTGCATAAATTAACTTCACAATTGTACAGGTTTTGATTGCAATTGAGTAAATTCTCTTCATACCAGTTTGTAGGGTGCTATGTTTTGGATTTATGACCAAAACAGTGTTGATAAATGTCATGATTTGACCCAAGCTGGCAACCACACAGCCACTTGCTCATTCCCCCCAGGTGGGACAGGGGAGAGAATCGAAAAAGTAATAGTGAGAAAACTCCTAGACTGAGATAAAAATGGTTTAATAGGGAAAGCAAAACCCACACACAGAAGCAGAACAAGGAATTCATTCACCGCTTTCCATGGGCAAGCAGGTGCTCAGCTATCCCCAGGAGAGCAGGGTTCCATCAGGCATGACAGAGACTTGGGAAGACAGGCACCATCATGCTGAACATCCCCCACTTCCTCCTTCTTCCCCCAGATTTCTATGCTGAGCATGACGCCATATGGTCTGCAATATCCCTTTGGTCTGTTGGAGTCAAAAGCAAAATGAAAACATCCCTTAATTATCAACACCATTTCCAGCATAAATTTAAAACAGAGCCCCATACCAGCTACTGTGCAGAAAATTTACTCTTCCCCAGCCAAAACCAGCTCAATAGCTCAGAGATGTTTTAGTTATTGCTGACCTTGCACAGCGTCAAGGTCTCTTCTGCACCTCATTCCACCCCTCCAGCAGGGAGGCCAGGGGTGCACAACAACTTGGGAAGGCACACAGCTGGAAAAGATGACTTCTTCTGACCAAAGGGACATTCCAGACCGCATTGTGCTCTTCAATAACAGCCAGGGAGAGAAGGAGAAAGGGAGAGACATCTGGGATAAATCCTTTTCTTCCAAAGGAACCATTACAAAGGATAAAGTCCTACTTTCTTGGTGGGTTGGTTTTGCATGGCCTGCTTTATGGTAGCAGAGGAGCCACAGAGGTGGCTTCTGTGAGAAATTACTAGAAGCTGCCACCATGTCCAGCAGAGCCAGTCCCTGGCATGGACATGTTTCTGGCCAAAGCTGGGCCAAATAGAGAGGTTGGTAATGCCTCTGTGATAACATATTCAAGAAGAAAATCAAAACAAAGTGGGCCACATGCAGTTTTTTCCTAGCCAGAGAAGAAAAGGAGCTGAGAACAGGTGAGGGAAACAAAATGGAAACACCAAGGTCAGTGGAGAAGGAGGGGGAGCAGGTTCTCCAGGAGCTGGAGCTGAGATTCCTCTGCAGGCCGTGGTGAGACCATGGTGAAGCAGCTGTGCCCCTGCAGCCCTTGGGGATCCACAGGGGATGCAGAGATGCACCTGCAGCCCCTGGGGGAGGTGTCCATGCTGGAGTGGGTGGGTGCCTGGAGGGGGCTGTGATCCAGTGGGAGACCCAGTGGAGAGAGAGGGCCCTGCTTCCAGGCTGGAGCAGCCTGTCCTTGGAACACTGCACCTCATGGAACAGTGACCCATGTCGCAGCAGTTTGGAGTCCCCCCCATGGCAGGGACTCACATTGCAGCAGTTTTGGGAGAACTGTTGCTTGTGAGGTTTGGAGCCATGCTGGAGAAGTTCATGGAAAACTGTCTCCTGTGGGAGAGACCCCACGGTCTCTCAGGGGAAGAAATCCTCTCCCTCAGCAGCAGAAGAAAACCTTGGGTGAAAAACTGACCAGAACTTCTGTCCCTGTCTCCCTGAGCTGTTGGTGGGAAGGAGGGGGGAGTTGGGGGAAGAAAAGGTGTTTTAAGGGCTCATTTTCCTTCTCATTATCCTTCTCTGATTTTGTTAGTAATAAGTTCACTTTGTGACTTTAAGCTGAGCCTGTTTTGTCCTTGGAGTGTTTTCTCCTGGTCCTTATCTCCTCATGAACCCTTCATTAATTTTTTTCTGTTCTCCTCCCAGCTGTGGCAGGGGACAGTGAGAGAGCAGCTTTCATGTGTGCCTGTCATTTGGCCAGCATCTCCAACCATGAAACTTAGAAATGGCTAAACATCTGGAAAGCAGTTAATAGATTCTTTATTTTGTTTTGCTTGGGTGTGAAGCTTTTGCTTTACCTATTAAACTGTCTTTGTTTCAACCCACAAGTATTCTCACTTTTACCCTTCTGATCCTCTCCCACATTCCACTGGGAAGAGAGTGAGACATCAGCTGCATGGTGCTGAGCTGCCTACTGAGGTTAAACCTCAATAACAATTTTACAGTTTTATTTAAAGAAAAGTTTTAATGACATCTACTATGGGTTCAATTGTTTTAGTTTTTAAATAAAATAATAAACTTTTTCTATTCCTACAAGTTTATAACAATCAGGGCCGCCATAGAGGAGGTAAATTTTAGTTATCACTTGGGATGTCAATTAAAAACTAGTTTGCTGCATTATGTTAATAATCTGAATATTATAACACAGGAAAAAAAAAAGCTGCAAAGCTCATCAGAAGGCACATGCAGATGCAACATGGTGTAAAAAGAAAACACTAGAAAAATTTCTGAAATAATGAAAAAGAAATATAAAATATTTTTCAAATTATATAACCATTCTCTTTATAGCAGTGCTCTGCACTTGCATGTAAACACAATTCTATATAGAAATGTAAGCAAGAATCAGGATGACCAAGTTGTTTAATCAGCAATTATTTTCCTTTAGCTGAAGACAGTAACCAAGCAGCAAGGTAATTACATGTTATGACACATATAATTTTTTTGCTTCATACAAACTGTGCTCCGAAAAATACCATTCTCCTCTCAAACACCAACATATAACTACATTTTCCAAAGTAACATCATTATCACATGTCAAACCTGATAGTGTATTCCACCCATTAGTGAGATATTTGTAGTGAATCTCAATAAATAAATTTTGTTATGATTTTTGCCATGTTTTATTTTAATTTAACCACTACAAAAGTAACAGTTTTGTTCTATTCAGTTCCTCACTTATATATGATACTGTATTCCTTTAAGGTTCCGAGGAACCTAAGAATTGATCAGGTGAAGTCCCTTGTGACCGGAAAAAGGGAAAAATCACACCCATTTTAAAAAAGGGTAAAAATAAGGACCCTGGGAACTACTGAACATTCAGCCTCTGTGCCCAGTGAGCTGACAGAAGAGATCCTCCTGGAAGGTGTGTTAAGGCATGTGAATGACAAGGAGGTGACTAGATATATCAACAAGGCTTCATGAAACAAAAATTCTGCCTGACTAATCTCTGGCTGTCTACAATGGAGTGGCCATGTCGGTGGGTAAAGAGTAAGAGATGTCTTCTGTAAGGCCTTTGGCACAATCCTACACAACACTGCTAAACTGGACATATATGGTTTGATGGATGGGCTATTCAAGAGAAAAGGAGTTGGAAGGACGGAGGCATCCAAAGAGTTGCAGTCAATGGTGTAATCTCCAAACAGAGATCAGCACCAAGTGGTGTTCCCCAGCAGTCCACATTTGCCCTGTTAGTGGGAGTGAGCATCTGCATCATCTGGATGATCCTAAGTGATGCAGTTGATACACTTGAGGGAAGGAATGCCATCCCTAGAAACCTTGACAGACTTGAGGATTGGGCCTGTGTGAACTTCAAGTACATCAAGGCCAAGTGCAAGGTCTGCAGCTTGGTCAAGGCAAACTGATGGATAGGCCAGGTGTTGAATGGATTGAGAGCAGTCTTACAGAGAAGGACTCCCAATTAAAATACCAGTAGATATTGGTAGCTATTTTTTAAACTGAAAGAGGGTAAATTTAGATTAGATATGAGGAAGAAATTTTTCACATTGAGGGTTATGAGATGCCAGAATAGGCTTCCCAGAGAAGTTGTAGATGCTCCTTTCATGGTGGCAAAGGTGAGGTTAGACAAGTCTTGAAGCAACCTGATCTAGTGAAAGGCATCCCTGCCCGTTGCAGAGACTGGGACCGGATAGGAGCTAGGTGATCTTCAGAGGTCCTTTACAAACAATTTTTTTCTATGATTCTATTAATCTGCATTAAATATAACATGAGGCTTTATTGTGTATTTTGTGGAGGGTTTTCTTCAGATTTGTTTTCAGCATTGCGCTGAAAAACTATAGAATCCTAACAGAGCCAAGTTTTTCCACATTCTCTTAAAAATATTATTTTATTTATACATATCATTTTTCTTGCTAAATCCTTGATAATGTAACTGTAGTCAGTTGCTTTTAGTAAAGACTCCTTCAAAGTAGACAAGAAAGCAATAAATCTTAAATTCATGCACACGTGTATTAACACACTTTTCATTCACACAGAAAGTAAGCATGAAACATGCTTGTGCTTTCTAGACAATCTGAGAGAAGAGTAATGTGGTCAGGAATCATTTTAGGTACCAGATGATGTAAAATAAAGTATAATAGGTCACAATGGGCCAAATCAGATTGTCAGGGTTCTGTATCACCTTGGACCACTTCTGATCTGACAGTGATCCACCCAATACTCAGGGAAAAAGGGCTTGGTAGCCATAGACCCACTGTGCATGGCAAGTCCAGACAATGAAGCCCACTCTATGAACTGCAGCTCTCCAGTGGCAACTATGAATATAACCCTCATTTCCTACTTAGAAAGGCTTCCTACTGAATTAAAGATGAAGAAAATACACTGAACTCTGTCTGCAAGTCTGCCTGTTAGGCTATTTCCCTTAAGGACTA
The DNA here is from genome assembly GCA_013398275.1 of Promerops cafer. Lineage (NCBI taxonomy): Eukaryota > Metazoa > Chordata > Aves > Passeriformes > Nectariniidae > Promerops > Promerops cafer. The sequence continues at coordinate 1,018,728 of VZSE01005694.1, forward strand.
TTGTACTTTGCTCAAACTTACAAATGGCATCTTTAAAATACACAAAAGTGTTTAACTATGGCACACGTGCCTTAGTTTAAAGGATCAATACAACAAAGAATTGCTAATATGTATTCTTCCTGAGTACAGTCATTGTATGCCAAACTGCTTAATTTATTTATGAACATCAGTTGCTTTTGCAGATGTTTTCATTTCCATCTGCATTGCGTCTCTTTTTTTTCTACTTCATGAAAATTCACTAAAACAGAATTCTGCAAGACCAATAATTGGCACATAATATAAACACCAATTTGCTGGGGTGAAAAATAGCCAGAGTGTGGAATTTAATAATAGAATATTCATAGCTGTTCCTTTTTGCTTCTTCTTTTTCCTGCTTTCTCCAGTCCCCCACTTTTCCCATACTGTCCTGTGACACATGAAGGTTTAGTAACACTAAATGCTTGCCTAGCAAATTACCCTGGGTGCACTGCAATATATTTGAAAGTGCTGCAAGCAGTAATCTGCAGTTATTTCCAGTACCACTGAAATGCATCTATTACAGTTTTCAATTTTCACTACCACCTTTCACTCGTATGAATTTTGGATTCAGTCCCCATTACACCGCTGATTGCAATAAGAATTTTCCTTGCTGTCTTTAGTGCGAATATAAGATAAAGATCATAGTGTAGCAGCTCCACAATCCATGATCTAAAATCTCTATTTCCATTAAGAGTACCGTAGTGTGGAATGCACAAAACAGTTTTTGACTCTGCATGATGACAATAAATGAATAGAGAAATTTTGCAGTAATGCTAGTGGTAGAGAGCCTAGAGGTGTTTCTCCATTATGTGAGAGAAGAAAAGGGGTGAAGTATAGAATCTTTTTCCCAGATTAATTATGACAAGAAAACTCTATCAGTACTTCCAACAGCTGCTGTGCAAAGGAAGCATGAACACGCTGGAAAGACCAGTTTTGGAAACAGAGTTCTAGTCTTCTTAGAGCAAAGCATTTGAAATACAAATATGGCCAAGTTGGGTGTCTTACTTTCATCATAAACTAATGCAAGCATTGGATTTTAGTAGACTTCAACTAAATACAATGAAAATTCATTATGCTCAGTGTTTTCATCACTGGATTTAATCTCTAACAAAGTCCAGACCCTTAAGCAAAAAAAAAAAAAGATGCTTTCCTATTAAAAATGACACTGAAGAATCCTCATAAGCAAGGCACAGGTGATATATTTCAATAGCACTATATGAAGTAATAAAATGGACATACGTAATTTTTTTTTACTGAAATCAGTTCTGGTTTTTGTTTTCTTTTTTTTTCCTTTTTCTTTTTAACAACATCTCAGTTTCTATTTGCTTATAAACTAAGAGAAAACAGACGTTAAGCTAAATAGCACAAAATTATATTGTTTTCTGTAAGGTTAACGGAAAAAAATCTTTTTGTGCAGTGCCAGTCCCAGATATTTTTGCCAGCTTGGGATATGTCTCTTCTCCCTCTTTTCAGCTTACTGATTAATAACCAATTCTGTGGCCTGTGGTGGCACACATATCTGTGGTGGCATGCATAAACTCCATTACTGTCTGAGATATCAAAAGTTTGCTACATTTGAGACTTTGTTACTTTTAAAAGAATGTGAACTGTGGTAACACATGTACATGAAATCGCATGCATTGCAGGAATGTTTCCAGTTACGTGACAGAGGGTGTGCATCTTTCAAAGGAAGGGAGAAATACATAAAGGAGTGGCAGTTCCAAGAGAAAAAAAAAAAAAAGGGGGGGCAGTTCCAAAAAAAAAAAAAAAAAAAAAAAGAAAAAAAAAGAAAAAGAAAAAGGTTAAATATATTTAAAAAGCAAATACTTTCAATGAGAAAAAAATAAACATAACTTACAGTTGACCCTGGCAAGCTTTAATTTATGGGGTGAAAATGGGACACGCTCAAGCTATCTTATACAACCATAACACTGAAAACCATACACACATTTAGGACTCAATAAGTGCACTATTTACTGGACAGGTATTTTCATAACTATGCTACATGCATATCTTATTTCAATTCGACATTACTATGACTACAATCAACTAATATCTGTTCGGAAAATATACACACACTGAATCATGGTATGCAGTGTCCAGAATAGAAATAAAAGCTTGTGGAATTACCTTGAAAACACTTCTTCAAAGTAAACTTGATACGGTGGGTAGTATAGAGACATTGTTTTTTCAATAAGTAAACACCACAGTCTTAGTACCTAACACCTCATCAATATTACTATATAATACTATTAAATGTGCAAAATGACAGAAGAACAGTTAAACTAAAACATAATGAAGATGGAAAATTGCACAAAATGAAGCAATATGGAAAGAGTATTGCTTATTTGTTCATTCCATAAGAAGTAAGAAATTATATAAAGCAGTTCTGCTACTCAGAAAAGTCTAACAAAAGAGAATTTAAAATTGTTTTGTGGACCTGACGACCTCTAGATTTGACCTGTTTCCTAATGGAATTTTCATCTTAAAAAAAAAAAAAAAGGATAGCTCTGCTTTCTCCTCACACCATTCTGAAGGGTTTTTTTATTAATTTAATTCAAAATACAAAATCTTATCCAATAAAAAGATGACAGGATCAAATTCCTAAAAGAAAATTCTGCTTCTAGATGTGCTTAGAAAAAACCTTATCTGCAACATTATTACATAAAATATTGCAGCCACATGGGACCAAAAAATTATTTTCTAAGTTCCATAGGGTGCTACAAAAACCCAGATGGCATTAGGCTTTACATCTTTGCAACTCATTTTGTTTTATACATTTTACCACAGCATATTTTGATAATACCAAATAAATATAAAAAACTAGACACTGACATTCTTTAAAAGAAAATCAAACTGTGTCCCCACAGATTAGTTCAGGAAAGGCATGAAGAAACAACTTCCTTAAAAGAATGAAACAAACAAGGAAGTCATCATTTAGTACACTAAAGGTCAGCTCAATGTGTTGAACTCAAGGGAAAAGCTTGAAAGAAATTAAGCAAATTTGAAATTCTTTGATCTCTATGGAAGCTGCGAATTCTTGGTTGTTAAGACCTCAAATGAAGAATGCTCCAGACAATAAGTTATATTCTGACCATTTGGAAATACACATATTTGAACTCTCACATATAGAAGTATTCCATTATAATGTAAAAAAGCATATTCTCCACATGGTTTTTCTCATATATTAAACACGACAGTGTAATGATTTGTGCACTGTTATTTCTGTAAAATTATGAGCTGCACATTCTCACTGAACCAGTCCATGTCCCCTTCTTCAAACTTTCAAAATGTGTGCCAACAGCTGTTTTGTTGAGAAACTCTCAAGGCTTTTTTTTTTTCCTTCTACAAAACCAGATAATTCTCATTAATAGAGCAAACATTTAAAATGTGACTAAAAGCAGTAAAATACTCTCCTGACTTAGTATCTCTGGGTAACTTTAAGAATTTATATGATAAGAAATCTTGTATAGTTTGTGGACTTGGTACATCTTTAAAGCAGTCTTACAATATATGATATTTGATTAGAGCGGATTTTGTCATGTTGTACCTTATTACCTTGAATTTTATCTAGGTCACCTTAATTCTACAAATTGGTCCTTACAGATACAAAGACTGAGAATTGGACACAGGACTTGTATTTTTATTCAAGATATTTATTTAAATTCAGTACAACATCCTACATATACCAAATTATTTCCCAGTATTGTAAATAATAATTATTTCCTGGCTAAAAAAATCTATTCATGTCAAATTTAATTTTTAGACAGTAGCACAATTATTAATGAAGAAAAGAGCTAGAAAGAGGGGATGCAAATCAAGCTCCGGCTTTTACAGATGAAAACAATGTTTATGAGAAGTGACGTATACAACACTATAAACATAACACTCTTAAAAACATCAAGGTTAAAGTTAAATTTTAAATAAATTTATGTCAAATAAAACAAATTAATAATTATTACATAAACACCAAAAAAATCCATATAGAGTTTAATAAGTGCACTGATTTTCAAAATGCTACCTGCAAACTTGCTTGCTGACACGTACTGTAGAACTGTATTCCACATTGTGACAAGGCAAACTTCCTAACTTCTTTGATATCAGTTTAACTCCACTCTAATTCTGTTTGAAGCTAAATGTTGATTCATGTTTTTTTCAAAGCTGACTCTTTTTAAAAATGTCTATCCTTGAACAGCCTACTGACACATCTGGCAGACTCACACAAACGCAGATGGAATTCTCACTGAGCAGACATGTTTAAATGGAAAAATCAGCATTGTTAAATGTTTGCAAGATCACTGGTGAGATGCATTCTGCATTTAATGTAAATATGTCCTCATCAAAAGAGCAGGAATTTAACAAGGGTAAACTAACCGCTTGACTCCCTAGAAGCTCATAAGGTCTGAATTTAGCACTACAGTCAGGTTAAGATTTTCCTCACAGTGTGATAAATACTATTTAATCAACAATTTTAATCACCATATTAGCTCATTAGAAATAACAGAGTTATATTTTATTTTCTCATCATTTTTTTAGGCTGTTCATTCCATTATGAAAACAGCTACTACCGTGGAAATTGATATGTTCTCAATACAGATTTTAACACTTATGCTTATAAAGCACTGACAACAAATTGCTTTGAGCTACACTAGCAAAAACCAATTTTTTTAAAAAATGGGACAAATATTTCTACAATTTGTCTTGTACAACTAATACTTTGGGTTCTACAACAGACTTTTTTTTCTCCTCTTTACATAAGAAAACCCCAATGAAATATGATAGACTATCCATCATAACCTGAGTTTGAAATACAGTCTCTGAGTTTTCTTTTGAAAACCAGAATCTAACCTGTCCAAAGCAGACCAGGTTGCACAGTTGCAAGAGAGGCAGAAGTCCAGAAATCTTGATCAAAGACATCTATAGTAACCTTAATCTCTAGACCCACAACGTGCAAAAACTATGATGAAATCTTATTTACTTATTTTCAGTCTTATTTACTGAATTCTGTACATTTGGGAGAATAGAAGTGGAAATTTAATGTCAGTCATCAACACTGGTTAATTTTAACTCTTCACAGTTTGTCCTCAAAAAACATCTGCCAGTTTCCTTGTATACATTTGGTTCAGTTCAGCTGAAGAAGGGACCATCTAATACACTTCTTGCCAAGGAAGAAGTCTGGATTGTTGTACACAGGTAATTTTTCAACTCTAAGACCTAGTGCTGAATGGGAAACATTTTCATGTACTGGCATTCCAGTGTAAACAGAGATATAGTGTCTAAACATATTAAATATATGTCTAGTGTACATAATTCCTGCTATTCACCAGTCCGATTTTACAACAGGAGATGTCTGAGGCATCACAGTCTGAGACACCCTAAAGTAACATGATAAGACTGCAGACAGGACTTCACAATAGTGTAAGATTTACATCTATCCTTTGCCATATCTGTCAGCCCTGTATATCAGAGATACTGTCATACATGTAAAATGGAACCAGACAGACACATGGGCAACCTAATCAAGTTCAGTCGAGTTCAAATATCAATTCAGCTTCTCAAATGCCAGTGTCTGTTTTACTGTGGCCTGAACAACTGGAATAATAAAGAATATTACAGAATTACAGAATTGTTGAGGTTGGAAGGTGCCTTGTGAGATCATCTAGTCCAACCTTTCTGTTCACACAGGGTGATCTAGAGCAGATTGCCCAGAATCATGTACAGGTTGGTTTTGATATCTTTACAAGTGGAAATTTCATAACCTATCAGGGCAACATGCACTAATGTTTGACTGCCCACGCAGTAGAAAGCTTTTTCTTTCATTTAAGTTAAACTTTCTGTATTTTCAGTTGTGGCCATTGTTTCTTGTCCTATCAGTGGGCTCTACTGACAATCATCTGGCTGTCTCTTCTTCGTTATACAGCCTCAGGTGTGTGCATGTGTTAATAAGATCCTCCTGAGACCTCTCCTCCCCAGACTGAATACTCCCAGTTCATTCAGCTTCTTCTTATGTGAGAGGCTTCAGTCCCTTAATCCTTCTTGTACTGAAGATCCCAGAACTGAAGACAATACTTGAGATATGTCTCACCAGTGCTGAGTAGAGGAGAAGGTTCACTGTCCTTGACCTGCTGGCAATGTTCTTCAAAACGCAGCCATGTACACTGTCAGCCTTCTTTGCTGCAAGGGTACACTGCAGTCGTTTGGCCAGTTTCCTGTTACCAAGACTCCAAGGTCTTCCTCTGACAAGCTACTTTCCAGGTGGTTTTATATGGGTGCCTGGGATTATAATTTTCCAGGTGCAGGACTTTACATTTCCCCTTGTTGAATATCAGCTCAGTTCTTCATTCTGTCAAGATCCCTCCAAACAGCAAGTCCCTTGTTGTATCAGTCACTTCTCACACTTTTTTATCATCTGAACTTGCTGGGGGTTCACTCTGTCCTACTGTTCAGGTCATTAATGAAGGTGTCAAACAGTATTGGCCCCAGTACCAATCCCTGGGGTACACTACTAGTTACTTGACTCCAACTGGACTTCATGCCACTTACCATAACCTTCTGGACCCAGCTGCTAAGCCAGTTTTCAATCTGCATTGCTCTCTATCTATCTAACCTGTGATGTGTCATCTCATCTATAAGGATGTTATTGAAAACAGGGTCAAATGCTTTACTAGAACCAATGTAAAGAGCACTCACTGCTCTCCTGTTGTCCTCCAAGTTAATCACTTCATTGAGGAATGTTGGTTAAACATTATTTCACCTTTGTAAATCCATGCTGACTATGCCCAATTATCTTCCTGTCCTTCAAGTGTTTGGAGATGGTTTCAAGGATTAGTTGTTCCATCACCTTCCCAGGGACTGAGGGAGTTGACTAGCCTGTGGTTCCTCAAATCTTCTTTTTCACCCCTCTTGAAGAATATTTCAGACTCAAACACTTCAATTTACATGTCTTAATTTGTGTCTGAATTCCACTAGAGATGTAAAAAATTGCAGGAAAACCTAACAAAGTACGCAAGGAATCAATCTGGTTATATAGCCCCCAAACACCATAACCTCTGTATTTCATTAAATAGCTTTTTATTACAAGGCACGGTTTATGTTTAGTTGATATTCCTCTGGCAAGAAAGCCATGAGGCAGAAATTGCTCCCATACCCTATTGCCATATAACATCATATAACCTGTACCCAAATCCATGTAAAATATTGTTTGGGAAACAAAGAAACTCCAATCACACTAATACACAATGAACTTCCTAGGAACTTTTCAATTGCATGTCTTTGGGTCACCTGCCTAATAAAGCCTTTCACTCTCTTACAGCAGTATGGCTGCCCTTAAAACATAATGGCTACAAAAAACATGAGATTTATTCAAAATTTAAATACAAATAACAGACACTAGTATCCTTCATTTGATGTCGTGATTGAAATCTTTATATTGCTATATGTTTATATGTAAAATACATTTTCTTGATAAACATTGGAGCAGCACCACCTTTTTTCTCACTTAAAAATAAAAGGAAAATTATTCACTTGATCTCTTTACTGCAGCATCTGATTTTAACAAACCACAAAATTTCACAGTGCTCACTAGCACTCTTGAAAAATTTTCTTCTTCCCGGGTACAGCTTGGAGATCACATCTTCATGGGATCAGAAGCACATGATTGGTGCCCTCGGGTTTTATGGTTACTTATGTCTGCAGAGACTATTATCTGTCAAGTAACATTGCAGTTTAAGCTATTCTTTTTTCAATAAAAGTTGCAGCCTTGGTCTTTAAACCAATTGTTAGCATGCTATATATTCTGCTTTCACCTTCCACAGTGGCACACACATTGTCCTGAGCATTTATACACAGCTCTAGTGTTCTTTTCCACAGCAAAAACTCTGCAGCCATTAATGAATTGCATGACCTCCTGAAATGAGGTAGGCCAAATTGCATCCTCAAATACACAACCAAAACTTTCATTGGTTGCAGTCTCTGTAGATTCAATGGGAGGTGATCTCAGATTTGTATCTGAGGGCAGAATGTGACCCAGTGCATCCATTAACTGGCCTTAGTCTGTATAGCTCTTTATCAATTTGGGGAGGAAAGACACAGATTAATGGATAGAGAATGAAAGAGTGAAAAAAACAAGGTTCTTAAAGGTTTCTGATGAGCTGGGAAATGGAACACAGCAACAGCTTAAAAAAGATGCAGAAAAATGCTCAAATATTTAAAAGGTTAGCACTTCTCATAGTCAACACTTTGAAATTTTAAAATAAATTTATTTTATTAGTATTATAATATTATTAATATTACATTTATTCAGCTCAGGGAGAAAATTGCAATAAGGTTAGGGGTTTTTTGGACAAAATACAAGGGTTTGTCTCAGAATGGATGGGATGGATCTCAGGTTTGATGGGAGTTTAAAGATCTTCTATTTGATATTTATCATCTAGTCTTGATGGATTTGGTTCTATTTATTTAAAGTAAAATAGCCAGCACATGCTGCAGTTTCTAAAACTTGCAAGGACTCAAAATTAAAATTCAAAGATAAGTTTCATATAAAATAAAAATACCTTAAACTTTAACATAAGGTTTTGACAAAAAAATAGGTAGCTTAATGGATCCACGTTTCTAACAGAAGTGAGTCTCAGTTATATTCTGGGCAATCTGGCATAGTTTAAAGCAGTTTCTTGCAAGGAGATTGCTGTAATAAAACATTAAAAGAATACCAGCATGTTTTGTGCACTTTACTGTTCTGAAACACTTAGGCGCTGTAAAATCTAGAGAATTGGTTACAACCATGAGCCCAGACTGAAAATTCTGAAGGTGTTCAAAAGGGACATTCAGATAATCTGCTTAAACCTCAGACGTGCACTTTGTTTGGAGAACTGAAGTTAGATGATTTGATCCCTCACAGGTCACCAGGGAGACAAACAGGCATTTGTGGGAAAATGCTTCAAGAACTTCCCTCTCACCCATTCTTGGGTTGAGCCTTTAAACCAGTAAATCTTGGAACAATAAATTAACTTGTGCATTCGTATTATGACAGTGAATGATTTCAGAGCCCTGACCTAAAAACACTAGTCTCTGCTGGTCCCAGTGGATGGCCAAAAAGGGAAATGACAAACCCCAGCCAACCGGGGACCCTAACAAAACCACGGAGTTTGGGTTTATGTCTTTAGCTCCCCTCTCTCAGGGGAGTCTCCCACACTTTTCCAGAGGCAGGCACCTAAGACTACGTTTTCTTGCAAAAGGGAGATGGAGCAGGAAGCTGAGCTTTGATTCAATGGCCACTGTTGCATGAGAAAAGTGCTCACGCAAAGAAAGCAACCCAGCAGCAAAGACCTCTTCCACTCCTTGTTGGGAAAAAAGGTGAACTGTGTGGTGACTCAGTGGTCCTACTGTAGTTGCTAGTTGTCAAAACCCACCAAGGTTGTTTTGCCATCTTGTTATACTACACTTGTATTAATTCAGAATGAAATAAATACCTGTAATATTCCACAGATGATGATCTACCTTTCAGACAGTATTGAAGTTTAAAGGAAATCATGACAGTCCTTGTCTGTCTTACCACCTATTCTGAATTTTCTGTTGCTGAGATGCAATGCTTTAGGAAGTTGCATCACAACAGCACTGAACTTCTACAGCAGCTGTACATGAGGCATGAAAATTTTCAGTTAGAGAGGGTATTGGAGAGAGGATTGCATTGAGTTATCATAGATTCTAAAAAGGTTGCTCAGGTCATTAATGCCCTCTCAATAGCAGATTTATTCTCCATAAAAGGGAATAAACAATGTAAAAATCAAAAAAAGTTGCTTTACCAAATTATTGTACAGTGGAGTTTTAGCCATTACACTTGAGAAAAAAGAATTACCTACCTTAACAGATATTGTTGACAAGTATTTCATATCTATTTTTTATTATTCTTACTAATTAGAACAAAACATTTATCACGCACCATTATATTTAGACCTTCACCAACATTTGAATTGTAAGGAAAAAATGCATCATTACAGCCTTAAAAACCTATCAAAAATAAAGCAACACCAATTTAATTGTTTCTGAGGATTGTGCTCAAGGGGAAAAAATAAACATTTAAAAGCTTGTTATAGAATGCATGTGGCCACAGGTTTATATTTTCTGGTTTCAAACATAAACACGTTTTCAAAG
>VZSE01005694.1:1031394-1065870 GCA_013398275.1 Promerops cafer
CTGATTTCTGAATTAAACAGAGATTCTTCACTGTACAAAAATTACCAACACAAGAATATTTTATTTGTGAAGATTATCCCTCATTCCTTCTCATCAAAATGCAGATTTCTTCTCAATTTGAACACTTCTTTCTGGAATGGTACAATTAATGTATGTGTTTCCATGTAAACAAACCTGAGGTTCATTAATTGAGCTTTTTAGAGTTTGCAACAGCAGTGACTAAGCTGAGATGTCTATGAGTTCCTTCAGGAATCAAAGAAATCTGGCATCAAGCCCTCATGCCCAAACATGGGTAAAAAAAAGCAAAACATTCCTGGTGATCTTTGGAAGTAAAATTTTTTTTCCTACTGTAAAAACTGAATTTATATATACAGCAGAAATATCCAGCTTCCTGTGAAGTAGACAAGCTATATTACATTATACCAAATACATGGATAGAAAAAAATAAATATTAAGTTAAAAATTTCTTGACAGCAATTTGAGGACCAAGCAGAAAGATCAAATCAGGCCCAGAGATGTCCTGTGGACAGTCCCGGTGTACTATACAGTTTTAGTTTTAGAAGGTCTTGAAGTGATAGAACAAGGGAAAATGGATTTAAACTGAACAAGGGTTGGTTTAAATTAGATACTAAGAAAAAATTATTTACACAGAAGATGGGGATGCACTTGAACAGGTTGCTCAGAGAAATTGTGGATGCCACATTCCCCAGTGTTCAAGGCCAGGTTGGATGGGGCTCTGAGCAACCCTATGTAATGGAGGGTTCCCTACCTATGGCAGCGGGTTGGAACTAGATGATCTTTAAAGTCCCTTCCAACCCAAACAATTCTAAGATTCTGTGATGTGAAAGCATAGTGTCTCGGTTTGGGAGGAAGTGAGTTTTTTGGGAAGTTATAGTCAAACCAATCAGTGGTCAGATTTGCATATTGACACCTGGTGTGACCACTGAAGACGTGAGTCACCTCTGAAGACACACGGGGTTAAAAGCAGAGATTTCCCAGAGTTCGCTCTCTTTCGCCCGTGGTAGCCCAGGGAGCGGCACCGTCTCTGCCCCGCCCGGCCACATGGCTGGGTGGGGAGGGGAGCCATGGAGGCCCAGGCTGAGGTAGGCCGGAGCCCCGGAGAGAGAGAGAAGGTGGAAGGGAATGGAACCGGGCCAGCCCCTGCAGGACCGAGGGGTGGAGAAAACACCGAGGTATCTTTTGTTCCCCCCCCCAACCCCAGAAGAGAGAGCGAGCGAGCCTGTGCCGGCAGAGGAGGCGGCAGGGGGGGTGATGCCCAGCATGTGGGAGTGCCACCGTGAGATCTCAGTGCCCTGAGGGCAGCGGAGCTCGGACTTTTAACCCTTTCCTGGGTGAAGGAAACTTTGTGAAACATTAGTCCTCCTGGCTGGTGGTTTGAGAGAGAAGAGAGACAGTCTGGGACCTGAGATGTTAAGAAGAAGATGTGGAAAAGCTGAAGTGGGAGGAGATGATGGAGTGGCTTTTATTTTTAGCTGGACTTTTCTTGTATAGCCATAGACTGAACCAAGTTACCTGTAATACATGAGACTGCATTTGGGTGGATGCTATAGCCTGAGCCAAGAGACTGACCTGCTGTAATGATATTATATAAAGGAGTGAACAGAGGAAGATGAAGAGGGCGTGGTGGTGCCTTCCATCTTCAGGGAGAAGAGCTCTGTTCTTGAGACCCTCGGCCCCAGGGGATGAGAAAATGGGGGGGACTGTTGTCCCAAAAATGAGACATGGTTGTTTTTTTTTTTCTGCACTTGGCAAAGCATCCTTGAAGAACCCTGTGAGCAGTTTCGGTCCATGGACGGTGGTGAGAGCACTGTACATGGAAGGAGCATGTCACCATGGCAGATCTTCTCTGGGCGGTGCCATGTGTGACATGGAAACATGGGGAGTTTCAGCCCTGTTTCGTGGGGAGGACTGTGGTACAAGAGAGACTCCTCTCTCCCCTGATGGACTGAGAATTGATTACTTGAGTGAGGGTAACTTGATCAGGACTCCAAGATTTTTGTCTCACTGTGCTTTGGTGAAATTGGGTGGGAGGAGGAGGAATGGTTTAAAAGGTTTTCATTCTGTTTCCTGTGTGTTTCTTATTTTAGTTTGTAGGTTAATAAAGTTTTTTTCCCTCACTTTTTCTAAGTTTGAGCCTGCTCTGCTCCGTTCCTGGTCGCATCTCACAGCAGTTAGTTAAAGAAAATACATTTTCATGGGGGCACTGGCATTAGACCAGCGCCAAACCATGACACATAGCTAAAACAATAAAATATACACATTTAGAAGCATAACAAAATGTGCCCACTGTTTGTATTTTCAATATTAATCATATGCCTTGGATTGGATAATACAAATATGCATTGGGCATGTTGACATATCTTTCCTTCTACTGTTTTCAATTTGGCCTATGCTGGTCACTATTTAGGAGTTGCAAAAATGCTTGAAACCAGGAAATCATAAGGCAGTCTCTTTCTATGTCCCATTAAGCATGGGGCTGTGCTATTCCAAACATAATCCCTAACCTATGAATCATTCTCTGTGTTACAGCCATGACCTGCAAAGCTATGCCTGTGCTATCATATTCTCATCACATAATACCAGTGTTCCCAGCATATTACCATAAGAGATCTAGTTCTCAGTTGCCATACAAGGAACAGTCCCCACTCCCTCTTCACATGATGGGATTCAAGTTCAAGATTTGTAGTTTTTGTTTATGACACAACTTCATTTATGTTACTGAAGGTTGAGTTCTGAATTTGTATCAGAGGCAAGGATAATATACTGCTATATAAAAATGTTCAGGTTATCATAACTAAAACTCTCTGGAGATGGGAAAGAAATTTTAAAAAATGTTCAAAGAACACTTTTTGTCCTTTCCTCCTCAGCAAGATGTAACAGTCTGTTACCATATATTACAAGTTTAAAGACTTGTCTTCAGCAAGTGCTGAGATCTTCAGAGCATTACACTTTATAAGTAGGCTTAACAGAGTCCAATATAGAACAGCAGCTGAACCTCATTTCTCAAGACACTTCAGTGATTTTTTGCTTCTGTGGTGTAGTTTAAAGCTTTTGAACAGCAGCAGTTAAGAGCTTCATCAGATTTTCTCTTCTTGGCAGGACTAAGTTTGTTTACCAGGTTACTATTCCTTTCTTTTGATTTTCAGCTTTCATTTTATTTCGTTTTGGCTCTAGATTTGGGGTTGACTGACCTTATGCACTACCAAGAAACCCACTTGTGCTGTGTACTAGAATCTGAAATAGGAAGGAACTGTGTAGGTTCTTTAGCCACACCCATGGACATTTTAACCAGTAGCTACTTACATACACAACCACAGGGCAATTGTCTAGCTAACAGGGATTCAGACTAAACTGTGAACTACAAAATTGACTTTTAAGTCTGTCTTCATCAGTTCAGTGGAGGAAAATCAAACACCTGTTCCTTTATAAATTAAAATGCTTTAAGTCCTTCAATATTCAGTCAATAGATACAATCTAACATGTAAAGCAAGAAAAATAGTAACGCTAGATGCTCATGGAATACCAGGTACATTATGCAAACTATTCATCAAACACTTGCCAAAGAAAATCACAACCTTTTCCAACAAAATTTGTAATTCCTGCTCCTAGAGTTTGAAGAATGACATTCGCTTTGCTGATACAGCCTTTGGTCTTTCTAGCTGCCCCCAATCTATACTAAGCAAGCAAATAAAATTAAAATTACAAAAAGTAAATGAGTAAAGTAAATTTTCCATTTCCATTTCTCCTTGAGGGATTCATGTTACATATATTTGATGTTTCTTCTCTTCTTAGGAATTAGCTTTCTCTTCCTGGTTTCTTCCTCCCAGGAGTAATGTTCAGATTACTGCATGCCCACATTTGAGAAAGAAAATCTAACCCATAGTATAAATTTCTACAGACAGACAAGTTATCCCCATAGACTATGTCATGCCATACAAACTCTCTTTTCTCTTTTCATACCATTTTTGGTAAACATAATTTTAATTCTATTAATTCTGCCATTTATAATAAAAGCATTGTCTTCTGAGAAAGGATGTAAAAATTACTACTAGTACAGAGGCAGAGGACTAGAGACTAGAAAAGGAAGGGGAGAAAGAGACTTAGAACAAAGAGGTTAGGCATTCAATCATGCTAAGAGGATATGATTCCTAAAAATGGGTGATTAAATTCCTAAAATTGTAAATCTCACAAAATTAGCAAATTAGCAAAAGACAATAGAAAAAGCTCTGACAAATTAACAAAAAATTATTTACCTCTTTAAATAAAGAGTTAAATTTTCAGTTGTTTACATTGTGGGCCAAATTATGTTCTATGATACAGTTCTGTAGACTTCTATAAAAGCCAATAAATCAAACTAACATTAAAACATAACTGATAGGAGAAACTGACCCCTTGAAATCCATTGCCTCTTTAACCTTCCTCTCTCCTTTTGACAATTAACTATAATTGTCAAGACTGTAAAGGAAATTTTCACATTTGAATGTAAATAAAATCACTGCAGAAAGAAAATATGTATATGTATTCATCCCAAATTTGATAGGGCAGTGCAAAAGCACCACACAAAATCCCAACTTAAAATTTCACTCTGAAAAAAGGTTTTTTCTCCCTTTTTTATAAATGCATCAAAATGTCTTCTTGATTTAATGGAAAAAAACACCACAGAAATCATCTAGCTTTGCAGACTGCCTACCAAAGGTGCACAGCTCCTACAGTTCTTTCTGTAAAATGTTCTGCTTCAATTCCAGAAATAGGAATTTTTTTCTTTTTTTTTTTTCTTTTCTTGTTTTCCTAAAATCTTCTACTCTCTTGATATATAGAAGCCTATTCTTATTTTACTTGTTCAAAATAATCATGATTGGAATTAACATAAACCCAGAAGGGATACTGACATCAGTGCATTGGTGGAGGAGGTTTCACAGTGCACTTTAAGCCCTCTCCCTGTTGGTTAGCACAATTATGCCATTCAGAACACACTAAAGCCTTTGGCCACCAGAATAGCAGCACACGTGTATATGTTGATTTCTCTGAAGACATCTCCCTTACTCAGACCAGGTTTCTTCCTTCTTTTTTTATTATTTTGTAAAAATTACATGGATTTTTTCTTACTAAAAATGCAGCACCTGACACATTTCATATGCCTTTTTGCAAAATTTAGGAGGTTTCTATCATCTGGTGTTCAATATCCACAACTAATCCCTGTCTCAGACACTCTCATTTCTTAATAATTTTGTTTACTATTTTGCTTTCATCCTCATGTGTAAAATTTTCTATTTGATACTTAATAAATTTTATCCTGCTTCTACTACTTTTAGTGCTAATATTATACAGTTCTCCATGATATTCTATGCCTTTCCTTTGGCATGGCCAGCCAACATTCAGAAACACACAAATTTCCTCAGCACACTGGGATTTTTTGCAGGCATGGACCAAAATATTTACTTAAATCAGGCTCTTGAAAAACACAAATAATAGATTCATTGCATCTTTTAACTGACTCTTTATTCTTAAATTCTTTTCTTTTTCCATGCCACTTTCAATTCTCATGTAAAATTTATCTATCTGTCCTCAAGGCTTCCAACTCCTCTTTCTTCTTGCAGGAAGGTTTCAGCAGCAGAACTCTTTGTTTCAGGAAACTTGCCTTGTAATCATGCTTTCTCCCAGTGTTTTCATCTTCACAGAGCACTTTAACATGTTAGCAGTAATGTTCTGCATCACTTTATATACTAATTTCTCTTTCAATCCTCTCAAATCTAAACCTTGTCCTTCTGGAGATCTCATTGAACAGAGTAACCTATTCATAGCCAAGACTTACTCCTTAAATGTATTTTCTGTTCTTTGTTAGAGATGATACCACACCAACAACTTTCCTTTAAGCCAGTTCTCTGTAGAGGGGAAACCACACCAGCTCTAATCTCTTTGCTCTAACGAGGATGGTCTCACTCATGTCTTCCACCTTGCCTTCCATGGAAGCACAGAACAGACTGCACGATGGACTGAGCTGTCAGTGAGGGTCTTTCAACATCCTTCCCCACATTTCTTACATGCCTATTATGGAAACTGGGTTCCTTCATACACTCTGCTTTTCACTGGGATATTCAATAAAACTTCCAACCAAGTTTCTGGAAAAACTGTTTTATTTGAGTTGCACAGATAGTGGAAGAGATTTGAGACTTCCTGTTATATTCCTATGCTCTTCTGTTTTTGTGGATAGTCAGTTATGTGATTGTGTGCAAGTCCAGTGTTAAATACAACAGACACTAATTTAAACTATATATTTGAAGTGATGCATAAGTAAAGTTATGTAAATGTCACAATATAATGAAGAAAGTCTCTATCCACAGAAAAACACATGGATATATTCATAGAGAGTATACACTTCAGAGACACTCTCCTGAGCAATATGGCTGTTATGAGACCAGAGTAAATAAATATAGAATTTGCAATATTGTGGGGAAAAAAAAAAATTTAAAAAGGAAGGAAATATATACACTGGTGAAGATAGCTGCTTTTCCAACAATTTATTGAAAAAATAAATTCTATTTGTGGTGCGATTTTTCTAAAATTATTCTTGAATATGTTATCACTGGAGTACCTTAAAGAGAATTATATGAAGGCTACGGTGACCTAAATATTAATTTTTCTCCTATCAAGAGGATGGACAACATCCATCCCACACATGAGCTGGAAATGTTTCTGTTTGAGGAAATATTTGCTTAATTTTATGAGCTGTAGCTACATTGTTAATTCAGATCTGGTTCTTAAATTTCCAGGGTAAGTGGTCACCTCAGGCTAATACTCTATGCTGTAGGTCTAGTAAACGAATAAGTACAGCTTTCCACTACACTATACCTGCCAGTTCTCAACCTTTTCATCTGATACGTAGTTTTATAGAAGTATTTCTAGTCACAGCAAAAGGTCTTGTATTTATCTCAGCTTTTATTCTTCACCTCCTCTTCTGCTGTATGTTGCTTTTCATGCAGTTCCTGGATATCCCATTTTAAAACCCAGGACACCCAGAAAGAATGTAGATTTTTTAGCTTAAAGGGAGAAAATTTCTAATTAAAAGGTGTAAATCCTTCTGTTCCACATATTTTTAAAAAGGAGTTAGCGCCAACACTCACAATTTTCCGAGAACTATCCCTCCAGCTACTGTGTGTACTACATAAGGGAGTAGAGCCAGCTTTAGCCACTTATGAAACTCAGTGTATTTGCAGAGGGGCCAAATACAACAATCAACTGTATGAACTACAGAAACCTTCAGCAATTCTGTGGTGAAACAGCTGGATTTGAGCCATTTTTCCATTTAAATGTAAGGAGAAGTAGAGGCACTTTTACTCTTTGCACTCTGAGCTTGCAGAAGTTTCCTGTGTATATTTTCTTTATTTAAGGAAGTTTTAAAAATAAAAAAATAAAAAGTGAAAAACCCAAAAATAGAAACTGCACCAGTTGTGCAGTTGTGTTGACAATGGGAAGCTCTTTCATGCAAAAAGTAGTTTTGAGAGGTGAAATCATTCTGGCTGTGACATACATACAATTTCTACCTCTTTTTGGCTAGATTAAGATGAAAAGATGACAACATATAATTTATTTCTTCTAGTCTGAGGGAAACAGCAGGGCCCCTCTGACTCTGCTTAGGTCCCAGCACTTGAGCATAGTTCACCACAATATATTTGTTTACTTAACACAGCTTAAGCTGGTGTAGTAACTGTAAAATCTGACAACAGAGGCAAGTAGAAAACCAGAGAAGTATTGAAATCCTTTCTCCTCCAATACCTAGATTTCTTCTACCATCTCTAAGGAATAACCTTCCTAATTTCCTTCGTGAAGAAAATTTATGTTGACAGGATATGTCTTTCTTTAACTCTAGTGAAACCTGAGCTACTAATTAAAAGCTTCTTCTCTTCCCCCAAATTCAGCAAAGCTGAACATGCAGTATTAAGATTTCACAGGGAATACATAGTGAATGTAACATAAAAAAAAGTAGTGTGCTCCCAAAATTAAAAAACAACGCCAACAAACACCAAAAAAAAGTTTCCCACAATGACAGAAGCAACATGGGAACTGCTACTGCAGCACAACATAAGATTTTTGAGATTGTTCCATGTTAAGCAATCCCCTTTGGTATGTATTTTTTTACATTCTTTTGACATTCAAGTTCCTGATACCCAATTTTAAGGGTAAAGAACGCATCCAAAAGTTCTCTCAAATCAGAGCGAAACAGTAACCACAGATTTTGTCAGTTTCAAAAGCAAACTCCAAGATCCATGCATTTCAAAATATGCCAAATGGTTTGTCTGTCTGCATTTGGATCAACTGATTCTCATAGTTTGTTTGATCTGTTTTATTGTTTGGAAAGCAAAACGTGAAAGATTTAACGTAGTCACACCTGCCATATTTACTAACATTATAGAGCACTTGCAATTGATTTTAGGTGTGAGGTTGACTAAATGTCATCATTTGCTCTACTTGAGATATATTCCATCCAAGTAAACAATCATATGATGAAATTTGAGATCCAAAGTACTTTCACATATCTTTTATTCTGAGGGAGTGACTCCTCAAAGCATACTGTCAGTCAATGATTATTCTTATTCTCTCTCTCCTCTCCTCTTGCCTCCACTATAACATATCCTAAAAAACGTACCAGTAAGACACAAGGGTTCTTGCCCTCAGACTTCAAGATCTACCTCTGTGCATGACATGTAGCACTCCCCAATGCAGTGCAAGACCCTATACAGGCCTTTGTTGGATGTTTGGATCAATGAACCATCATATGCAGTATTTTGTATTTTAGGGCTTCATGACTGTACTAGATCATCTGGTCTTATGTCCTCTTTTTAGGTGGGACCAAACACCACATACCAAGTGCACTAAAAAATGAATAGTAAGTATATTGGTTGTATAAGGACTTGATCTCTACTGGTTTTCACAGTTTCCCTTTTAATTTGTTTTCTCTGGATAGAATACTGGGATGACAGATATTGTTCATCAGTAATAAGTAAAGAATTACTGTTCACTCTGGTATTTTTTTTCCTTTGGAAAAGCACAAGAAAAAAAATGAATTCTTTGGAAAAAACCCTAAATAATGAATAAGGACTAAGATTTCCAAAGTATCTCAGTACACAATAGCTTCTTTTTAGGCATCGAAAAGAGCCTGAATTTTCTGAAGAATACCACTCCTGGTAAGCAAATCAAATGAAAATCTAGATGTCTGTGAGGATTCAACACATCCACTGAGATTTCCCAAAGAGGATGAAACAGAACATAAACAAAGGAGTAAGAATGAAGAGGAGTTCCAAAACCCCACAAAAAAAAGATGCAGATTTTTAAAAATGTTGTTTAAATCTTCAACAAAATTAATAAAGAAGTGAACTTGAAAGGGATGCAAGGATGCAGACTACAATAGTCTTCACGGATGCCATGGTGGCTTAGATAAACAGGAATCAGAATTTAAAAAAAACATAAGGAAAACTGTTAAGTTGCATTGTGACAAATGCTGCCAATACTGGTCTCTTTCAGTAGCCAGTTCAAGCTATGTTAATGACAGCTAAAGCATGACCATTTATGATACTGATAGGAAAAACTAGGATGAGTTATACTCCTGCCCTTGCACATAAGGGTCAGACTGGAAATGATTTGGCTTGGGTGATTGTCTCTTCCGAAAATAGTAGGTTTCTAACTAAATCCTAATAATGCAAACATAAAGGCTGTTAATGTACTTATTAGCCATCACAAAATGCATTTCACGTTGGATGATTACAATACATTATATCAGCAGCAATCACACCTCTGTAATAACAGTAGCAGTTCATTTAAGGAGAGCAAGTATAGCTCTTCTTCCAACCCATTATGGGAACATGATGAATGATGATGGCACTAGACTCATATGGGAGGGAACTGGAGCTGGAAGGTGAAAGAACTGCCTTTGTAACAAATGGATGCAGTAGCACATATATAGGCATGTCTGGGGATACTCAGGTATGAATATCAGAAGAAACACCACAGTTAAAAGATGCCTCTAGAACAGACAAAAGCAGTTTAAATTTGAAGCAGAAAAAATCCTCAGAAAAACCATTTCAGAATTAAAAGACAAAGAAAAAGTGGGGGAATACAAGTGAAGAAATATTAAATGAAACATGTTTTATCAGGGAGCAGCTCTCAGTGTTAGAACCAGGCACTTCACAAGGGTCAGTTTTCCATAGTCTTCGCACTTGAGCTTGGGCTCACTGAACAGTGGGTGATATTTGAACAGCATATAAGGCTGAAACCCAGGTCTTGTGCCTCAAAACTAAATCAGAACTATGCTGTTATTCAGTTGAAAATAGATGGTTGTAATAACAACAAATTTGTGGCACAACAAGTGGACAAGAAGCATAAGGTTATTTGAGTTAATAAGTATTAACTATAAGGGTTTTGCTTCCTATTCAGAAGATTTTATAATTTACAGAGGTGAGGAGGACACCGGAATGCAGAGGCTTATCTTCTGCTGTCACTGTAGAAGCTGAGCTGTGGAGCTGGTGTTTCCAAAAAGTTTACGTGGTTCTGGAGATTCGTAGGGATCACCAACCTCTTCTCATGTGAGAGGACAGTGCATATTTTACTGACAACAAAGTGATGAGGAGCACAACTGAAACTTTGCAAGAGAAGGAACGGGAAAAATAAACAACATCCCCACAAAAGGACAGAGGTGGAGCGGTCAAGGTGGATTTCTTATGGCACTCAGATTTATCTTTACGGCACATGCTTTAATGTCCCTCAGAGCTCCACTGTAATGGCATCATGTGTTGAGGCTCATCTCATACTGATTTACCTTTTCTTCTGTCCCTAATTATTTGTGCCTTTGTTATCAGGGTTAGAATGTTAATGTTTTATAAATGATTTATGTTAACAAATATGATGCTGGCTTTGTGTAGGTTTTTCTTCATACAGAGGATTTAATTCCTTGAAGTGATTGTTCTCCATAATCCTTGCAAAATTCAGGATAAAGTTGATAAAACAACAGTCTCATTTGAAAAATTGATAAATTGATAAAACAACTGTCATATGCATCTGCACACATACCAAGCTCTTAGCTAGAGCAATTGGGATTTTAACAGCAACAAGTACTGCACTGTGCATGGGAAACGAAGTTACTTGGAAAACAAAGCCAGGAGGGAGGACACCATAATTGCTGATTTTCATATTTGAAAATGTTGTATATCAGGGCATATCATGTACTTTGGGATATGCACTGTCAAGCAGGACCTTTTCTAGGAAAACTCATGGCACTGATTAACCCCAAGGGCTGAAGAACTTAGCAGCGCTTCTCAAGTGACTGCACTGCGATATGGCCCTAGTCTCAGAAGGAGACCCTATTTCATTCTCTGCCCCTTGTGTCTGTCAAATGTCCACTACCGTTCACTGCAGAGTACATCTTCAACACCCAGAGCTGGTAAGGAGAAGTGGCTCTGAAATTTGGGTATGCTTAATTAATTTTCTCATGAGTATTATGTTTCTGCAATACATTATGTATCTTCAATTATGTGAATGAGCGCCTCTTTACAGTCCATATTTCTTCAGAAAACGTATTTCAAAATCATGTTGTGGAAACCCAAGTCATCTATTAAAAACCTAAAGAAAAGATGACAGATTTATTTTTCTCTGAGAAATAATTTATATATTTCCCCCATAACACAGGATTTAACAAACTGTAACAAAAAAACAAGAAAATCCTAAGTTTCCATGCTTGTATTTATTCTTATGCAAAATAAAATTATTTGTAGACAGAGACTGAGAACAAGCTAATATAAAATAAATCCTTCCTAACTGCTTCAGCAAGTTGTACCACCAAGCTTCAGTTTAAACTTAAACCAGAAACATATAGACGTATGCCCACACAGAGGTATTATCATCAACAACAATAATAAAAACAATATTATCTGAGACCTAAAAATTGTTGAAGGCAAAATAGCTCAAATGATTCTTAATGCCTTTCAGGCACATCTGAATCAAATAAGGTAATTATTCTTTAAAATGCTTACACAAAGTCTGATTTGCATGCTAGTAATTGCTATGCCTTGTGGCATCTAGCAATTGACACAGCAATGATTTTAATTATTGTAATTTCATCAGTATAAATACTTCAAAGTTATGCAAATAGTACCTCATAATCCACATAGACAGTTCAGAGTATTTGATTTACCAGTCTTGTAAGGCTCTTTGTCTATGCAGTTTACTCTCAGATGTGACTGTGCATTGCAATTGAAGCCTTTCACTCACATCAAAGCTCTAAATCATAACAAGATGAGCTAATTTTACAAAGACTGACACTTCAAACATTAACTTGCAAATACAATTATAAGATGAAATATATAAAGGACTTTACTAGGATATCATCTGGCGTGGATACCTGCAGCTAATCATATCTAATGTTTTCTATGACAGTGGTAAGCAATGATATTGCAAGACCAAATGCCTTGGTGTGAACAATTACAGCCACTCCTGCTTCTGAACTGCTGTGTAAAAATACTTTATCCTGTTATACCATTTAAAAGTTGTGTATTCAAAGTAAATTAAAAAAAAAAAACACTGTAGTTTTTTAATAGTATAGGGGAAACACTGTTCATTCACACTACTGTTTCTGATATGGAAAAACAAATGTATCACAGGTAAAATTTTCATATCGATAATAATGCAAAATACATCAGGGTGAATGCATCTAAAATCAATATCTATGACAATTAAGGGATGGGGGGAAAAAAGGTTGTGCTGTCATCAACTTGTCTTTTATTTACAGAAACCTTTCCAAACTCATGTTTCAGGCCAGATGTTGAGACGCTGTAAATCAGTTTTCAATAAATCTTAGATGTTTAAACACAGCTGTCTTCCTTTAGATACCACGTTCTGCATCAAACCCACAAACAAAAAGTTGAATATCCATAACAACAAATCTGAAAACCAATATTGACCATCAATATTTACAAAGCTGTCACTAATACTTGTTTTACAGAAGAGCTGAAGTACAGCACTAGTTATCCCCAGTTCAAGATCCACATGTGCTGAAAAAAAAAGAATCAAACCTGTTGCTTTTTTTTTCCTTTCTTTCAATTGGTTTAGATTACAGCCTACCCTGAAAAGTGAAGGTAAACAAAACTGGAAGATCATCTGCAAAGAAAAAACTGCAGAGGTGCTCTGCATCCACATGTATCTTGGAGGGACTTTGATGCCTGACCTGACAAGAAGTATATGTTGAGAGAATGTGGTAATGGCCAGAGGTAATTCACTAAATAAAGATATAGTGGGCAGTTTAAGCTAGAAGTGACATTACAATCAGATATAAATTTTCTGTAACAGAAAACTACAAAAGCATTTTTACAACTTCTTTATAAAAACTGCCATTGAATTCCTTTATTTGTTATTGATGGCATAATATTTGTAATTTAATCTTGTAAAGGAGAAAGTACAAATAGAAAAGAGGGAAAATAAGAACTCTCAAAATGAAGAAATAGCCTTTATATATGTAAACTTAATTTGGGAAAACAGATCTGAGCCAAAATACGAGGAAGGCCTGTATATAGTGTAGAGAAAGTATATAGGGAACAATTAACTCTCACACTAAAAGAATGAGAAAACAGCTGATGAAAAATAGGATCAAAGAGATTTAAAGTGAAAATTTTGTTTTAATGCAATGTGTCTTTAAAAGGCAGAAACCACAGCCTCAGAATTTTTAAAGGCAGATGTAATAAATGGGCTAAAAACATACTAATTTATAGAAAAGGGGACTGTCCAAAAGTATCAACACTGGCTAGGATTCCAGGCTGACCCAGGAGGTCCCTAAGGGACTAAGTGCTGGAACTAGAAAAATGCTGCCTCCATAATCACCATTTCTCTTTTACTTGTGAAGTATTTGCTACCGGCTACTGTCACAGATGGGAAACTGGCACAGAGCAACAGTTCTGAGAATTCAACAAAAGTCAGTGATTGTAATAGTTTGCAAAATGGCAAGCATATAAAATCACAAACTGTAAAAATTAGCATGGAAACAGTGTATGGAATGAATACCATAGAAAAATGTATTACACAGTCTGTGGAATTCCTATTTACCTGCTTACACATTCAAATGTAACTTTGGCTCCCACTATTGCTCCAGCAGAAACAAGAGGAAGCTGACACAGGAAAAAAAGCAGGATGTCAACATCAAGCATTTCAGCCAAGTTGTAGCCTACACAGGTAAAGAATGACTTGCAAATCCACCTCATGTAAGAAAAGAGAAGGAATCACTTGAAAGGAAACACAGAAAATCAGACAGCAGCATGAACAGCTAAATAAATTCCACACAACAAACAATGAAACACTGAATGATAACAATGTTGAATCACACTACATAAGAGCACTGTGATGGAAGTGACATACCAATGGAATCACACGTAAGAAAATGAAAACATTGCAAAACAGAATCAGTTTTACATTTGCTACTAGCTGCAATTATTTCAGATGTTAATATTTTTTTCTTTGATTCACTGACTCCCAACTTCCTATTGTTTTAGTAAATTTCTTTCAGCTGATGAGCAATGGTTTAATAACGTAAAAAATATTTTAGTGGGAGGAAGTAACTTCCTATGTCTCTTCCTGACTTTCATGTGGAAGCGAAATAATTAGCAGTTATAAATATATAGCTGATTGTTCAATATATGTTTCAGTCCAAACTACAAATAAACACAAAAATTAAATTAATTAGAACTAATTAATCAGAATTAATTTCACCTAAATCTCTACTCACAAAGTGTTTTGGTTTTTTTTACAGATCCTTTACTTCCTTTCAGTACAAAAATCAATGGTGGCTGTAGTTGGCCATCATACGACCTGGATAAAATTATCTGCTCAAGAATTCTCAGTATTGTAAACAATAAAATATTTTATATCTTATAGAAATACAGAAAATATATGAAAAAAAATTGTAGATTACATGACCCAAACTATTTTTCATCCCAGCAAGCAGTCCTTTAACAACAAATGCAAAATAGAGTGAAAAAGTTCAATGGGAAATTTTACTGTCAGTATCACTGCAGCAACAAAGGGCAGAAGTCATTGCATTTCTATACCTCCTTCACTGGTACTTTTCCAGCCTTTATAAACTTTTGGAAAATAAACCAAAACACTATTACTGCCAGACTAGTACTAAGAAATCAATATACACAAAATATAATTTCCATGCAATTCAAAAGATGCAATATACATACTTGGGCTGTGCTTTTCAGGAGGGGAAAGATGTATGACTTACTAAAATGTATTAAAAAATCCACAAAACCTAATAGAATTCAAGTTTAATTTTTAACCTCTTGACTTTACTTTCTGTTAATTAACATTGGGATCCCATCCAAAAGTATTTGCACAACATTCATTTGCTAATAAATTAAATAATCTCAACTATTTCTGGGAACAGTACATCCTTATAGTCTGAGAAGTATGTGTTCCAGAAATACTTTTCTTGTAACCATTAAAAGTGACTTGGAGCATGATTAAAAACCATGTAACACTACATTCAAATTAAACACATTGGTAATTAGATTCACATGTGTTTAGAGCAACACAATAAACCAGTATGCACACAAATATTTATGTGATGAAACCAAAGTAAACAAGCAACAGCGGAAAGAGAACAGGATGGAAATTGAAACATTACAGTCTTTATACTATACCACACAGTACATTGACACTCAAGAAGAGTTAGTTAGTGTTCAGTATTGCAAAGTATGCTACATTAATTCTGAAGACTTAAAGAATCTATTTTTGCAGCTATGGTGAAAACCACAAGTTGAAGTATTAGTAATTAGAGCATCATCTAATGAAAAAGAAACCAGACCCAAAAACCCTGTTAAAAACTTACTTTTTTACTTGTTCACCTCTACTAATACCAGTAAATGTTTCAGTTTTTGCTCAAAGTTGCTTTGTCTTACATCAGGCCTGAGTGTTTTAAGTTCTATGATTCACTTATTTAGTGAGAGGAAAAGTTGAGCCATTGACAGAATAGGCCAGGAGATCCATGTAAACCTGGTGATCAGTAATTTGCACTCTACAATTTCGCATGAATGATCTAAGGAAATGTCAGAACGAAAGAAAAGAAATGTTATTTTTTTGCTAAAAGCTCTCACTGTGAAAAAACCCAAACAAAAAAACAAACCAATCAAGCAACCACAAAAAAACTCCAAATAAACAAACAAAAAATACCTTTGGACAGATCATTCTCCATGAAAGAAAAATACCTGCAATATTTTAATTTAGAAGTCATAAAGTAGATCAAATGTTCCATCAGGTAACTTTCTTTTTATTCCCACTACTACATAAAGACTACAATGAAATACTTAATTGCTACCAAAAAAAAAAAAAATTGTTTTGCTCTTACCCATGCCCAAAAACCATGAGATGAAAGAAAATTCTAATCTCTATTACCTGCAGGAACTAGATTCCTAGGAATTCTGTATGCATATGTACATGTCAGATCCATGAAAATAAAATTAGAAAATGAATCCTGTTTGAGAGAAATGAGGAGCCTTTCTGTTTCAAGTGAGTTCTTGTTTAGGCCTCCTCGTAATGGTGTGAAGTTACCACCAGGGTGTTATTTGGTGGCTTATTTGAGAAATATGTAATATTGATTCAGGTGAGGATGATGAGCAAACCTCACTCTGTCCCTTTTTTACAGGTTCCCCAAATTCAAGCAGACTTATTAAGAGTTAGTTATAAAATCTTCAGAATAAGCAATAATTTTAAGAGAGAGTAAAACAAGCAGCATTCTTCCCAGCAGCCCTACATTTTGACTTTGTCATGTAATGGAAAGAGATCAAAACTATTAAAAAATAGTTATAAAATGTATTTCTCAATTTACAGCATTTGTGGTCAGAAGAATTTCCTCACACAAACTCTCAGGCTGCTGTTTGGAGTGAAATAGGTACAGCAGAATTTGAAGAGCCTTGATTATATTGTACATGTATTTCATGTCATAAACATATGAAACATTTAAAATATGGTATTAAATATGTAGCAACATTTCCTGGCACAGAAAGAACAAAGGTGTGAGAGAGGATTTTTTTAAAAAGCTTTTAAATAATGCTGGTAAGAAATGTCCCAACATGATAAAAATCCCATCTTAGAATAAGTTCCCCTTCATAGTATTCTCTTTGTTGTAGATACAGGCGGTACCTGAAAAAAGACCTACAGGTTGCTTTGAAAAAAGAGGTTTTAACTATTTAAGCTGCTACGTAATTATTTTTAATCATTTGGCAGAAAAGATGGTTACAGCTTAAGTGTTAAACATTGTTGATGTTCATGAACAACACTTTAAAACAACTGTAATAGTGACAGATGCTTAGAATTTAAAAGAATTTTATGCATAACTTTTTAAAAAATAATCACCATCTTATCAAATCTTTCCTGCTCCTTCCCATGGCTTTCCAACGACATTTCCTTGAGAAGGATAAACTGCCTGGTTTTTTTGTTACAAGAGAGAAAAGGAGCAAAAGAGAAAAAAAAAAAAAAAAAAAAATTAAAGTTTAGAGATCATTGAAAATAACTTCCTTATGTAAAAAAATTTTTCTCACCATTAGGCACTCTTGTTCTATGAGATGGAAATTTCTGTTTCCTACATCATCCTTTTAAGTGGACTAGTCTCCCTCATAACTAGACAGAACAAAAAAAAATGAGTTAAATCAGTGGAAAGTGGGTCGGACTTGGATCTCTCAGCAGTCACTTCAAAACCTTATGGAATAACAACCTCAATACTCTCTGTTTTCACTTGAAGATGCAACCCACAGAATTAATCAGAAATCTGATTCCCCAACAAGTTTTGAAGCAGTCCCTAAATGCCTCACTGAAGAAATAACTGGCTCGACTTCCAGCACCTTTCTATTTCCACACAACCTATTCCTTTAGATTCAGATTTTCCCTGAGATTTAGATGCCAAGGGCCTGCTCAATGTAGTCCTAAGAACAAGGGGGAAAGAGGGCATGCCTTATGATCCTCTCCCAGGAAATCTCTCCCTGTGTGGCTGGAAGTAGCCTCAAAGAGCCAAGCACACTGGTAGGTCTGACTAACATATTGTCTGGCAAAGACAAAATACCAACAGCGTGAGTTTCTGTTTTCCCTTAGAACTTAGGCACTGAGGAAAAAAAGGTAGTTTTTCCTTGTCTGGCTTAAGAAGTAAAACTCATTCAGGCTGTAGTGACTCCTGGGAGTTGTAGTATGTCTTTTTGCAGGCAGGCTCCTTCCCGCTGGGTCCAGCTGGCAAGGATGCAGGTAAACAAGGTAGGGCACAAGGTTCACTGGTGGCACATCTCATCAGGATACTAAACCTCATAGGAAACACTTGCCTTTTTTTAATTTTCTGTGAGCTCAAGTATATGAGATCAGCTTCCCTAGTCTTGTAAGAAATTTTTCTGCCTGCATGTTGAAACTACAGTATTGAAACAAATATATTACATTTTGCACTAGAACAAATACAGGAGTTTCAATTATTTTTTGGTCTATAGCACTGACCCAAATTAGCCTTATTGCAGTTCTCTTTGTACCAGTGAAAAGTCTGATATTTCTGTTTTGCATCTTATATTGTACTACCTGCTTCTCTAACCCTGCATACTGAATTCTCATTGGCATGGAAATTTGGCATCCTCTCTCCCAGAAGGGAACCAGCCTTTAGCCAAAGTACTTTTTTTATATACATGGGACAAATCTCAGAAAGGGAAAAGGTAACTTAGAAAATCTTTCTCTGTGGTACTGGGAAATATACTAATACTAGAAGGAATATTTAAACAAACAGGAATAAAACAATGTAAAGAACTCACCCAAAAAAACAGTATGGCAAAATTTGTTGGATACTTTCTACATAAGCTTGAATGAGGAAACTTAATTACAGCAACAGAAATCCTCATTTCCCAACACGTCCTGTGTGGAGCAAGCTGGATCAACAAGCAGTACTTCTGCCTAGTAGGTAAAGAGAGGCTAGAAGAGGCTGCCTGTAGCCATTGTCTACCAAGAACCCCAGAGGATGCTGCAGAGGATCTAGTCTGCAATGCTGAATTACACAGAAAGGCCCACGTGGCCTCTTTAGAGAGCTCTGCACAGCAGACATCTGCCTCCTCTGCTCTGAGCCCCGTGCCTGCTGTGGTGGTGCACGCATTCGTTCCCACTGGTACTCTCTTTACCCTTCACTAAACATGCTTGCTTAATGCAGTCTTTCAGCTAGTGGAAAATAGGTCCCTTGAAGGCTGTCATTCCCTTTCGGTAACCCCCTGGAACAAAACAAAGAGGTGATCTGACTTTCTGCTCTCCAGAGTTCACTTGGGATCAATTCTAACAACTCTCATAATGTCGAGATTAGGCAGCTTTTCCTCCTCCTTGTTAACAAGGCAATGACAAAGAGAGAGAGTAGTCAATTTCCTTTTCAAATAAAACTAAGAAGCCACTCAGCAGTAAATACCAAAGTTACAAATAAATAAGTGAAGTTTCTGACTGGTGAAGCCCTGCAGTACTTCTTACTGGAGGTACTGCCTTCTGGGCCGGGGGAATCATCTTCAGGAAGCTGGAATTTGGATTCCTTAGGGTTTAAAGATCAGATGCAAATCCCAGAAGACTCCTTTTCAAGGTTAAGCTTGAAAGCTGCCCTTTTGAAACAGGCAGTTGCCAGCCTGACCACCAACCCTGACTGCAAAGCAGAAAGCAGACCTCAGGAACCAGTCTGGGTCAAATTTGCTCTGCAGCAAAGTCCTCTAAGCCACGGGCTTTCAGGAAGGAATTTGGCCAAGTTGCACTGGACCTTCCCACTAGCCATCTCACCTGCATTCAATGCCAGGAGAACATCCTTCACCCTGTTCCCTTTGGTGTGAGCACCGGTGGGTTTCCTCCCAGCCAGCCAATTTATGAGGTCTCCCAGAACAGGCCTGCAAACCCCTGCTGTGCATTCATAGGAACTAGAAAACCATCAAAAGCCACACAGATATAAAATATAACTGTTCTTAATTACTGAAGTGATTATAGAAAAAACAAACAAACAAAAAAACCAACAAGATCAAACTAAACAAAACAACTACAACAAAACCCAAAAAAGTATGGCCCCACCGCTTTGGTGGCTACTCTCGTCCAGTGACCACACAATATGCACTGGATAAACCATGTCCATACTAAGCTAAACAGACAAGATATGAAAAAAAATACCAAATGACATGTTTCATGCACTTAGAAACTTACACCACTACTGTCTACACAACTGACCAGGTGGATAAAAGCACCCATCCCACTTAAAATCACTTTACCTTCAAGCGCTCCTGATCAGTTATCACTGTAGTCCTGCATAAAGGACAATCGCATTCAAAAATTTTGTGGAACATGAGACTAGATATTTTTGGAAAGGGATAGTGGTTAATGCAGGTTTTCATCTATTAATATATCATTAAAGTAGATCTGATTTCAAAGAGGCCCCATCTAAGTAGTCATTGCCTACCATGAGATGAAAAAGGATCCTGAAACAAGGTCCCATGGAAAAGATGAAAGCACTGTTACCTGCAGGTTCAACCAGAGGGATGTCCTGCAGATGGCCCTAGAGATGCAGGAATGGGGAGGACACAGGCAGAACAGAGTAAAAGTGGGTGAGAAGCAATTTAGCAGCTGTAATTGATCCCCAGATGGCAAAGAGACTGACATTTTAGATAAACACTTAAAATAAACAACTCTTCAAAATTTTGTTAAAGGCAAGCCAGTGGCCCAATCTTTACAAGACATGCTATTTACTACAACTTACATTTTGCAAAGAGGAATACAAAAGGAAGAACTGAGCCTAATGGCTCATCCAAAAAACCCCGTCAATTCTGAGAATAAACTGTTTGATTTAAATTAAAGAGTAAAACATGGAGTCATTTTAGGTTGGTATCACCAGAGTAGGAAAATAACTGGATTTTCTGAGTCAGAAAGCGGTCTTATAAGAATTTTGGCTTCATGGTTATGACCAGTTCCCACTTCTTTGAGCAGATGTTCAGGCAAAACCATAATATTTATAAGGGCAAACATTGAATGAAAGGTAAGAGTTCAGTTTGGTATTCATTTGAGAAGAGCCAGTCACAGCATCTGCCCAACAGCCAAACAGTTTAAAGCCCACTGACAAGTTCTCTATATCTTCCACTATCTCAGGATTTGCAGGTTGTTCTGTACAAAACACCAGTGTTTTATTTTTACACTAAGCAGAAACAGTATCAGCAATGTCATAGAGTGAATAATCAAGGAAAGACCACTTGGCTCAGCCTTTTATATAAGTCTTTTAAATGGCAACTCTGGTATGTCCCAGGTAGGGTCCCACAGGCTTGTGGCTGGCAACAGAATCTTATGTGTAAATATAACAAACTCTAAAAGCCCAGTACTTGAGAGTATTACCAGTACAGCCAGTGCTACACACCTCAGCTACGTGCGGGTACAGCGCGATGCCACTGACAATTAGACACACAATAGTGTACATAATTATCAGGGGGCATAATGCAGCCTGACTTTTTAACTCATTTGTGCCTTTTTCTCCTCAGAAGTGTTACCCAAGCCTTCACACAGTCACAATCCCAGCTGTACCCCTTTTACCCCTAAGTCATGAGACAGCACTGCTGTGGCATGTGAAAAAATTGTGAGTGTATTGCTTGAACAATTCCTAGAACTGCCACACAGGAGATAAAACCTGATGTTTCTCTGGCCTTATCCTTCAAATGAAGCTCACAAGGGTTAATCCAGTACTGTCTTGATTTGGATGTATGGTAAGTAGGGGAGTAACTGACTGAGAATCACTGCATAAACCTAATTTTTATAGGAAGTTGTGTTAGAAATAGATTGAAAGAGCATTAAAAATGTCTTTTATCTTTTCTTCATTACAATCGGATGTAAGTCGGTGTTTGACTGATCACATTTCCCAAAGGTTTAGGAAATAAAAAGTTGTCATATATTTCAAAGGAAAAAAACAAAAGCCCCAAAATCAGGGAAATTGAAAAAAAAAGAAAAAACCAAAATATCGTACCAAAATGCCAGACCCAAAATCTAACAAAAAAAAAAAAAAAAACAAAAATTTCTTCCAAAAAGCCCAGCCCAAAAAAAAAAAAAAAAAAAAAAACAGAAAACCAAAAAAAAACCACAAAGAAAATCCTTTTCACACGTAAGATTTATTTCATTTAGCATAGCAATCATTTTATTCCTGTGATAGTTGGAATTATATAGAGAATTAGCAGAAGAGGTCAATTTCTCTCCCATTTGCAATAAGAATAAAAGGTATTCTCTAACTAACTGCTTAAAACACTGAATCAACTAACCCAACACAGCCTTTAAATTTCCAGACCAAACTTTAACACTTTCTTAAGGACTACAATTATTAGTATTAGTTATCAGATTAATTTATGGTACACACACTCACTCTATAATGGTTCATCCTTTGCTATATGTGACATACACAGTGACAACCTTCCACAGAGAGATACTTTTAAAACATTTTTCTTAAATCCTTTTATTTTATAAATTGCATACACATGTAGAACTTTGCACTGTGTATGAATTGCATTTTCCTATATGTTAAACACCAGTAAAATGGGCAGATTTTTTTATTTCTCAAAAAAATTAAAAAGGGTTGGTTTAATTCGTCTTTTTTTCCTTTTCACACATACTGTATCCCACTAAAATACATTATATTATTAATTGTATCAATGTTACAAAAAAGTATACTGATTAATATGTGTGTTTATAAATGTTTGTTCAGGAACATTTTCTTAATATCCAGCATTTGTCTTTTTCTGATGGTTCTAAAAGGCTTTTTCTACAATGTTTTAAATATGAAGCTTTGAGATTAAAAAAAAGGACTAATATATAAATTCATTTTTGATTTCCTACAATACTCCTTTGATTATGCTATAAATGTAAGTGTGTGAAAAAAATGACAATTAAATGAATAGAACTAAAATTTATAATGAATTTGGAATATTGAAACAGCGTTACTACAGCTTTCAGTGTTTCTAAATAAAATTTTCATTAAAAAGTTCCATCTTTACAACATTTTATCTACCATTCAGAAAGTGAACCAAATGCCAATCATACTTACCAGCCACCATAATTTTCAGAAGTTATTGGTCTAGTTTTTTACCAAATTTATCTTTACTCAGCCTACAGATTCTGACCTTGACTAATATATTTACTTCCTCATCCTTAGAGAATTTATTAAGTTCTTGGAAGTTTAGGCCATTTGAATATGTACTCTCTTTAAAATTCACAATATTAAAATGTTATGGCTATTTATTCAAGATCAAGATGCCAAGAATTTTTTTTTTAATTTTTGTCTGTGATGAAGGATTTGGAATGGCTGCTTTTGATCAATCACAACTCACGAGTATTCAGCTTTTGGGAAGATGCATATAGGAACTTATTTTGGGAAATGTACCTGCTCCTTCATATATTATGTTCAGAAGTAAATAAACCCATTAATTTGTGGAAAAAAAAGCACTCAGGTCTAACTTCAGTTTCCAAAATGAAACACAATAGGAAGTAAATAGTAAAATCATTCTGGGTTTTTAGTTGTTTGTTTTGTTTGGGTTTTTTACTAATACACAGGTTATTTCAGAAAAACACTGCTCAGCAAGATAGGGAGGGCTGCAGAACCATCTCTGATAAACCATGAAATAAATGCTTCAGGAATCCAGTAAGCTATGGGAAGACCATCAACATTTCTGAACCCTGTAATTTTGTCATAAGCTCCCCTTTTAACAGACACTTCTATATCTTGCTCCTTGGTTTTTCATGATAGTGCTCAGTTGGCAAATTAATTGAGTTTGCAACAGAAGATAAAGGAAACAATATTTTTGTTGTGGTAAGATGTCTCTTTATTCCCGTTTTCTAGGAGGCCCTCTATACATAACTAACTGTTCATCACCCTCTAGCTGAAGTGCTAAAATAATTGAATCCCCTTGTTCAAAGTCTCTCAGTTACAATATGAAGGAATAACCATTGCAAAAGTATTTGAGGGGAAAAAAAAATCAGACCTGTGACCAATTTTTGGTCAGAAATAAAAAAGAAATAAAATCCAAACCCCACAACTGGAAAATCTCTACATACATATGGTTCCCCTACCAGAAGAGTTTATGAATATTTGTACACAAACTTCTCATAAACCAATTTACACATCATCCGCAGTAAGCTTATGTGCCAGTTAGGTGAAAAGCTGTATTTCTCCCTTTCTAAAAAGCAAGTCCTGTGGACTGTATTTATTAAATAATTTCCTTTTTTTTTTTTTCCCTCTTCAAATATTGTTTCAGACCCTCCAAGAAGTTCTAAAATTATCAACATAAGAGAAGGACAGCAAAAGCGCAACAAATAATTAGGTCACACTATCTAAATACTTTGGTATGTATATGAAAATTTGAGAAATAGAAGTCTACGTATGTGAAATCGAGATTGTTTTCAGCAGCAAATTTATGAGATGTCTAAACTTATTAGTAAGTTCTAAGGAACAGCCTTAGGCACTGATTATGCACTATTCATTTTGCTGCTTAATACTGCCTGAAGATGGTCATCCTCACCAAGATCAAAAGTCTACCTTGAGAAGTATCTTTACTTTGATGGTAGATAGCAGTAAATCCTTACATAGATTTGTTTTTTTTTTTTCCTAAGAGGGAGGGGACTAACACAAAACTGTCTTCCAGCTTCTGCAATGAGAATTTAGCCAGTCTCAACTCAGTAGCTCTCCCATGTTACTTTGGTGGCCATTTTGGACCCCTTTGGAAGATGCTCACTCTTTTGACCTTGTCGCCCATGGCACATTGTTACCACTGCACGTATGAGGCACACGCTCAGTCCAAGCAAACCTAAGGGTTTGTTCCCTTCATATAGCAGTTTCTTGTATCAGTATATATCTGCTATGAAAAGACAACAGCAGTATGGTAGAAAAGTATATCATCATCACTTTCTAGGCAGTTTTTTCAAAGTTACCCCGAAAATTTTCTCCCAAAACTTGGATACCTACTGTCACCAAAAACTGTGAGAGAAAGGTCGGGGAAGAGATTTTTGTGCCAACTGAAGGCTTCAGTTTTTGCTTTTCTAAAATCAGTTTGATTTAAATGAGGTACAGGTACAAACATCTTTTTCCTTGTGATCACATTGAATACTTGAAAATACTGCCTTGGAAAATAGAGGCCAGCCATATGCCCAGTAAGACATGATTTATTGTAACACACAGAAAATATAGTCTGTGGTAAATGTTAACACTGCAAACAATTTCTATACTAATGTTTACAGATTTCAGTCTTTTTAATCCCTGAATATATCTATCATTTTATTCCAACAATTGTAATTGTAATAGCCATTTCATTTTTGAAAATGGCAAAACTATTGTTTTAACAGAAGTTATTGATAGGGATATATCTGTACCCAATATTAATGTGATTTTCTAAGAAAAAATAATTTATCATAATTTTCAATGGGTCTATAGATTCTTATTCTATATTTCTATTACTATTATTATGTATTTTACTACTATATATTCGATTATTATACTATTATTTCTATAATTTTCTAATGCTTGAAGGACACTATTCATGACAGCAAGCATAAAACACAAGATTATAATTTTTTTAATTCTAAATTTTTCTTACACTGTAAGCACTTTTTGGCAGCTCACAATCTAAAATTCTCACAAAGGAATGATAAAATGCATTATAAATAAAGTTTACAAACAGTCAATTCAAATTCAGTTTCTAGGAATCATGCCTGCTCTAGTTATCTTAAAAGTGAAAACAGTAACATGAAAATGAATGCAATAATATGTAAAACAATGTAGTATTTCCATTTTGATCATCAAAAACCTGATCTATTTATTGCAAGTGTTTTCTGGTTGCTTTGTCTTAAGTCTCTGATTATACTCTACCAGTTGAAGAAAATTTCATCCTGTTGCACCAACATTTTTAAATCCTCTTTAAAGAAAGTATTTATTTTTTCATAAAACTACTTATTACTAACATAGTTCATAAATACAACATGAAGGTAAAAATTAATGCATCCTTTTTAGTTTAAACAATTTGCAATGCAACTGCACTTAGATCTTTACATTTTTGGAAGAGGAAAATGGGTGAAGCAAAGAGTTCATCATAGAGATAAGGTAAGGAAATATAGACCTGAAATAAGCAAAGTTCATGAAAACAGTTAAGTAAAACAAATAGCACAGTAGGGACTGAATTAAATTTTTAAACGCACACAATAGAATACCTGTATAACACAAGTGATTTCCTTCTTACAGTCATAAATTCAATGTACAGAAACAATGCATTGCAGAATGATGCACTTTATAGGGCTTTTTTCTCCCCTTCTTAAAATATAGAACTATTATGATTCTCTTGTGTGGATGATAAATCCAGCTCAAAATTCTACCCACTGTGAGTTCTACCAAAACATAGCACTGAGAATGAGCTGTGAGAGAATGAATTATGATATACCAGTGGTTTGTGCAGCGTGTGTATTGAAGACAGAAAGGAGAGGAGGAGAAAGGAGGGCACACAAAAAAACCTCCCAGTGTTTTAAAGGTAATTTTTAAAAAACCATGGTAATATAAGAAGCAATATTAAATAATTAATTAATTAAAATCTGAACCTTATAAAATTTTAAATTAAATAAGCTACCTATGAAAAGTACCCTATAAATAATAAAGGATACAGGCACTACCTCGGGTTTCAGCTTTGGATACTGACATTAATAAAAATTATTCCTTAATTGTTTTCTTTAAAAGCAATAACACAGTTAAGTTCATCAAAGCTTCTATGTGTTGGAAACTAAAGGATTTCAAGACTTAATTAACTCTGAGACCTCTTAAAGACAAATATTTGGACCTAAAAAAAAAAACTGCAAAGGAAAAACCCAAAATAAGGAAAAGCAGGATAATGGATGCACACTCAAAAATTGAAAATATTGGAAACATTAACAATTTTAAAGAGTATTTGAGCAGGAAGGACTTAAAATCCTAAAAACACGAACCACTTGAAGCACTCCAGTTATTTTCAATTGCTTTGCAATGTGCAAGCAAGGAACCTTGATCACTTTCACAATGAAACACTTAAGCTCTCTGATAATTTTATATCCTTATAGGCCACATATTTCTGGAACCCCATCATTTCCTAGCTGAAGTGGTTTTAAAAATATGTGAAGTGCTCCAATAATTTTAAATTATTCTGTGCAATGCAAGCTCAGAACCCTGATCACCTCAGAATTTAAGAGCTTATAAAAATTTGAAGTAGTCCAATATTTCTGAATGATTGGGTATTGTGATTTCACTTGTTTTATAAAGTGCTTCCATTTGCAAGGCAGTCTGGTGATAAACTGAAATATAGCTGTTGGCTAGCAAATATAGCCATGTAAAAATGTAATATTAAAAAAAAAATAATCAGACAGCATGCTCCTGCTCCTCACAAAAATCAGAACTCAAGCAATACAAAGAAAAGGAAAATGTATCCTGAAACCCGAGTTGCAAGCAAAGGAGAAAAATCTGCCCCAAAATTTCAGTCACAGACTACATGTACAGAAACAGATAACATATGAAAATTTACAGAAGATACAATAAATCAAACACAGCATTGTTTCCAGAAGTTATAATTATTCATATGTCTAATAGTCTTTACAGATATATTTTGTGAATATCTGTAATGAATATTATTTGATCATCTTGTCAAAGTGTAAGGTACTTACACACATCTCACTTTAATATGTGCTGTCGGGATGTTTTCCTGGGTTATTTTTTCATATAATAAAATCAGACAGGAATACTGTCACTTATCAACAGGATAATAATGAAAAATATGTTTTATTTCTACCAGCAGTTCCACTCAAAAATACACTGGTTTACTGAAGCAAAAAAAAAGTATTCTTATCTATTGAAGTTTTTTAGATGGTTTACTATTCTGAAAGGACTTGGATTTTAACTAATAATGCATGCAGTTTTGGGGTAAAGATGCTATCTACCAGGTTTATCCCCTTATAGAAGGGAAGGTGAGGCTTCTGTACATCATTTAATTTCATAATCTAGACAAAAAATGAACCCCTATAGTAGGAATCTCAGCAGTGTTTGTCAGCTTGCATTTCAGTGGGTTCCCATGCACACTCAGAAATATATTTTGCAAAAGAATAATCTCACACTCAACATTCCCTGTTCTGCTTTATACTTGCTTTTCCCTCCCATCTTCTGCACATATACAGCAGGATTTCAAATTAGAGGGTTTACAGACTCAGTGTTGTATTTTTCATTAAGTTCCCAATTAATATTTAGTTGAAGTCTGGCAGTGGACAGGAAGTTCCTCTCACAGTAGAGCAATGTCTTTGGAAAAGACAGACTATCTGCTGAAGAGGCAGAGAAAACAGAGAAGTTGCCAGGATTCCTGCCCTTTCCACCCAATGCCAGGACCTGTTACGATCATTGGCAGTCATTTTGGTTAATGCAATGGTTTTGCTGTTGTATCACTTTCTGAGGAGCCTGAAATCCACTCAGCAGGGTGACCCACTTGTCTGCTAAGGTGTGTGTATATAACTTCCATTAGGATTAAGGGTAGTAATGTTCAGCAGTGGAAAAGCAGCTAATAAGGTATGTAACCCTTGAAGCAACTTTTTTCTAAACATTTCCACAACTAGGTCATGAATTCCTTCTCAAAGAAGCAAGGGAAGACACTGACATCAAACAGAGGCCCTTCTAAGCTACTTCAGCAAAAAAAGCTAATCATCAAATTGAATGAACCATCCAGACTTCAACAGAACTCTTGTATCTGAGGAAATTTATCATCTCCCATAAAGAGTGTGCCTGCTGTACTTTTTAGCAATAGTGGCAAATAAAGAGGGAAGAAAACAATCCATATGTCCCCTCATATGAACAAGCAGAAACTGATATCAAGTAATTCTTCTACTAAATTGCCATCCAAATATTCTATCATGGCAAAAAAACAAACAAACAAACAAACAAAAAAAAACATAAAAAGCTCAGGAATTTTTCTTCAGGTAACAAAACTGGAAAGAGAATACATCTTTTTTCTTAAAAAAAAAATTATTTATTACTTTTTATTGCTATGCAGCAATAAAAGTATATATTTTGTCTTTAGCTCTGCCTTCTTGGAGTAAGAGAAAATGAAACTTTATTTCAGGAATTCTTGACATGACTCAATAATGAGATTTTTGCCCAAAGTTTGCAACAGAAGATTTACTCATTAAATGTCCCCAACTTCTTTTGCTTGGCCCCAGCTTTTAAGGGCAGGATATCTTGATTATAAGAGAGGTGTAGGAACTCAATTACTATTGGAATGAAATTTACTTTAAGCCTCAAGATGTGTATTTTCAAACCTGGCCAAAAGTACGAGAGAAGAAAGGTTGTTTTGTTCTCCATTTTACCCCCGAGGTTTTGCACATCTCTGTTTTCTCTTATGTGTTGACTTAAAGTGAAAGATAACTGAGTCAAGAGAGGTAGGCTGTAAAAGACCCAGCTTAACTTAACAGAAGCAATAGGAAATACAAATAATCTGAGCAGGGAAAGCTCTTTTAAATAGAGATTTCAATCATCATTATTTAAGGAACTTTGATTTGGAATATGTTGGATCTGACATGCCATCAGGATGACTCATTGTGCTGAAGTACATCATGTTTCGCTACTATTGCATAATGTGACATATTGATATAATCAGATGAATTGTCAAAACAAGATGTCAAGTATGTGAAATTCAAATTAAGCAAAGTTTGGAAAAAGTCCTCAAAAGGGACTGCATGTTATTACTTTAATTACATATTTTACTCCATCTTGAAAAGCAGGTCTTTCTATATGAGTTCCTCTTTGGACTTGTGTTTAGAATGTCTTCCCTTAATTTAGCCGCACATTTTTGCTTTTCAGTTTACATTTTCATGGCCACCTAACCACAGAACACTCTCTCAAAGTAAACATATTTACCACAAGAGTATGGGAAAGCCTTTTTCCTTCCTCAAATTTTCATCCTTTTTATTGTCTGGAAAGCAATTTTCTAATTTGTTTGGCTTTTTACCAGTGTCTCAAAAATGTACTATTGACTATCACTTCTAGAAGAGTGGTGTTAAGTGACCCTGCTTGAACAGGGCATTGGAAAAGATGACTGATAG
The DNA here is from genome assembly GCA_013398275.1 of Promerops cafer. Taxonomy (NCBI): domain Eukaryota; kingdom Metazoa; phylum Chordata; class Aves; order Passeriformes; family Nectariniidae; genus Promerops; species Promerops cafer. The sequence continues at coordinate 1,061,536 of VZSE01005694.1, forward strand.
ACGTCACTCCAACCCCAACCATTTCATAACTCTGTGAAAAATTCTATCTTTAGCTTTGAGTCTCCGTCTGTTTCTAAAATCTTAGTACATTTGCAAGAGTTGAATCTAATCTGAACCCCATTGCAAAACCAGATGTAGCTGATACACCACTTGCATACTCACAATACTTCATTAGTCATAAGAATAGTCAGACTGATATGGAACAGACCCCTGTTCAGATCTAGTATCTGTGGCTTTTAATTTTGCCTAGTAGTTATAAAGTTTAAGGCTGCAGTACTCCTTACAAAACTTCCTACATTCACAAGAAGTGCTAGTTTCAAAAGAAACAAATACATTTTTGGGGATAGAAAACAGAGAGGTCTACACTATTCTCAAATTCCCTTACTCCTGCAAGAAAAGACTCTTTCCCAAGGGAATCATGGATACGTAAAATGTAATACAAGATGTCCAATTTCTTGGAGTTGTAGAGGTTTTGAACACACTTAAGGATTCCTCCATTGTAACCCATGTCCATGCCAAGGCTGGTTTCCTTGCAGAGGAATTCCCATGCTCACTGGGGCAGGATGCCTTCCTTTAAATGACTTAACAGTGAATAGTGTGTGCTGCTTTTACTGTGGAGAAAATCAAGTTTAATCCACAGAATAACTGTTTTACCTCAGCCCTCCTGTTAAAATGTTAGGTAACATCAAATTATTATTATTTTATTGTGAAGAAAATGTAGCAGAGCCTTAACAAAAAAAAACAAAACCCAAAACTTTCTTCTATATAAAAGAGTAAAACATTTGAAAGCATTTTGTTTTGAATATTTCAAATTCATAAGGGTTTAAAAAAAAAAAAAACAACACAACAAATACTCTAAAGGGATATTGAAAATAGTTTATTGTAGTTTATTGCTGAACTATAATACGATTTCCATGCTGAAAGACAAAAACTCCCTATACTGAAATACTACTGGTTAATTCTAATCCTGCCTGAAGCATGGCACACAGTAATAATGATGACAACATCTAGTCCAATAATACAAAAATCAATAGAATGCATTGAACTGCTATCCAAAGCAAATCTAGAATGTCATTTGGTTGATTATTAATTAAATTGGCACCTGCTAAACTAAATACAAATGAACTAAATATCAACAAACTTTATTTTACGTGGAAAATTAAAAGGTTAGGTAACTATTATATGGAGCAAGAAAAGAAGTAGAGTTTTTGATGTTACTAGCATAGAATCCTGACAATTTTTATGCCTTAGGCTGTGAGATATTTAAAGGAAAGAAAAAGTGATTGTATAAATTATATAAATATAGCTTTTGAAAATGGTCTTTTAATTCTTATTGATCACAACCTTGGCATTCAAAGTCTAATTATACTAAAAAACTCTGCTATATACCCAGTGTACTCAGAAATCACTGCCTGAGATTAATCAACACTACAAGCACACAAAATTATCTTTGTAGTGCTTCTTACACCATTTCTTGATGCTCTTAAAAATGACCTGACAAACCCCAAACCAAATCATCATTTCTAGATGACATTTTTATTGTATCATTTATGATATATAACGAAAGCGTTCCACAAAGCATTCGGGCAAATAATCAGAACATAAGAATACCCCTAGAAAGATATGTTTTGTTTCAAGTTTCTTAAAAAATCTGAAAAACAATCTAGAAACATTCCTTTCCAATCCCAGATTACCTACTTCTGGAAGACTTTATTCTGTAAGTTATATTTGAGCTGTCTTTGAAAGTCCAGGTTTTGAAGTCCATTTCTCCCACTCGCTAATAATACCACAGACTGTGGTTGCCTAAATTCTTATCTTAAAATGGTATCTTGTGCTTTTTATGAAGATACCAACTGTGAAAGCTGGGACCTTTCTACAACTTAAACAGGCAAATTTCCTTCCAGATGAGAGGCTTAAATCTGGTTTAATATAGAGATATTCCTGCTTACCTCAGTGATGAATGGTGCAGTTGTTGCCTTCATCAATCTAATGTGTTTTATTTACTGATATAAATATCATTTACTTATATAAATAATATAATAATTAATATAAATAAATAAGCTGGCACTGAATGTTTAAAGTGTTATGAGTAAAGCTAATTTCACATGATGCTGTTCAAATAGGACAATGAGTTCCATGTGGCTTATGTAAAATAACTGAATTAGATCACACATCACCACAGTTTACTCGCATACATGCAGCTGCACCACTGGGGTATTTTGATATTTTATTTCAGTTCAGGCACCAAAAGCTATGTTAGCTTTCATCATTATGTGAGAAAAAGGGACGTAAGTGGGCATAAAAATCTAGTTAATAGATAAATTAAATCATAATACACTTAGATATGGAAAAATATTTTTATGAGCTATTTCAGAATTTCTGCTGGTAAGAATTGGAATTATTTTCCAATAATTTTGACACCTTTTCTGGAAACATAAAATAATGTGGCCCTTAAGGGCCAAGGACCTAAGGAGAAACAGTAAGATGGTGGAAACAAATGACTGCAAATTTTTTTGAATTATATCTGGCAGAACCCAAACCATAGTGTAAAAAAACCAATTTATTCTTGAGTTTGCAGTTAATAGGGCTTGACTGAGACAGTAAATCAGTTGCCCCAGCTGTTTCCCAATCTGAAAATTTGCCCTTCAATTATACTTAAAAGATAGATAAAAATGCAGTAACAAACATTTAGTTATGTTCACAACTACTTTTTCTACATTGAACATTGAAGTACATTGAAGTAGTCTCATTGCTCATGCTCTGGACTCCCTGTCCACTCTACTCCAGCTGCTGTTACACCATAAACTTGAACAATTCCAGTGCAGCCTCTTGTAAGGTCTAGCATCATAGTTAAACATTTTCATTTAAAAAAAAAAAAAAATAAAAAATAAAAGGGGGAAAAAACCAAACAAACACAAACAAACAAAAAAACCAACATAAAAGCCAACAAGAAAACCCAAAACAAAACAAACAACAAAAAAACCCACAAACGAAAACAAAAACCATACATTCAGCTCCCAGAGTCATTCAAGCTCTATGACGTTCAGTTTAATCTTCTGTACAGGTGTTTCATATTTCTTATACACCCATTTTAAATATTCAGTGAAGTAAGCAATGTTTCCCTCAATAAAAGATTATTTAGAAAAAGCAGCACATTGTAAATTCTCTTCCTAGTAATGCAAGAAAAATTTGATGCAGTAAACTTCTAGTTCTACGTGGTGCATATACTATGAAAGGTGTGCCTTTAATTGCTGAATACAAAAACGAGGTCATTTTAATTGACAACAATTGAGCCACAAATTTGCAAACACATTAACTACCCCAAATCCCTGGCTACTCAAAGTACTGTTTACTGTGTCTTTGGATGATTAGTTGTAGAAAAGGCAAGTGCAAGTATAATCCCCTCTTCAGATTTGGCAAAAAAGTTTGTCAGTCTGGTAGGAGACCAACAAGATCTGTCACCTTTTCTTTTTTTAAGATGTTTATCCCAGAAATCTTGGGAAAGGCACTGCATAATTTCTAACACATTTCATCAGAACAGTAGTGTTTTATCTGACTATTGTTCTAAAAAGTGATAATGAAATCCTTCTTCCTTCACAAAGATTTCTCAACCTTCAAACAATAATTTGACAGAATGGGTGGTTGGTTGGTTAGAGCATGACGCTGACAAAACGAAGGTTGTGGGTTTAATCCCTGCACAGGCCATTCACTCAAAAGCTGGACTTGATGATCCTTGTTGGCTCCTTCCAACCCAGAATATTCTGTGAATCTGGTCCAACCTCTGAGGATCATCCTAGAGCACATGGCACAGGATTCTGTTGAGATGGTTCTTGAATATCTCCAGTGAGGGAGACTCCACAATCTCTCTGGGCAAGGTTCCAGTGTACCATCATCCATACAGTAAAGAAGTTCTTCCTCATATTCAGATGTGCATTAGTTTCTGCTTGTTGACTCTTGTCCTATTGCTTGGAAGCACCAAGAAGAGTCTGGCTCCATCTTCTTGACACCCTCCTTTTGGATACTTACAGACACTGATGAGGTCCTATCATCTTTGTTGTCTTCTGCTGGACCTGATCCAAAAGCCCCATGTCTCTCTTGTCCTGAGGAGCCCAGAACTGGACACAGCACTCCAGATGCAGTCTCTCTAGGGCTGAGTGGAGGGGCAGGATCACCTCCCTTGATCTCCTGGCAATGCTTTTCCTGATGCACCCCAGGGTACCACTGGCCTTCTTGGCCACAAAGGCGCTGTTGTCTCATGGACAGCTTGTTATGCACAAGGACTCCCAGGTCCTTCCCTGCAGAGCTTCTTTCCAGCTCCCAGCCTGTACTGGTGCA